>JAVIAB010000145.1:37141082-37741082 GCA_032433765.1 Megaustenia siamemsis | reverse complement strand
CTTGTCCATTCTGTGGCCGCGTGTGTTTGTCAAACATTAGTAGAGTTAGCCACGAGTGAAGCTGTTCGAAAAAAAAAACCTAAAAAAAATACACAATAGCCTCCACTAGACCGTCTGACAAGACGAAAAGGCCATATATATACTAATCCCCCATACCGACCTATTAAGTCCGTCGTAGGTTAAGGGCTTAACTGAACTAGTCACTGAGATGCAGCCAAATTAATGTTTTTCCAAGAGCCTCATGGTTAGACATCACAGAAGTCTTATTTATGATCTAATTATCGAGTTTCTTTGTCTTTACATTTTAAAATACTTTTCTCAAGATGAACGCACCAAGATGGGCGCTTGTTTGCGTTTGAGCAAAGCCCATCGGCTAAGATCTGAATTTGCAGAATTTCGCTCAGCTGAATTTGCAGAATTTCGCTCAGCTGAATTTGCAGAATTTCGTTCAGCTGAATTTGCAAAATTTCGTTCAGCTGAATTTGCAGAATTTCGTTCGTTCTCAACGGTGGCCGTTATAGTTTAGCTTTTGCTAGCACAATGCCTGGAGTATAAGCTCGGACCACCATCTTATCGTGCTTTCTCCCTGCATTGCAGACTAAACGGACGCTGTCTAAATGAACTAAATTAGTAAATGACCTTGATAATAGCGAATAACAGCCACTGCTGTTGCTGCTGAGGCAACGCCAAATGAGATAGGCCTTGAGAAATGTTTGCCAAGTCCAAGGCTGATGTTCTTACACATAATAACCTACATTGACTTGGTAGTAACGTTGCTACTACCGCTGATCGCCATTATTGTCATGCTCTTCACGATCGTTCTGTCCATCATACACAAGTCCCGGTGGAAGAAGCTCAGTGGCCTGCCGATGCTGGAAGTTTCCGAGCTGAAACCGATCAACGATCCTAGATGGAGCTCAGTGCGAGCTAGCGCCCAGGTTCGTGTGGCTAGGCTGCTCTTTGCCTTGTCTCTATCTTACATCATCATGAACGCACCCAGCCACGTGGTCAGACTGTACTATCAGAAGCGGACTCAAGATTCAGGAGACATGAAATTGACATTCTCTGAAGGTCTTATCCGGCTGATCTTCCTGCACGTCAGCCACGCCCAACATGCCTGGAAGTTTTGGATCTTCGTGGTCGTCAGTAGAAACTTTACCAAGAACCTCAGACAAACTTTAGTGGACGTTACCAACTGTATATGTTAGTTGTAGCTCATATCTTGGTGGGTGTATGTGCTGGTCATGGCTCATATCTTGGTGTGTGTCTGTGCTGGCCATGGTTCATATCTTGGTGTGTGTCTGTGCTGGCCATGGTTCATATCTTGGTGTGTGTCTGTGCTGGCCATGGTTCATATCTTGGTGTGTGTCTGTGCTGGCCATGGTTTATATCTTGGTGTGTGTCTGTGCTGGCCATGGTTCATATCTTGGTGTGTGTCTGTGCTGGCCATGGTTCATATCTTGGTGTGTGCCTGTGCTGGCCATGGTTCATATCTTAGTGTATATCCGTGCTAGCCATGGCTCATATCTTGGTGGATGACTGTGCTGGCCAGGGTTCATATGTTGGTGTGGGTCTGTGCTAGCCATGGCTCATATCTTGGTGTGTTTCTGTGCTAGCCATGGCCAATATCTTAGCTTGTGTGTGTGTGTGCTGGCCATGGCTCATATCTTGGTGTGTGTGTCCGTGTTAATCATGTCTCATATCTTGGTGTGTGTCCGTGTTAATCATGTCTCAAATCTTTGTGTTTGTCTGTGTTTAGTCATATCTCATATAATAATCATAATAAAATGCTGGCTGAAATCGGATGCAGTGGGCCACTGGCGCAGAACACAGTGCAACGTATTAACGGGTGTTCAGTCAGAGTGGATCTGACAGACTCTGATTGTGATGTTCTGTCTGTGGGGGCGATCAACACACTTAGCCTGACAGCTGACTTCATATGAGTCTGGAATCCTTACTCTGATTGAGTCCTGAACGCAGAGAGAGAGAGAGAGAGAGATAGATATCTCATATCTTAGAGTGTATCTGTCTTAGTCATGTATTATATCTTTGTGTTTGCATGTCTGTGTTAGTCATATCTCATATCTTTGTGAGCGTGTCTATGTTAGTCAGGTCTCATATCTTTGCGTGTTTGTGTTTAGTCATATCACATATATTTGTGTGTGCATGTCTATGTTAGTCATATCTCCTATCTTTATCTTTGTGTATGCATGACTGTGTTTAGTCATATCTCATATCTTAGTGTGTATATATGTGTTAGTCATATCTCATATTTTAGAGTGTGTCTGTGCTAGTCACATCTCATATCTTAGTGTGTGTGTGTGCGTCTGTGTTAGTCATATCTCATATTTTGGTGTGTGTCAGTGTTAGTCATGCCTCATATCGTTGTGTGCATGTCAGTGTTAGTCACATCTCATATCTTTGTGTGTGCATGTCTGTGTTAGTCACCTCTAGTGACTCGGGCAGATGGTGTTCGTAAACCTGGGAGGGCAGACCATCTAAGGGCAGAATCACCCTACAGAAAAGGCAATCTGCTGCCTTGCAGGAAGATTAGGGACAATCAAAGGCTAAGGAAAGCAAACCTGAGCAAAATGCTGGCTGAAATTGGATGCACTGGGCCACTGGCGAACAGTGCAACGTTTTAACAGGTTATTGGTTATGGAAGGCCTCGGTTTCACAGCAAACGAATTAAAATCCATAATTGCTCAACCGCCCGTGCCAGTGGAATCATCCGAATTACTAACTCATCTCCCAAACAAAGAAAGGTAACTGTAGTCCCCATCGTAGCAGTCTCAGCACACGCCAAAAGACATAAGGCGAAACCGCGCAGAAAGTGAACACAGCCAACTGTTCCCTGTCATACGATATCATCATTCATCGTAAACAAGCGGGATATCGAAGCAGGATCAAAACGGATGAGACACACAGCTCACGGTGTGCACAGAGCACTTAACTCAGTAGCTCCTGCAACAAGCCGGACTTGGAATATGAGGAAACTGCAAGAAGGAACACTTTTCAGACATAGCCTTCAATGGTTCCTGCCGCCTATCCACCATATACCATGGGAGTTCACGTCCTCCCGAAAATGATGATCGTCATAGCACTTGATGATGTTAGGCCGTCATTGATGACTCCAATTCCAAACATATAGACACACAGTGGTGGTAAGTTATCATTTCCAATCCAACAGAAGCCACATGACCTGTAGTTAGTAAAACCACAGAGAGAATATGATTTTGTGACCTTCACTGATTCACTCTTAGATGTGAATGTGTAGTTTACACAAGAGGAGAAGTTTTCAACTACAGTGATCCCATTTAAGGCAATTCTGTTTTAACAGGCATTCAAGCAGAGTGGATCTCACACTCTGATTGACTTTAATTATGATGTTCTGTCGGTGGGGTCGATCAATTCACTTAAACAAACAGCTGTCCTCATGTGAGAGTCTGGAATCCTACTCTGATTGAGTCCTGATCGCAGAGAGGGAAAGATAGAGAGAGAGAAATACTTTTCTGTTTATATTTTCGGTAACAATACTTCATGTAACTAAACAATCACATTCATCCGTTTTAAACTGTTTCCTTCTTCTTCTTCTTCTACGATCATGGCTCATTGAGACTAGGATTCCGGACTCTCTCATGAAGGCAGCTGACTGTTTAAGTGATTCGGTTACCCCGTATAGTTTCTCTTCCAGGGAGGTGGGTGTGGACAACATTGCCCTTCTCAGGTCTGTGTACGGGGAGCAATCCTGTAGAACATGTTTTGTTGTCATGTTATCCAGGGTACAGTGGCATTGTCTGGTAGTTCCTTTTTTGAATTTGGTGAACATGTGATTTCTCATTCTATTGTGGCCAGTGTGTAGGCGAAGTATGATGACTTGATCCCTCCTTGATAGTTGGTGGTATCCATCCCTCTCGTTATACTTTGGTAGTTCTTGTTTCCATTTTTCATGATACTGGCCTTTGATGATGGATTTGGCTTCGTGATAGCTGACAGGATGGTTCTCTTGTGGTAATCTCCCTCCCTCTTTAGCTAATTTGTCTGCGTGTTCTTTCCCGTGTATATTACAGTGTGATAGTATCCACTGGATGACCACTCTCTGGAAGTTATTGCACAGTTGGTCTAGGGTTGTTCTCAAGTCATCTAGCTCACTGTTCCTGAGGGTTTTTAGAGCTGTTAGGACTGACAGTGCACCAGTAATCAAACTGTTTTATAAAAACATTTTGGTCACATAATCCCCAATCTGAAAATGAAACACATCGCCATCTTAGAGAACCGCCGTCTTAGAGAACCGAACCGCCATCTTAGAGAACCGCCATCTTAGAGAACCGCCATCTTAGAGAACCGCCATCTTAGAGAACCGCCATCTTAGAGAACCACCATCTTAGAGAACCGCCATCTTAAGGAACCGCCATCGTAGACAACCGAACCGCCATCTTAGAGAACCGCCATCTTAGAGAACCGCCATCTTAGAGAACCGCCATCTTAGAGAACCGAACCGCCATCTTAGAGAACCGAACCGCCATCTTAGAGAACCGCCATCCTAGAGAACCGAACCGCCATCTTAGAGAACCGCCATCTTAGGGAACCGCCATCTTAGAGAACCGAACCGCCATCTTAGAGAACCGCCATCTTAGGGAACCGCCATCTTAGAGAACCGCCATCTTAGAGAACCGAACCGCCATCTTAGAGAACCGCCATCTTAGAGAACCGAACCGCCATCTTAGAGAACCGAACCGCCATCTTAGAGAACCGAACCGCCATCTTAGAGAACCGCCATCTTAGGGAACCGCCATCTTAGAGAACCGAACCGCCATCTTAGAGAACCGCCATCTTAGGGAACCGCCATCTTAGAGAACCGAAACGCCATCTTAGAGAACCGCCATCTTAGAGAACCGCCATCTTAGAGAACTGAACCGCCATCTTAGAGAACCGCCATCTTAGGGAACCGCCATCTTAGAGAACCGCCATCTGAGAACCGCCATCGTAGTGAACCGAACCACCATCTGAGAACCGCCATCTTAGAGAACCGAACCACCATCTGAGAACCGCCATCTTAGTGAACCGCCATCTTAGTGAACCGCCATCTTAGACAACTGCCATCTTAGTGAACCGCCATCTTAGTGAACCGAACCGCCATCTTAGAGAACCGCCATCTTAGAGAACCGCCATCTTAGTGAATCGTCATCTGAGAACCGCCATCTTAGAGAACCGCCATCTTAGTGAACCGCCATCTTAGTGAACCAACATCTTAGTGAACCGCCATCTGAGAACCGCCATCTGAGAACCGCCATCTGAGAACCGCCATCTTAGAGAACTGCCATCTTAGTGAACCGCCATCTTAGTGAACCGAACCGCCATCTTAGTGAACCGAACCGCCATCTTAGAGAACCGCCATCTTAGAGAACCGCCATCTTAGTGAATCGTCATCTTAGAGAACCGCCATCTTAGTGAACCAACATCTTAGTGAACCGCCATCTGAGAACCGCCATCTGAGAGCCGCCATCTTAGAGAACCGTCATCTTAGTGAACCGCCATCTTAGAACCGCCATCTGATAACCGCCATCTTAGAGAACCGCCATATTAGAGAACCGCCATCTGAGAACCGCCATCTGAGAACCGCCATCTTAGAGAACCGCCATATTAGAGAACCGCCATCTGAGAACCGCCATCTGATAACCGCCATCTGAGAACCGCCATCTGAGAACCGCCATCTTAGAGAACCGCCATCTGAGAACCGCCATCTGAGAACCGCCATCTTAGTGAACCGCCATCTTAGTGAACCGCCATCTTAGTGAACCGCCATCTGAGAACCGCCATCTGAGAACCGCCATCTGAGAACCGCCATCTTAGTGAACCGCCATCTTAGTGAACCGCCATCTTAGTGAACCGCCATCTTAGAGAACCGCCATCTGAGAACCGCCATCTTAGAACCGCCATCTTAGTGAACCGCCATCTTAGAGAACCGCCATCTGAGAACCGCCATCTTAGAACCGCCATCTTAGTGAACCGCCATCTGAGAACCGCCATCTGAGTGAACCGGAAAACCGGCGAGGTAAATTAGAAAGACAGGAAACACCAGCAGGAGAAACTAACAGAAGAGCAAAAACTGCAATCTATATTTCCCCACGACTTGACGCTGAGAAAGGAAAGAAGAAAGAAGCAAAAGAAGAGGGTCCCATGTTAAAACTTGATTCCAGATCGGTTTTTAATTCAAAAAGATTGATGTACCAGATGTTAAAAGTTGATAACGGAGCGATGTTCTCATTTATCAACCACAGATTAAGATTAAAGAAAACACCAACATCATCATGTACCATGCCTGCTGGCGTAGGTGATAATGTCTCTCCACAACTTCCATCTCGACAGTTATGTATCATTTCTGTTGTTGATCTTCTGTCAACTATTCTCTTGGACATACTATATGTATAACCAGTGATGGAAAATGTACAACTGAAATAAACAAACGAATAGGAATGGCAAAAAGTAAATGTAATGTCATGAAGAACATACTAACATCAAAACAAATAACACCAGGGCTAAAACTAAGAATAGCAAAATTTTACATCTTCTCAATATTCCTATATGGTGCAGAAACATGGACATTAGACAAGAAAACAGAAGAGAGAATTGAAGCCTTTGAAATGTGGATATTTAGAAGAATAGGTAGAATTGGATGGAAGGAAAAGAAAACAAACGATGAAGTCTTAAAACAACTAAAAATGAAAAGAGAACTACTAAACACAATTCAAACAAGACAAATGCGATTTTTGGGCCATGTTAAAAGACAACAGCCTACTAAAAGTAATCCTGCAGGGGAAAATACACGGTAAAAGAGGCAGAGGCAGACCAAGACTAACATGGACGAGTAACATCAAAAGATGGACAAATCAGCCTATGACAACCTGCACCATCAAAGCAAGAGACAGAGCAGAATGGCGCTCGATGGTAGCCAACCTTCGTTGCGGAGACGGCACTCGATTATGATGATGATGATGTTAAAAGACACAGCAGCCCACTGAAATTAATCTTGGAAGGGAAAATGCAAGGTAAAAGAGGCAGATGTAGAGCAAGACTAACACGGACGAGTTACATCAAACAATGGACACATCAGCCTATGACAACCCGCACCATCAAAGCAAGGGACTGAACATAACGCGCTTTATGGTAGCCAACCTTCGATGTGTAGACGGCACTGAATGAAGATGATGATGATGATGATCGTGCATTGTGCAATGTTTCTTACAATGGAGCAGGTCTGCCTTCAGAGTACACTTTTTTCGAGATTGTGTGTTTTTTTTTAAATTTAAATACTTGAGCCTTCCTTGGCATTTCTGCGTGCAGCAGTTCCGGTAGTCAGGGGATTAATAATTTGGTAACCATTATAATCCCGAAAGGTTAAGTACCAATTTGCATGCTATTGTACAAGAGACGGTCTGGTCACGAATTTAAGCGTCACAGGAACACGTTAGAAATATTTGTTTCGGTCTTGTCAAAAATGACATCAGCGCTAGATTTAAACATCTGCACTTAGTGTCCGGGCGATATCGATCCCGCAAGATGGTTTAACTTCCTAGCGGTAATACAAGAACTGCGGCCCAGTCTGTATTCGATTTACACTTGATATCGATACTGCTGGTTGTACTTGTCCGGTGTTTGTGTTCTTCTCAAGCAGAAATGTAAACATTCATGGCCACGCCCACAATCTCTTCCTGTCCTTCACCTTCTTTTTTTTATGACATCTTGTCGTTTTATCATTTCGATTATTCTTACATTTTTTTTCATGGCATTTTGTCGTTTTATCATTTCGATTATTCTTACATTTTTTTTCATGGCATTTTGTCGTTTTATCATTTCGACTATTCTTACATTTTTTTTAAATGACAGCCTGTCGTTTTATCATTTCGACTATTCCTACATTTTTTCTTCATGGCATCTTGTCGTTTTATCATTTCGACTATTCTTACATTTTTTAAAATGACATTTTGTCGTTATATCATTTCGACTATTCTTACATTTTTTCTTCATGGCATCTTGTCGTTTTATCATTCACACTATTCTTCCACTTACTTTTTTCATGGCATCTTGTCGTTTTATCATTTGTACTATGCTTACATTTTCTTGTTTTCATGAGGCTTTGTCGTTTTATCAATTACACTATTCTTCCACTTACTTTTTTCATGTCTTCTTGTCATTAAACATTTCGACTTTTCTTATATTTACTTTTTTATTTTAAGTGGATAGGCCAATCACTAGCTTGTCAGTCCGTGGCTGAGTGATTAGTGTTCACGGTTCCTGATCAGAAGGTTTCTTGTTTGATCCGGAGAAGTGGCAGTTTTTTTTCAGATCGATAAGGCTCCTGGGTTCACCCAGCCTCTAAAAATTGGTACCAGAGATTTTCCTGGGAAGTAAAGGCGGCCTGGCGTGATACCGACGACATCAGCCAAAAACATATGCCGTGATTTTAGAAAAATCTGTTCTTCTTATTTTTTTTCTTCTTTTCTTCTTCTTCTGATTATCTTACATTCGATAACCTTAGGGATCGTTAGGGTTCCTCGAGAAGTCAGTGGTTAGTGGACTCGACTACTAAGAACAATAGGTTGCAATTAATCCTGACCGACGGCTTCCAGGTTCTGTCTGTCTGTCTGTCTGTCTGTCTGCCTGCCTGCCTGCCTGCCTGCCTGCCTGCCTGCCGGCCGGCCTACCGGTCCGTCCGTCCGTCTATCTATTGTCCTTTCGAGCCGAAGACGGCACATAGTGCAGAACCACAATCTCATAAAACAGAAACCTTGCGTGCCAAAATGGCACATATTGCTTCTAAAATCTATGGTTCTGTTTCCATAATAATACCTTTTACAATGACAGCTTGTCAAGCCATCGATCAATCTCCTTAGTCGCCTCTTACGACAAGCCTGGAAGGTCACAGTGTCATTATTCTTTACTTCCCTCATAATGAGGCCCCGGTAACACACAGGAGGTTCACCCAACCTTAAATGAGTACCGAATTTTTTTAAAAATAAAGCGCCACGGGCGTAATACTGATCACATTACCCCGAAATCATGTGTCGAAGGTCTGTAAAAAATATGAGCACTAACTCCATATACTCCTTACCCCTCTCTGACCTGTCGATGCTCTTTACTTTTCGTTTTCGGGGCACTTGTTAGACAACGTTTTTATTGATCTCTCTTCTCTGTCATTGTTTGCGACTCTAGATTAGTTTACTTTGGTCGACATGTCATCCTTGCACATCGAACAGGTCCATAAGTGATGAGATCTTACCAGAAGAATAACTATCAACGTCAAGCGAGTAAAGACACTAGTGTTGTCTTGGTTGAAACATTGTCTTTGGATTCCTGCAAATCGCTAGTTTTGTGGTTAACCCACACCTTGATGATTCGTGTTGCCTTTCTAATACTGCTTATTCAGAATATTTTTTTCCCACTACATTTGTTTCCCTGTTATTTTTATCATCAAATTTACTGCTGATTCAGAATATTTTTTTTTCCACTACATCTGTTTCCCTGTTATCTTTATCATCAAATGTACAGCAGCTGTTTTCTTGCGGATAATAAGCATGAAATTGTATTGAGCAGCTAAACTAGTAGTCAAACGAGAAAGCGATAACGTTTCGACTAAAGCCTTCATCTGGTACACATCAACATCTTTGAGTGCCGTCTCCGCATCGAAGGTTGACTACCATGGAACGCCATTTCACTCTCTCTCTCTTGCTTTGATGGTGCAGATTGGCATAGGTTGACATGTCCATCTTTTGATGTTACTCGTCCATGTTAGTCTTGGTCTGCCTCTGCCTCTTTTACCTTGCATTTTCCCTTTCAATATTATTTTATTAGCCTGTTGTGCAGGTACACAACAAAAGTGGAAAAAAATATTATTTTGTTTCTCTGCTCCGTGTTTTCAACTTGCGGTTCAGTACATCCCATCTTCTTTAGTCGACCCAGGACGGCTTCACGTTCACTGGCATGAAGTGTGTATCGCATATTAAGTTATTTTTAGCCAGTGTACTCATGTTTTTAATTTCGTTTGACCTTACAATTAATCATTGTCAAATAAATGTCCAAACCGGCAACATAATGCATCGGCGTTCTTAATTAGTGCCAGATCCACACACCCACTCTAAAGTTAAAAAGTTATGCTGATATTTGATAGTTAGTCTGTTCACGGATTTATTTCTATTTTCTATTTAAAGCCTCCGATGGTATTACCTTCACGATAAAGTCATTGCTCAGAATGTTGTTTATTTGAGGTGGCCAATTTCATATCTCTATCAAAGTCCCGAGTGACAGAAAGTTTGCATAAATATCACTTTTTTTCTATATATTCTATATTTTTTTTACACCGGCAGCCACGTGTTCAAGTGTCCCCCCACCATACACGCAGACATTCTCCGACTTCAGAGGTATTCTCATATTTTTATCGTCGAGAGATTTAACCTTTTGGGGCAATTTTTTTCTATTAATTTTCCTCGACAGCGGCCATTCTTCACCTCCTTTTTTCGACTTCTAACTGCTAAGTGTTCTGTAACGTGTGCAGAGTGCACACGGGACCTCCTCTATTTCGCTATTATCCGAAAGGGCTAGACATCGAATCTCACTATCCAGAGACTAGAGGCACACAAAATCACGAATTCGATTTTTCTTTACCACCGCCTGTGGTAGGAATCAAACCTGGGACTTTCTTGTACCGAGGCCAAAGTCTTTCCTCTAGACCACCTAATCCTCAATGAAGGTATAGTTCTTCATTAATTTCTTGGAGTTCTTTCATTGTGGTTAATGAAGAGAAATAATTTTATTTCAATGCCCTCCGAGATGTGGAAAGGGGGCAGGACTTAGACAACCATGAGTCCTCGTCACTCCTTTGGATGAAAGAGATGGGAGTTAAGATGGGCACAGACAGAAAGGAGAAACTTAGTGGGCGTGTAAGAAGACTTATCAACCAACACAGAACTGGAGTCGTCAGTCGCTGGACACTGCGGAACTTACTGAAGAGGGGATCATGACATATTTGGACATGTTCAAAGTGCAATGATGATGACCCGCAAATAACTCATAGTCCGTTCAGAAATTCATAATCACACCTGAATTAGCTTTGCGTGATAACCGTTTGTTATTTTGCTTTCAAATTTTGCATGCAATCTTAGAATATTGATGACGTTATAGAAATATTTTTTGCTCTGAGAAATTTGATCTAGTTTAAAATTTTTTTCTTTAGGCTATATTAAATTCACCCTGTTCCAATTTGACAACATTTTAGGATATATATATTAATTTGGTTCGGTCGTTGACGTAAAATAGTTTGGCTATTGCAGAAACACTAACTTCAGGAAAATCCCATGCACAAAACTGAATTTTTATTGAACGACATGACGTACCACGGCCTTGGCATTAATTACTGAAGGGAAGGCGTATCTTTATTAATTTTGTGAAGACTCAGTAGACAATTAGTTGACTTTAAATACCAACATTTATATCTAAATTACAATGAGTTTGAAATGCAAATTTATAACTATGCAAAAGGTTACTGTTTTACTATATCAGCACTTCCTTAGGGAATCCAAGATGGGGCATTTATATTGTGATATTCATGACCCAGAGAGACGAACGCAACTCGCGCTTGATCTTAATAAATCGTCAGAATCGGAATGATTAAAATTAAGATGAATTCAATTCCAGCTGCAGTTAGGACGTCCTGGGGTCTAATGGTGACCGAGGACAAGACTAGTTGTAACCAATTGAATTCATGTTTGCAAATACACATAACGAACAACACCCACAATTAAGCACTATGTAGATACGCCTCTGACAAGAATTGCAGTAAACTGGAAAATTTAACACGATTACTGTAAACTCTAAAATTTGAATCAACTTGTGTGATATCGTCATAAAAGATCAAAGGAATTCGCTGATGTGCAAAATCTGTTGAGTTTGTGGAATAAAAAATACCAAAATCTTTGCTTCATCAATATTCTGAGATTGCATTCAAAATTTGAAACCAAAATAACAAGCGGTTATCACGCAAAACTAATTCAGGTGTGATTATGAATTTCTGAACGGACTATAATTTGATGCATTTGTTAGGTTTTTGTTGCCTGCACATATACGGCTCGATGTACGTCCAGAAAAATGTATAAAGTCATCACTGCACACCGAGCAATCCATATTTTCTCCGGCATCCCACTCGAATAGGGGCCTCGACAGTCTAGTTTCAAAAACCACCCGACTGGGCTACGGACGTTCGGACAACCTGTGTTGAAATCCCGGTGGAAGCAGCGTGAGTTTTACTCGTGGTCGGAAATAAAATACCGCCGAGGACGACCCCGCCGCCGGCAGAAATAGGAACCAGGGCAGTTGTAATCTGGGAAGGTGAGGAATGCCGCATCGCATAGTGAGTTTCTATGCGTGATGAACCACTATCTAGATGTCTCTGAACACTTCTGGATGTTCAGAGACATCTAGATAGTGCTATGACGATCATCATTTTTGGGAGGACGTGAACTCCCATGGTATATGGTGGATAGGCGGCAGGAACCATTGAAGGCTATGTCTGAAAAGTGTTCCTTCTTGCAGTTTCCTCATATTCCAAGTCCGGCTTGTTGCAGGAGCTACTGAGTTAAGTGCTCTGTGCACACCGTGAGCTGTGTGTCTCATCCGTTTTGATCCTGCTTCAATATCCCGCTTGTTTACGATGAATGATGATATCGTATGACAGGGAACAGTTGGCTGTGTTCACTTTCTGCGCGGTTTCGCCTTATGTCTTTTGGCGTGTGCTGAGACTACTACGATGGGGACTACAGTTACCTTTCTTTGTTTGGGAGATGAGTTAGTAATTCGGATGATTCCACTGGCACGGGCGGTTGAGCAATTATGGATTTTAATTCGTTTGCTGTGATACCGAGGCCTTCCATAACCAATAACCAATAACCAATAACTTCTGGATGTGCGGTTCAGTACATATGAGTGAAAACTCACGTTCCTAATCGCTGATTCAAGTCTCGGACTTTACCTTTCCCACTCGAGAAATTCCGAGAAGGAGAATTCAGACCCAATGTGCACGAACTCCGTATCACGACCTTGGATCCAAAGTGTGCGTACGTTTTTTTTTTCCCCGACAATTTTGATCAGGAAAGCGGCCAATTGTGTATAATCTACCCAAGTCAATTTTAAATGCCAAAGGGGTCTTTAATGTGCGCGATGCTCACGGGACCATCTGTTTACAACCCGTATCCGATAGGACTAGTCATCAGATCTCACTACCCAAGAGATCAAGGAAGGGTAATAACACTAAGAAACCACGAATTAATTTTTCATAATTAAAAAAAAAATAATCAACATGCTGTGGTGGGCTTTGAAGCGAATCAATTCAGAGGAAGAGATATGTTTACAGCACTCGGGAAAAATGACAAATAATCAACAGAAAAAAAACAAAAAACAAAAGAACAATATATGAAGACAATATATTTCCCTCTATAATAATATTTATTTATTATTTGTCTTTATGGACTTTGAACCCGCGTCCTGCTAATCCAGTGGAGGATGCTGAAGCTCTAACCTACTCAGCCAGCGTCCTGGACAGTACAAACATGAAATAGTCACTGCTGTTGTAGTGGATCTATTTCACAACCAGTTTGTTTGCTTCACAGAAACATGTTTCACATTAATTGTTTTGCTGGACGGGAAGATCGATTTCACATCCAATTTTGGTTGGACAAAAATATCTATTTCACATCCATTTTTGTTTTCTTATCTCCGTGTTTCGAAACTGTTTCGAATTTCTCAACGCCTGTAACATCAACATTGATAAGGTATGCCATCCAAAAGTTGTTCTATCTATAGTTCGCTTCAGATTTTTTGCCTCACTTCAAAAAACCACAGCTCAGCAACCATTTGTGCTACAGTGCTGATATTTTGCATGTAACCTACTGAATCTCATAACGTAATAGAAAAAATAAATTCATTGCAAACAAACTGCTGGTTTTTCTTGTGCGCTTGCTTACCAGGAGGATAAAAGTATGATTAAACTTGGGCACATTTAAATCAAAATTTAAGAGTATTTACCCCTTCCATATCACTTCAAGAATGATTTAAACATCTTCATTTGGGAATTTCCTTTATATGTTGGTGGGTAAAGGCACCGGTTTACACTATTGAATTGCAAATGTCAGATTTTTGTCAATATTTGCACATATGTGTAGCAAATTTCTCTTATATTCGGTGCGCAATTCTGGTTTTGCACTTACTGGATTAAAATTGTCAACTTTTTGTATCACGTCATTAGTATAACGTCACCAAAAATACAAAATCAAATTATTTACATAGGCGTGTTTTGTGAGTTGTGCCCTTAACAATGAGTTTAAAGTTGAAATTTGTTACTGAACAAAATATTACAAAGAAATTATATTTATATTTTTGTAGAGAGGCAAAACGAGGGAGTCTATATCACAGCATATCAAATCCTGAAAAGAGAACGATGCACGTGTTAGGTTTAAGTAAACGGTCGTTTTATAGATCAGTGAAAAATGTTCAATGTGAATGTTCAAGGAAAGAAAGAAGTCGAGGAAGAAAACATTTGTTAGACAGTTTGACAGAGAACTTGTCCGCAGAGAGATTTGTAAAATGTTTGACTTAGGGGAAGAAGTTACCATAAGGAAACTTAAGATTTGGCTTAAAAAGAACACCAGTATTGATGTATCAAAAACTACACTATGGAGAAGTGTGCGGAGTTTAGGCTTCACTTTAGAAAATATTCTTGTGGAAGAAACATCATTTGCGAGAAACCTCATTTAGTAGCTGCAAGAAGCAAATATTTACGTGAAGTTAGACAAATGCGTAATGAAGATTATGACATTGTGTACTTGGACGAAACATGGATTAATGCCCACCACACAAATGAAAAAGAATGGCAGTCATTAGATGGGACTATTAAAAGGTATGTACCTAGCAGCAAAGGAAAGCGCCTTATAGTGGCACATGCTGGGAGCAAAAATAATGGCCTGGTGGAGAATGCTGAACTTGTTTTTATTGCAAAGTCAACTGATAACCAGGATTATCATTCAGAGATGAACAGTCATATGTTCAGAGATTGGATTAAAGATACTCTTTTGCCTTTATTAGATCGACCATCTTGTTTGATCATGGATAATGCATCTTACCATAACAAAGTGGCACAAGAAGATAAAGTTCCAACATCATCAAGCACTAAAGCTGAAATAAAGACATGGCTGACAAGGGAACAAATACCATTTAACGATATGTATCTCAAGCCTGAATTACTTTCACTTGTAAAACAGATACAACGGCCAAAGATATTTCAAATAGATAAATTAATTGAAGAACATGGTCATAGATGTTTGAGGCTGCCTCCATATCACTCACACCTAAATCCTATTGAATTAGTTTGGGCAAAGATCAAAGGGCAAGTAGCATCCGAAAATAAAACTTTCAAATTATCTGATGTTAAAGAGCTTACCAATGTTGCTATTTCAAACATAGACAAAGATTATTGGGCTAGTTGTGAAGACCATGTTATGGTTGAGGAAGATAAGTATTGGAGAAACGATGGTCTGTGGGTTATTCAACCAAAAATGGTAATACGTCTATTAGATTCGGCAGATTCTGAATAAAACTCATTTGTTTGAACTTACTGAAGTGACTTTGTTGGAGTTGGAAACTCTGGATACGGACCACTTCAGGAACTGTTTTTTTAGTGAGTTGACGATGTATTCTGTGTTCTTAAAATAAATAATTTCTATTCGGTGAATGTTCGGCCTATTTTGATTTGATTCAATATTAGTTGTATAATTAAAAGAGCCCAATCCAAATGGGTAGCATGTTGTGAAAAAGTGCAATTGTGGCGGTTTATTCCCCTATACACCTTCAGGCATGACAGGAACACTTACTTACTTACTCTCTTATTATAAAGTAATAATGTCCCTTATATAAAAATAAAAGTTACGCCTTTTCCTCTAAAAAGTGTAAAAGATCTTCATTTACCGTACATTATGTTTTTGTGTCAAAATAAATACAAATATGAAGGAGATCAAAGGAAGTTGCCGCTTTGAGGAAACGGTAACACATACGATAATTTAAATGATAAATTCGTTACGTCATTGAAAATCTAAGGTCGCATGCAAAAAATCATGGTATTCTATCAGATGGTTTTCGAGATATTACTGGAATTAGGGAGGCAAACAATCTGAAACAAAACTATAGTACAGCACTCCCCACACGCCACTCTATATATATATATTCGAATTTTTAGATTATGTTTTGCTCTTATTTTTTTAACACTTAATTTCTTCTCCACTTGTTTTCTATATGTGAGAGTCTTTGACAGTCGCAATATGCGACTGGGCCTTGCAGTTCTGTGCGTCCACCATATAAATAGCAGTGTCCCAAACGACTCTGTGTATCCTGTGTTGAATTTTGATGTTCATTACATCAGCTTTCGATACGTCATACATGCTGCACGTCGACCTTCGACTAGAAATTATTCATCAATTTATCATTTGATGTTTAGAAAATGATGATATCCGTCCAGTTTAGTTAATATCAGAAACGGACGATCTGTATTGATTATATCGATCTTTTTCTAATTGAGTTTTTTCCCCCCTCTCTTAACTGGCCTGTTTCTTTCTTCTATTAATTGAGATTTTACTTCTGTCTATTAACTGGACTATATATATCTTCCCTCTCTTAACTGGCCTGTTTCTTTCTTCTATTAATTGAGATTTTTCTTCCCTCTATTAACTGGACTGTTTCTTTACTCGATTTACTGGATAGGTCTTCTCTATATTAACTGGACTGTTTCTTCCATATATTAACTAAACTGTTTCTTCCGTGTAGTACTGGACAGTTTCTTCCCTCTATTCATTGGATAAAAAGAACTTCAAAACACAATTTTTTTTTCAGAAAAAAAATTAAAATAGTATGGCCGCGTCAAAAAAAAAAAAAAAACATCGCGGGTTGGAAAGAACAATAAAGGAGGGCATGATTCCTGGGCGACGCATCAGGTGAAGACCGAGAAGTAGGTGGTTTCAAGAAATTAAAGAACATTTGAACGTGACAACAGAAGTGCTGGGTAGAGACAGAGATTCTTTCATAATGGCTGAGATGAATGCAGCGTTCTGTGGGGGATCTGGCTAGAGGCAGAGATTCTTTCAGTCTGGCTGAGATGAATGCATCGTTCTGTAGGAGATCTGGCTAGAGGCAAAGATTTTTTCAGAATGGCTGAGATGAATGCAACGTTCCGTGGGAGATCTGGCAAGAGGCAGAGATTCTTTCAGAATGGCTGAGATGAATGTAACGTTCCGTGGGAGATCTGGCTAGAGGCAGAGATTCTTTCAGACGGGCTGTGATGAATGCAGCGTTCTGTGGGAGATATGGCTAGAGGCAGAGATTCTTTCAGAATGGCTGAGATGAATGCAAACGTTCCGTGGGAGATTTGGCAAGAGGCAGAGATTCTTTCAGAATGGCTGAGATGAATGCAACGTTCCGTGGGAGATCTGGCAAGAGGCAGAGATTCTTTCAGAATGGCTGAGATGAATGCAACGTTCCGTGGGAGATCTGGCAAGAGGCAGAGATTCTTTCAGAATGGCTGTGATGAATGCAGCGTTCTGCAGAAGATCTGGCTAGAGGCAGATATTCTTTCATCAGGGCTGTGATGAATGCAGCGTTCTGTGGGAGATCTCGCTAGAGAGAGATATTCTTTTAGAAAGGCTGTGGTGAATGCAACGTTCTGTAAGACATATCAGCTGATGATGATGAATAGGACTGTTTATTCTTCCATTTAATTTGACTGTTTCTTCTTTCACCAAGGTTGATTCCTCTACCTCACTGCCATCATTTCATCTTTTATCCGCTACATTGCTTCTTGTTTCACGCAGCGAGACTGTACCTTCTCTCTCTAGCGACTGAACTTTGTATTTTGTCTAAAATATATAGATTCTTGATTCTTCATAACAAAAAGAATGCAATTAATAGTTATTGTTCTATTGTATGAGAAATAATAGTCAACATTAACACTGCGCGGAGACAGCACTTGATATGCAAATTTTATTTACAGTTCCTCGTCTAACTATCTGTTATACCTCAAACATGGTGTGGTGTAATAGATTATTTCATATTTTGGGGTTTCTAAAAAAGAATAATTGTCCGTTCATTGATTTCTACTTCATTTTCTCAACTTAATCAATTCGCTGTATTATTTGCTTTATTTGTTGTCCTATATTATTAACACAGCTGTATAATCGTATTAGAAAGAGTTCTTAAATGTTATGTACAGCCAGTCTTAACATATGGATGTGAATCATGGACAATAGGACAACAGACATGATAATCACTGGAGTCTGTAGAAATGTGGTTTTACAGAAGAATGTTGAGAATACCACGGACAGCTAAGAAGAGTAATGAAAACGTTCTAAAATGTTATGAGAATGCAAAAGAGAGCTCATTTCCAATATTAGGAAGAAACAATCATCATTTTTTGGCCATGTAATGAGAAGAGAACTGCTGATATACATTTTAACAACTGGAAAAATTGAGGGACAAAGAGATAGAGGGAAGCAAAGAGAAAAAAAATACCAGACAGATTAAGACAATGGCTTGGCAGAAGGTCAACAAGAGAAATGATAAATAACTTTCGAGATCGAAAGTTGTGGAGAGATATGATCACCCACGCCAGCAGGCCCGGTACGTGATGATGATAATCTTGTCTTCTTTTTTTTTTTTAATTTAAGTTAGACGATTAGTCACAAATCTTGTAATAAAAAAAAATAAAAATTGCGGAATTTGATTTTCCCCTCGTTTTATTTTGTTAGTAGTGTCATTGATTCCGCTTTATCTAAAAGTTAAACCATTGGCAGGAAGTTGATATATTTGTTATATCCGGCAAAATAAAAATGAAAAAAAGGAGATGGATACGGCAAAGAAATAAGACATTAGACAGTTTGGTGTTGTGGGACGGTAAGCAGTCAACAACATAAATGAGTGGACGCACTGTGAACAGAGAGATATGGACGGACATGGTCGCCTACGCCAACTAGTATGGTAGTTAATGATTATACAATGGATTTATTTCATCTCTCCATTACTTTATCGATGTCATGTCTTCTCAATATTCCTATATGGTGCAGAAATATGGACATTAGACACGAAAACAGAACAGAGAATTGAAGCCTTTGAAATGTGGATTTATAGTAGAATAGGTAGAATTGGATGGAAGGAAAAGAAAACAAACGATGAAGTCTTAAAACAACTAAAAATGAAATGAAAACTACTAAACACAATTCAAACAAGACAAATGTGATTTTTGGGCCATGTTAAAAAACACAACAGCCTACTAATATTAATCCTGGAGGGGAAAATACAAGGTAAAAGAGGCAGACCAAGACTAACATGGACGAGTAACATCAAAAGATGGTCAAACAAACCCATGACAACCTGCACCATCAAAGCAAGAGACAGAGTAGAATG
This sequence comes from Megaustenia siamemsis, assembly GCA_032433765.1. Taxonomy (NCBI): domain Eukaryota; kingdom Metazoa; phylum Mollusca; class Gastropoda; order Stylommatophora; family Ariophantidae; genus Megaustenia; species Megaustenia siamemsis. Next base: position 37,721,594 of record JAVIAB010000145.1, on the reverse strand, counting down.
GTTCTCCAGGGTAGCCAACCTTCGTTGCGGAGATGGCACTCCATGATGATAATGATTACTTTATCTAGTTCTTTAACCTTTTCTACCTATAACCTTTTCTCTCTATAACATTTTTTCTACCTATAACCTTTTTCCCCTGTGCATAATTTAGTCTTTTCTTTGGTTTGTTTTTATGAAGTCGCGCTAATTTGTTTTACTTTATTTTAGCTTATTAAATAAACTGGATATCTATTTCTTTTATTGAGTCCATTAATCTTATTTTCCCTCTACTTTATTTACTTGTATAAACCTATCTGTCATTTTTTTTACTTTGTGGTAAAATCTGCCTGTTCTATTTTTTTATATTTTGACTTATAATACGATTCTTTCTTTAATTAGTAAAACAATCTTGTCTAAATTTAATTTAAATAATTTCATTATCTAATTTCTCCTATTAATTTATTTACATTAAAAGAAATAATTTTAACCATTTTTATTCCCAAAATCTGCGTTTTTGTGTCGTTTTACTGTTTTTATTCACCGTATGATATCGTTGTGTGACTCATTTTGAGGGATTTAAGTTCGAGAAGATCTGAGCGCTTATTGATTTGTCCAAAACTCAATGAAGATGGTGACCAGTCAATTCAAATATAAAGTTTTAAAACTAAACCTATTACCATATTATTTTTTTCTGGGAAAGTAAAGCGGCACGGGCGTAATTCCGACCACATTACCCCAAAAATCATGTGCCGAAGGTCTGTAAAATTTATGGTCACTAACACCATATTCCCTATACGCCATTTAGCACTTTTTTTTAACCATGATGAAGAATAGAAACCCTTACATGAACTCATTTCCCTTCTAAGTAAAACAAAGAACGTTTTGATCTTTCCTCTGTAACTTACACATCTCTTCAAACATAGGCACAGTTGGAGATTTAAACCCCTACCAGCAAGTCACCAACCAGGCCAGCGAACTACACCCGTTAAGTTTCTAGTGGAAGAGATCACCTCATTAAAAGAGCTCACAACTGACAGACACACACTAGCCTTCTATACCACCTCTAGAATGGAACTTCCGGTCCTGACAGAAGGGATATAATTAAAACCACACAGTAATCGCTTATTATTGAGTGATACCGAATTGATTTTTTTTTCTCCAGAGTTGTAGAACTTGCTTTCGAGGGGAGAGAACTTCCAGTGCGGACTTTGGAGCGTGACAAGTGACGTACGTGTACTGTGTTCTCTCACTGACCTTTTATTGGATAAGTAGTACGGAGACTGCTGAGGGAGAAGTGATGAGGATCAAAGAACATTAACTCCCGTTATTGACCCTCTGGGATGGGACCAGTAGGAATACAAAATATTTTTTATACATCATCATCATCATCGTCGACACCATCATCGACTCCTTCATCATTACCTTCATCGTTGTCTTACTCGTCAGTTGATCTTTATTATTATTGTCACTGCCATCATTATCGTTGTCATTAACACAGTGACCGTCATCACCACCACCATCATCACAGTGACCGTCAGCACCACCAACACCATCACCATGACCGTCAGCACCACCATCACCGTGACCGTCATCACCACCATCACCGTGACCGTCAGCACCACCAAGACCATCACCGTGACCGCCAGCACCGCCAGCACCATCACCGTCACCGTCAGCACCACCAACATCATCACCGTGACCGCCAACACCACCAACACCATCACCGTGACCGTCAGCACCACCAACACCATTACCGTGACCCTCAGCACCACTACCACCATCACCGTGACCGCCAGCACCACCAACACCATCACCGTGACCGTCAGCACCACAAACACTATTACCGTGACCATCAACACCATCACCGTGACCGTCAGCACTAACACCATCATCACCGTGACCATCAGCACCACCAACACCATCACCGTGATAGTCAGCAGCACCAACACTATCACCGTGAACGCCAGCACCATCATCACCGTGACTGACAGCATCACCATCACCGTGACCGTCAGCACCACCAACACCATCATTGTGACCGCCAGCACCACCATCACCGTGACCGTCAGCACCACCAACACCATTACCGTGACCGCCAGCACTACCATCACCGTGACCGTCAGCACCACCATCACCGTGACCGTCAGCACCACCATCACCGTGACCGCCAGCACCACCATCACCGTGACCGCCAGCACTACCAACACCATCACCTTGACCGCCAGCACCACCAACACCATCACAGTGACCGCCAGCACCACCAACACCATCACCGTGACCGCCAGCACCACCAACACCATCACCGTGACTGTCAGCACCACCAACACTATCACCGTGACCGCCAGCACCACCAACACCATCACCGTGACCGCCAGCACCACCATCACCGTGACCGTGACCGTCATCACCACCAACACCATCACCGTGACCGTCATCACCAGCAACACCATCACCGTGACCGCCAGCACCACCAACTCCATCACCGTGACCGTCAGCACCACCACCATCATCACCGTGACCGCCAGCACCACCAACACCATTACCGTGACCGCCAGCACCACCAACACCATTACCGTGACCGCCAGCACCACCAACACCATCACCGTGTCCGCCAGCACCACCAACACCATTACCGTGACCGCCAGCACCACCAACACCATTACCGTGACCGCCAGCACCACCAACACCATTATCGTGACCGCCAGCACCACCAACACCATTACCGTGACCGCCAGCACTACAAACACCATTACCGTGACCGCCAGCACCACCAACACCATCACCGTGACCGCCAGCACCACCATCACCGTGACCGCCAGCACCACCATCACCGTGACCGCCAGCACCACCATCACCGTGACCGCCAGCACCACCATCACCGTGACCGCCAGCACCACCATCACCGTGACCGCCATCACCACCAACATCATCGTTGTCGTCAACTTTATCATCATCGTTGTCGTCAACATTATCATCATCACATCATCATTGTCCTTATCATCACATCATCATTATCCTTATCATCACATCATCATTGTCATTATCATCACATCATCATTATCCTTATCATCACATCATCATTATCCTTATCATCACATCATCATTATCCTTATCATCACATCATCATTATCCTTATCATCACATCATCATTATCCTTATCATCACATCATCCTTAGGCGCAGAGTTGTCTGTTATAAACGTTTATGTGAGACCTGATAATTTGTGTCCCTAGTTTACGTTACGAGGTCGCGATATCTGCACCTTTCGGCCCGACATATATTTTTTCGGCATGTGTATTCTTATTTACCCATTTTTGCTCCGCAGATACCATTTTTGACCTACTTTTTTCGATTTGTAACTGCCAAGGGTTTTTTAACGTGCCTTTAGTGCACACTGTTCGTCATGGTTTTGCCCGAAAGCAAAGAGTTTTAGGCGTCGAATCCACCCGAGACGATGAAAGGTCAAAAAAAAAACCCAGTGAATTCGAAGAGAAAAATGCTCACCTCCCATACCTAGACTCGAACCCGAACCTTCACATTCAGAAGTTGATTGTTTAATCCTCGACCATAAAGCCTCCAACCCTCCCGCCGCTCTCCCCCCCCCCCTCCCCCCACACACACAAAATGTCTATTTCCTATAGAACCATAACCATAATCTGAAAATATCTATTATTTTTTTCGTTCCTAGAGACTAGGAACTGAATTTAGTTGGTTCGTTATGGAAGGCCCCGGTATCACTGCAAACGAATTAAAATCCATAATTGCTCAACCGCCCGTGCCAGTGGAATCATTCGAATTAATATCTCATCTCCCAAACAAAGAAAGGTAACTGTAATCCACATCGTAGCAGTCTCAGCACATGCCAAAAGACATATGGCGAAACCGCGCAGAAAGTGAACACAGCCAACTGTTCCCTGTCATACGATATCATCACTCATCGTAAACAATTGGAATATCGAAACATGATTAAAACGGATGAGACACACAGCTCACGGTGTGCACAGAGCACTTAACTCAGTAGCTCCTGCAACAAGCCGGAGTGGACGCACTGTGAACAGAGAGATATGGACGGACATGGTCGCCTACGCCAACTAGTATGGTAGTTAATGATTATACAATGGATTTATTTCATCTCTCCATTACTTTATCGATGTCATGTCTTCTCAATATTCCTATATGGTGCAGAAATATGGACATTAGACACGAAAACAGAACAGAGAATTGAAGCCTTTGAAATGTGGATTTATAGTAGAATAGGTAGAATTGGATGGAAGGAAAAGAAAACAAACGATGAAGTCTTAAAACAACTAAAAATGAAATGAAAACTACTAAACACAATTCAAACAAGACAAATGTGATTTTTGGGCCATGTTAAAAAACACAACAGCCTACTAATATTAATCCTGGAGGGGAAAATACAAGGTAAAAGAGGCAGACCAAGACTAACATGGACGAGTAACATCAAAAGATGGTCAAACAAACCCATGACAACCTGCACCATCAAAGCAAGAGACAGAGTAGAATGGTTCTCCAGGGTAGCCAACCTTCGTTGCGGAGATGGCACTCCATGATGATAATGATTACTTTATCTAGTTCTTTAACCTTTTCTACCTATAACCTTTTCTCTCTATAACATTTTTTCTACCTATAACCTTTTTCCCCTGTGCATAATTTAGTCTTTTCTTTGGTTTGTTTTTATGAAGTCGCGCTAATTTGTTTTACTTTATTTTAGCTTATTAAATAAACTGGATATCTATTTCTTTTATTGAGTCCATTAATCTTATTTTCCCTCTACTTTATTTACTTGTATAAACCTATCTGTCATTTTTTTTACTTTGTGGTAAAATCTGCCTGTTCTATTTTTTATATTTTGACTTATAATACGATTCTTTCTTTAATTAGTAAAACAATCTTGTCTAAATTTAATTTAAATAATTTCATTATCTAATTTCTCCTATTAATTTATTTACATTAAAAGAAATAATTTTAACCATTTTTATTCCCAAAATCTGCGTTTTTGTGTCGTTTTACTGTTTTTATTCACCGTATGATATCGTTGTGTGACTCATTTTGAGGGATTTAAGTTCGAGAAGATCTGAGCGCTTATTGATTTGTCCAAAACTCAATGAAGATGGTGACCAGTCAATTCAAATATAAAGTTTTAAAACTAAACCTATTACCATATTATTTTTTTTCTGGGAAAGTAAAGCGGCACGGGCGTAATTCCGACCACATTACCCCAAAAATCATGTGCCGAAGGTCTGTAAAATTTATGGTCACTAACACCATATTCCCTATACGCCATTTAGCACTTTTTTTTAACCATGATGAAGAATAGAAACCCTTACATGAACTCATTTCCCTTCTAAGTAAAACAAAGAACGTTTTGATCTTTCCTCTGTAACTTACACATCTCTTCAAACATAGGCACAGTTGGAGATTTAAACCCCTACCAGCAAGTCACCAACCAGGCCAGCGAACTACACCCGTTAAGTTTCTAGTGGAAGAGATCACCTCATTAAAAGAGCTCACAACTGACAGACACACACTAGCCTTCTATACCACCTCTAGAATGGAACTTCCGGTCCTGACAGAAGGGATATAATTAAAACCACACAGTAATCGCTTATTATTGAGTGATACCGAATTGATTTTTTTTTCTCCAGAGTTGTAGAACTTGCTTTCGAGGGGAGAGAACTTCCAGTGCGGACTTTGGAGCGTGACAAGTGACGTACGTGTACTGTGTTCTCTCACTGACCTTTTATTGGATAAGTAGTACGGAGACTGCTGAGGGAGAAGTGATGAGGATCAAAGAACATTAACTCCCGTTATTGACCCTCTTGGGATGGGACCAGTAGGAATACAAAATATTTTTTATACATCATCATCATCATCGTCGACACCATCATCGACTCCTTCATCATTACCTTCATCGTTGTCTTACTCGTCAGTTGATCTTTATTATTATTGTCACTGCCATCATTATCGTTGTCATTAACACAGTGACCGTCAGCACCACCAACACCATCACCATGACCGTCAGCACCACCATCACCGTGACCGTCATCACCACCATCACCGTGACCGTCAGCACCACCAAGACCATCACCGTGACCGCCAGCACCGCCAGCACCATCACCGTCACCGTCAGCACCACCAACATCATCACCGTGACCGCCAACACCACCAACACCATCACCGTGACCGTCAGCACCACCAACACCATTACCGTGACCCTCAGCACCACTACCACCATCACCGTGACCGCCAGCACCACCAACACCATCACCGTGACCGTCAGCACCACAAACACTATTACCGTGACCATCAACACCATCACCGTGACCGTCAGCACTAACACCATCATCACCGTGACCATCAGCACCACCAACACCATCACCGTGATAGTCAGCAGCACCAACACTATCACCGTGAACGCCAGCACCATCATCACCGTGACTGACAGCATCACCATCACCGTGACCGTCAGCACCACCAACACCATCATTGTGACCGCCAGCACCACCATCACCGTGACCGTCAGCACCACCAACACCATTACCGTGACCGCCAGCACTACCATCACCGTGACCGTCAGCACCACCATCACCGTGACCGTCAGCACGACCATCACCGTGACCGCCAGCACCACCATCACCGTGACCGCCAGCACTACCAACACCATCACCTTGACCGCCAGCACCACCAACACCATCACAGTGACCGCCAGCACCACCAACACCATCACCGTGACCGCCAGCACCACCAACACCATCACCGTGACTGTCAGCACCACCAACACTATCACCGTGACCGCCAGCACCACCAACACCATCACCGTGACCGCCAGCACCACCATCACCGTGACCGTCAGCACCACCAACACTATCACCGTGACCGTCAGCACCACCAATACCATCACCGTGACCGCCAGCACCACCAACACCATCACCATGACCGCCAGCACCACCAACACCATCACCGTGACCGTCAGCACCACCAACACCATCACCGTGACCGTCAGCACCACAAACATCATGACCGTCAGCACCACCAACACCATCACCGTGACCGTCATCACCACCATCACCGTGACCGTCAGCACCACTAACATCATCACCGTGACCGCCAGCACCACCAACATCGTGACCGCCAGCACCACCAACACCATCACCGTGACCGTCATCACCACCAACACCATCACCGTGACCGTCATCACCACCAACACCATCACCGTGACCGCCAGCACCACCAACTCCATCACCGTGACCGTCAGCACCACCACCATCATCACCGTGACCGCCAGCACCACCAACACCATTACCGTGACCGCCAGCACCACCAACACCATTACCGTGACCGCCAGCACCACCAACACCATCACCGTGTCCGCCAGCACCACCAACACCATTACCGTGACCGCCAGCACCACCAACACCATTACCGTGACCGCCAGCACCACCAACACCATTATCGTGACCGCCAGCACCACCAACACCATTACCGTGACCGCCAGCACTACAAACACCATTACCGTGACCGCCAGCACCACCAACACCATCACCGTGACCGCCAGCACCACCATCACCGTGACCGCCAGCACCACCATCACCGTGACCGCCAGCACCACCATCACCGTGACCGCCAGCACCACCATCACCGTGACCGCCAGCACCACCATCACCGTGACCGCCAGCACCACCATCACCGTGACCGCCATCACCACCAACATCATCGTTGTCGTCAACTTTATCATCATCGTTGTCGTCAACATTATCATCATCACATCATCATTGTCCTTATCATCACATCATCATTATCCTTATCATCACATCATCATTGTCATTATCATCACATCATCATTATCCTTATCATCACATCATCATTATCCTTATCATCACATCATCATTATCCTTATCATCACATCATCATTATCCTTATCATCACATCATCATTATCCTTATCATCACATCATCCTTAGGCGCAGAGTTGTCTGTTATAAACGTTTATGTGAGACCTGATAATTTGTGTCCCTAGTTTACGTTACGAGGTCGCGATATCTGCACCTTTCGGCCCGACATATATTTTTTCGGCATGTGTATTCTTATTTACCCATTTTTGCTCCGCAGATACCATTTTTGACCTACTTTTTTCGATTTGTAACTGCCAAGGGTTTTTTAACGTGCCTTTAGTGCACACTGTTCGTCATGGTTTTGCCCGAAAGCAAAGAGTTTTAGGCGTCGAATCCACCCGAGACGATGAAAGGTCAAAAAAAAAACCAGTGAATTCGAAGAGAAAAATGCTCACCTCCCATACCTAGACTCGAACCCGAACCTTCACATTCAGAAGTTGATTGTTTAATCCTCGACCATAAAGCCTCCAACCCTCCCGCCGCTCTCCCCCCCCTCCCCCCACACACACAAAATGTCTATTTCCTATAGAACCATAACCATAATCTGAAAATATCTATTATTTTTTTCGTTCCTAGAGACTAGGAACTGAATTTAGTTGGTTCGTTATGGAAGGCCCCGGTATCACTGCAAACGAATTAAAATCCATAATTGCTCAACCGCCCGTGCCAGTGGAATCATTCGAATTAATATCTCATCTCCCAAACAAAGAAAGGTAACTGTAATCCACATCGTAGCAGTCTCAGCACATGCCAAAAGACATATGGCGAAACCGCGCAGAAAGTGAACACAGCCAACTGTTCCCTGTCATACGATATCATCACTCATCGTAAACAATTGGAATATCGAAACATGATTAAAACGGATGAGACACACAGCTCACGGTGTCACAGAGCACTTAACTCAGTAGCTCCTGCAACAAGCCGGAGTGGACGCACTGTGAACAGAGAGATATGGACGGACATGGTCGCCTACGCCAACTAGTATGGTAGTTAATGATTATACAATGGATTTATTTCATCTCTCCATTACTTTATCGATGTCATGTCTTCTCAATATTCCTATATGGTGCAGAAATATGGACATTAGACACGAAAACAGAACAGAGAATTGAAGCCTTTGAAATGTGGATTTATAGTAGAATAGGTAGAATTGGATGGAAGGAAAGAAAACAAACGATGAAGTCTTAAAACAACTAAAAATGAAATGAAAACTACTAAACACAATTCAAACAAGACAAATGTGATTTTTGGGCCATGTTAAAAAACACAACAGCCTACTAATATTAATCCTGGAGGGGAAAATACAAGGTAAAAGAGGCAGACCAAGACTAACATGGACGAGTAACATCAAAAGATGGTCAAACAAACCCATGACAACCTGCACCATCAAAGCAAGAGACAGAGTAGAATGGTTCTCCAGGGTAGCCAACCTTCGTTGCGGAGATGGCACTCCATGATGATAATGATTACTTTATCTAGTTCTTTAACCTTTTCTACCTATAACCTTTTCTCTCTATAACATTTTTTCTACCTATAACCTTTTTCCCCTGTGCATAATTTAGTCTTTTCTTTGGTTTGTTTTTATGAAGTCGCGCTAATTTGTTTTACTTTATTTTAGCTTATTAAATAAACTGGATATCTATTTCTTTTATTGAGTCCATTAATCTTATTTTCCCTCTACTTTATTTACTTGTATAAACCTATCTGTCATTTTTTTTACTTTGTGGTAAAATCTGCCTGTTCTATTTTTTTATATTTTGACTTATAATACGATTCTTTCTTTAATTAGTAAAACAATCTTGTCTAAATTTAATTTAAATAATTTCATTATCTAATTTCTCCTATTAATTTATTTACATTAAAAGAAATAATTTTAACCATTTTTATTCCCAAAATCTGCGTTTTTGTGTCGTTTTACTGTTTTTATTCACCGTATGATATCGTTGTGTGACTCATTTTGAGGGATTTAAGTTCGAGAAGATCTGAGCGCTTATTGATTTGTCCAAAACTCAATGAAGATGGTGACCAGTCAATTCAAATATAAAGTTTTAAAACTAAACCTATTACCATATTATTTTTTTTCTGGGAAAGTAAAGCGGCACGGGCGTAATTCCGACCACATTACCCCAAAAATCATGTGCCGAAGGTCTGTAAAATTTATGGTCACTAACACCATATTCCCTATACGCCATTTAGCACTTTTTTTTAACCATGATGAAGAATAGAAACCCTTACATGAACTCATTTCCCTTCTAAGTAAAACAAAGAACGTTTTGATCTTTCCTCTGTAACTTACACATCTCTTCAAACATAGGCACAGTTGGAGATTTAAACCCCTACCAGCAAGTCACCAACCAGGCCAGCGAACTACACCCGTTAAGTTTCTAGTGGAAGAGATCACCTCATTAAAAGAGCTCACAACTGACAGACACACACTAGCCTTCTATACCACCTCTAGAATGGAACTTCCGGTCCTGACAGAAGGGATATAATTAAAACCACACAGTAATCGCTTATTATTGAGTGATACCGAATTGATTTTTTTTTCTCCAGAGTTGTAGAACTTGCTTTCGAGGGGAGAGAACTTCCAGTGCGGACTTTGGAGCGTGACAAGTGACGTACGTGTACTGTGTTCTCTCACTGACCTTTTATTGGATAAGTAGTACGGAGACTGCTGAGGGAGAAGTGATGAGGATCAAAGAACATTAACTCCCGTTATTGACCCTCTTGGGATGGGACCAGTAGGAATACAAAATATTTTTTATACATCATCATCATCATCGTCGACACCATCATCGACTCCTTCATCATTACCTTCATCGTTGTCTTACTCGTCAGTTGATCTTTATTATTATTGTCACTGCCATCATTATCGTTGTCATTAACACAGTGACCGTCATCACCACCACCATCATCACAGTGACCGTCAGCACCACCAACACCATCACCATGACCGTCAGCACCACCATCACCGTGACCGTCATCACCACCATCACCGTGACCGTCAGCACCACCAAGACCATCACCGTGACCGCCAGCACCGCCAGCACCATCACCGTCACCGTCAGCACCACCAACATCATCACCGTGACCGCCAACACCACCAACACCATCACCGTGACCGTCAGCACCACCAACACCATTACCGTGACCCTCAGCACCACTACCACCATCACCGTGACCGCCAGCACCACCAACACCATCACCGTGACCGTCAGCACCACAAACACTATTACCGTGACCATCAACACCATCACCGTGACCGTCAGCACTAACACCATCATCACCGTGACCATCAGCACCACCAACACCATCACCGTGATAGTCAGCAGCACCAACACTATCACCGTGAACGCCAGCACCATCATCACCGTGACTGACAGCATCACCATCACCGTGACCGTCAGCACCACCAACACCATCATTGTGACCGCCAGCACCACCATCACCGTGACCGTCAGCACCACCAACACCATTACCGTGACCGCCAGCACTACCATCACCGTGACCGTCAGCACCACCATCACCGTGACCGTCAGCACCACCATCACCGTGACCGCCAGCACCACCATCACCGTGACCGCCAGCACTACCAACACCATCACCTTGACCGCCAGCACCACCAACACCATCACAGTGACCGCCAGCACCACCAACACCATCACCGTGACCGCCAGCACCACCAACACCATCACCGTGACTGTCAGCACCACCAACACTATCACCGTGACCGCCAGCACCACCAACACCATCACCGTGACCGCCAGCACCACCATCACCGTGACCGTGACCGTCATCACCACCAACACCATCACCGTGACCGTCATCACCAGCAACACCATCACCGTGACCGCCAGCACCACCAACTCCATCACCGTGACCGTCAGCACCACCACCATCATCACCGTGACCGCCAGCACCACCAACACCATTACCGTGACCGCCAGCACCACCAACACCATTACCGTGACCGCCAGCACCACCAACACCATCACCGTGTCCGCCAGCACCACCAACACCATTACCGTGACCGCCAGCACCACCAACACCATTACCGTGACCGCCAGCACCACCAACACCATTATCGTGACCGCCAGCACCACCAACACCATTACCGTGACCGCCAGCACTACAAACACCATTACCGTGACCGCCAGCACCACCAACACCATCACCGTGACCGCCAGCACCACCATCACCGTGACCGCCAGCACCACCATCACCGTGACCGCCAGCACCACCATCACCGTGACCGCCAGCACCACCATCACCGTGACCGCCAGCACCACCATCACCGTGACCGCCATCACCACCAACATCATCGTTGTCGTCAACTTTATCATCATCGTTGTCGTCAACATTATCATCATCACATCATCATTGTCCTTATCATCACATCATCATTATCCTTATCATCACATCATCATTGTCATTATCATCACATCATCATTATCCTTATCATCACATCATCATTATCCTTATCATCACATCATCATTATCCTTATCATCACATCATCATTATCCTTATCATCACATCATCATTATCCTTATCATCACATCATCCTTAGGCGCAGAGTTGTCTGTTATAAACGTTTATGTGAGACCTGATAATTTGTGTCCCTAGTTTACGTTACGAGGTCGCGATATCTGCACCTTTCGGCCCGACATATATTTTTTCGGCATGTGTATTCTTATTTACCCATTTTTGCTCCGCAGATACCATTTTTGACCTACTTTTTTCGATTTGTAACTGCCAAGGGTTTTTTAACGTGCCTTTAGTGCACACTGTTCGTCATGGTTTTGCCCGAAAGCAAAGAGTTTTAGGCGTCGAATCCACCCGAGACGATGAAAGGTCAAAAAAAAAACCCAGTGAATTCGAAGAGAAAAATGCTCACCTCCCATACCTAGACTCGAACCCGAACCTTCACATTCAGAAGTTGATTGTTTAATCCTCGACCATAAAGCCTCCAACCCTCCCGCCGCTCTCCCCCCCCTCCCCCCACACACACAAAATGTCTATTTCCTATAGAACCATAACCATAATCTGAAAATATCTATTATTTTTTTCGTTCCTAGAGACTAGGAACTGAATTTAGTTGGTTCGTTATGGAAGGCCCCGGTATCACTGCAAACGAATTAAAATCCATAATTGCTCAACCGCCCGTGCCAGTGGAATCATTCGAATTAATATCTCATCTCCCAAACAAAGAAAGGTAACTGTAATCCACATCGTAGCAGTCTCAGCACATGCCAAAAGACATATGGCGAAACCGCGCAGAAAGTGAACACAGCCAACTGTTCCCTGTCATACGATATCATCACTCATCGTAAACAATTGGAATATCGAAACATGATTAAAACGGATGAGACACACAGCTCACGGTGTGCACAGAGCACTTAACTCAGTAGCTCCTGCAACAAGCCGGAGTGGACGCACTGTGAACAGAGAGATATGGACGGACATGGTCGCCTACGCCAACTAGTATGGTAGTTAATGATTATACAATGGATTTATTTCATCTCTCCATTACTTTATCGATGTCATGTCTTCTCAATATTCCTATATGGTGCAGAAATATGGACATTAGACACGAAAACAGAACAGAGAATTGAAGCCTTTGAAATGTGGATTTATAGTAGAATAGGTAGAATTGGATGGAAGGAAAAGAAAACAAACGATGAAGTCTTAAAACAACTAAAAATGAAATGAAAACTACTAAACACAATTCAAACAAGACAAATGTGATTTTTGGGCCATGTTAAAAAACACAACAGCCTACTAATATTAATCCTGGAGGGGAAAATACAAGGTAAAAGAGGCAGACCAAGACTAACATGGACGAGTAACATCAAAAGATGGTCAAACAAACCCATGACAACCTGCACCATCAAAGCAAGAGACAGAGTAGAATGGTTCTCCAGGGTAGCCAACCTTCGTTGCGGAGATGGCACTCCATGATGATAATGATTACTTTATCTAGTTCTTTAACCTTTTCTACCTATAACCTTTTCTCTCTATAACATTTTTTCTACCTATAACCTTTTTCCCCTGTGCATAATTTAGTCTTTTCTTTGGTTTGTTTTTATGAAGTCGCGCTAATTTGTTTTACTTTATTTTAGCTTATTAAATAAACTGGATATCTATTTCTTTTATTGAGTCCATTAATCTTATTTTCCCTCTACTTTATTTACTTGTATAAACCTATCTGTCATTTTTTTTACTTTGTGGTAAAATCTGCCTGTTCTATTTTTTATATTTTGACTTATAATACGATTCTTTCTTTAATTAGTAAAACAATCTTGTCTAAATTTAATTTAAATAATTTCATTATCTAATTTCTCCTATTAATTTATTTACATTAAAAGAAATAATTTTAACCATTTTTATTCCCAAAATCTGCGTTTTTGTGTCGTTTTACTGTTTTTATTCACCGTATGATATCGTTGTGTGACTCATTTTGAGGGATTTAAGTTCGAGAAGATCTGAGCGCTTATTGATTTGTCCAAAACTCAATGAAGATGGTGACCAGTCAATTCAAATATAAAGTTTTAAAACTAAACCTATTACCATATTATTTTTTTTCTGGGAAAGTAAAGCGGCACGGGCGTAATTCCGACCACATTACCCCAAAAATCATGTGCCGAAGGTCTGTAAAATTTATGGTCACTAACACCATATTCCCTATACGCCATTTAGCACTTTTTTTTAACCATGATGAAGAATAGAAACCCTTACATGAACTCATTTCCCTTCTAAGTAAAACAAAGAACGTTTTGATCTTTCCTCTGTAACTTACACATCTCTTCAAACATAGGCACAGTTGGAGATTTAAACCCCTACCAGCAAGTCACCAACCAGGCCAGCGAACTACACCCGTTAAGTTTCTAGTGGAAGAGATCACCTCATTAAAAGAGCTCACAACTGACAGACACACACTAGCCTTCTATACCACCTCTAGAATGGAACTTCCGGTCCTGACAGAAGGGATATAATTAAAACCACACAGTAATCGCTTATTATTGAGTGATACCGAATTGATTTTTTTTTCTCCAGAGTTGTAGAACTTGCTTTCGAGGGGAGAGAACTTCCAGTGCGGACTTTGGAGCGTGACAAGTGACGTACGTGTACTGTGTTCTCTCACTGACCTTTTATTGGATAAGTAGTACGGAGACTGCTGAGGGAGAAGTGATGAGGATCAAAGAACATTAACTCCCGTTATTGACCCTCTTGGGATGGGACCAGTAGGAATACAAAATATTTTTTATACATCATCATCATCATCGTCGACACCATCATCGACTCCTTCATCATTACCTTCATCGTTGTCTTACTCGTCAGTTGATCTTTATTATTATTGTCACTGCCATCATTATCGTTGTCATTAACACAGTGACCGTCAGCACCACCAACACCATCACCATGACCGTCAGCACCACCATCACCGTGACCGTCATCACCACCATCACCGTGACCGTCAGCACCACCAAGACCATCACCGTGACCGCCAGCACCGCCAGCACCATCACCGTCACCGTCAGCACCACCAACATCATCACCGTGACCGCCAACACCACCAACACCATCACCGTGACCGTCAGCACCACCAACACCATTACCGTGACCCTCAGCACCACTACCACCATCACCGTGACCGCCAGCACCACCAACACCATCACCGTGACCGTCAGCACCACAAACACTATTACCGTGACCATCAACACCATCACCGTGACCGTCAGCACTAACACCATCATCACCGTGACCATCAGCACCACCAACACCATCACCGTGATAGTCAGCAGCACCAACACTATCACCGTGAACGCCAGCACCATCATCACCGTGACTGACAGCATCACCATCACCGTGACCGTCAGCACCACCAACACCATCATTGTGACCGCCAGCACCACCATCACCGTGACCGTCAGCACCACCAACACCATTACCGTGACCGCCAGCACTACCATCACCGTGACCGTCAGCACCACCATCACCGTGACCGTCAGCACGACCATCACCGTGACCGCCAGCACCACCATCACCGTGACCGCCAGCACTACCAACACCATCACCTTGACCGCCAGCACCACCAACACCATCACAGTGACCGCCAGCACCACCAACACCATCACCGTGACCGCCAGCACCACCAACACCATCACCGTGACTGTCAGCACCACCAACACTATCACCGTGACCGCCAGCACCACCAACACCATCACCGTGACCGCCAGCACCACCATCACCGTGACCGTCAGCACCACCAACACTATCACCGTGACCGTCAGCACCACCAATACCATCACCGTGACCGCCAGCACCACCAACACCATCACCATGACCGCCAGCACCACCAACACCATCACCGTGACCGTCAGCACCACCAACACCATCACCGTGACCGTCAGCACCACAAACATCATGACCGTCAGCACCACCAACACCATCACCGTGACCGTCATCACCACCATCACCGTGACCGTCAGCACCACTAACATCATCACCGTGACCGCCAGCACCACCAACATCGTGACCGCCAGCACCACCAACACCATCACCGTGACCGTCATCACCACCAACACCATCACCGTGACCGTCATCACCACCAACACCATCACCGTGACCGCCAGCACCACCAACTCCATCACCGTGACCGTCAGCACCACCACCATCATCACCGTGACCGCCAGCACCACCAACACCATTACCGTGACCGCCAGCACCACCAACACCATTACCGTGACCGCCAGCACCACCAACACCATCACCGTGTCCGCCAGCACCACCAACACCATTACCGTGACCGCCAGCACCACCAACACCATTACCGTGACCGCCAGCACCACCAACACCATTATCGTGACCGCCAGCACCACCAACACCATTACCGTGACCGCCAGCACTACAAACACCATTACCGTGACCGCCAGCACCACCAACACCATCACCGTGACCGCCAGCACCACCATCACCGTGACCGCCAGCACCACCATCACCGTGACCGCCAGCACCACCATCACCGTGACCGCCAGCACCACCATCACCGTGACCGCCAGCACCACCATCACCGTGACCGCCAGCACCACCATCACCGTGACCGCCATCACCACCAACATCATCGTTGTCGTCAACTTTATCATCATCGTTGTCGTCAACATTATCATCATCACATCATCATTGTCCTTATCATCACATCATCATTATCCTTATCATCACATCATCATTGTCATTATCATCACATCATCATTATCCTTATCATCACATCATCATTATCCTTATCATCACATCATCATTATCCTTATCATCACATCATCATTATCCTTATCATCACATCATCATTATCCTTATCATCACATCATCCTTAGGCGCAGAGTTGTCTGTTATAAACGTTTATGTGAGACCTGATAATTTGTGTCCCTAGTTTACGTTACGAGGTCGCGATATCTGCACCTTTCGGCCCGACATATATTTTTTCGGCATGTGTATTCTTATTTACCCATTTTTGCTCCGCAGATACCATTTTTGACCTACTTTTTTCGATTTGTAACTGCCAAGGGTTTTTTAACGTGCCTTTAGTGCACACTGTTCGTCATGGTTTTGCCCGAAAGCAAAGAGTTTTAGGCGTCGAATCCACCCGAGACGATGAAAGGTCAAAAAAAAAACCCAGTGAATTCGAAGAGAAAAATGCTCACCTCCCATACCTAGACTCGAACCCGAACCTTCACATTCAGAAGTTGATTGTTTAATCCTCGACCATAAAGCCTCCAACCCTCCCGCCGCTCTCCCCCCCCCTCCCCCCACACACACAAAATGTCTATTTCCTATAGAACCATAACCATAATCTGAAAATATCTATTATTTTTTTCGTTCCTAGAGACTAGGAACTGAATTTAGTTGGTTCGTTATGGAAGGCCCCGGTATCACTGCAAACGAATTAAAATCCATAATTGCTCAACCGCCCGTGCCAGTGGAATCATTCGAATTAATATCTCATCTCCCAAACAAAGAAAGGTAACTGTAATCCACATCGTAGCAGTCTCAGCACATGCCAAAAGACATATGGCGAAACCGCGCAGAAAGTGAACACAGCCAACTGTTCCCTGTCATACGATATCATCACTCATCGTAAACAATTGGAATATCGAAACATGATTAAAACGGATGAGACACACAGCTCACGGTGTCACAGAGCACTTAACTCAGTAGCTCCTGCAACAAGCCGGAGTGGACGCACTGTGAACAGAGAGATATGGACGGACATGGTCGCCTACGCCAACTAGTATGGTAGTTAATGATTATACAATGGATTTATTTCATCTCTCCATTACTTTATCGATGTCATGTCTTCTCAATATTCCTATATGGTGCAGAAATATGGACATTAGACACGAAAACAGAACAGAGAATTGAAGCCTTTGAAATGTGGATTTATAGTAGAATAGGTAGAATTGGATGGAAGGAAAAGAAAACAAACGATGAAGTCTTAAAACAACTAAAAATGAAATGAAAACTACTAAACACAATTCAAACAAGACAAATGTGATTTTTGGGCCATGTTAAAAAACACAACAGCCTACTAATATTAATCCTGGAGGGGAAAATACAAGGTAAAAGAGGCAGACCAAGACTAACATGGACGAGTAACATCAAAAGATGGTCAAACAAACCCATGACAACCTGCACCATCAAAGCAAGAGACAGAGTAGAATGGTTCTCCAGGGTAGCCAACCTTCGTTGCGGAGATGGCACTCCATGATGATAATGATTACTTTATCTAGTTCTTTAACCTTTTCTACCTATAACCTTTTCTCTCTATAACATTTTTTCTACCTATAACCTTTTTCCCCTGTGCATAATTTAGTCTTTTCTTTGGTTTGTTTTTATGAAGTCGCGCTAATTTGTTTTACTTTATTTTAGCTTATTAAATAAACTGGATATCTATTTCTTTTATTGAGTCCATTAATCTTATTTTCCCTCTACTTTATTTACTTGTATAAACCTATCTGTCATTTTTTTTACTTTGTGGTAAAATCTGCCTGTTCTATTTTTTTATATTTTGACTTATAATACGATTCTTTCTTTAATTAGTAAAACAATCTTGTCTAAATTTAATTTAAATAATTTCATTATCTAATTTCTCCTATTAATTTATTTACATTAAAAGAAATAATTTTAACCATTTTTATTCCCAAAATCTGCGTTTTTGTGTCGTTTTACTGTTTTTATTCACCGTATGATATCGTTGTGTGACTCATTTTGAGGGATTTAAGTTCGAGAAGATCTGAGCGCTTATTGATTTGTCCAAAACTCAATGAAGATGGTGACCAGTCAATTCAAATATAAAGTTTTAAAACTAAACCTATTACCATATTATTTTTTTTCTGGGAAAGTAAAGCGGCACGGGCGTAATTCCGACCACATTACCCCAAAAATCATGTGCCGAAGGTCTGTAAAATTTATGGTCACTAACACCATATTCCCTATACGCCATTTAGCACTTTTTTTTAACCATGATGAAGAATAGAAACCCTTACATGAACTCATTTCCCTTCTAAGTAAAACAAAGAACGTTTTGATCTTTCCTCTGTAACTTACACATCTCTTCAAACATAGGCACAGTTGGAGATTTAAACCCCTACCAGCAAGTCACCAACCAGGCCAGCGAACTACACCCGTTAAGTTTCTAGTGGAAGAGATCACCTCATTAAAAGAGCTCACAACTGACAGACACACACTAGCCTTCTATACCACCTCTAGAATGGAACTTCCGGTCCTGACAGAAGGGATATAATTAAAACCACACAGTAATCGCTTATTATTGAGTGATACCGAATTGATTTTTTTTTCTCCAGAGTTGTAGAACTTGCTTTCGAGGGGAGAGAACTTCCAGTGCGGACTTTGGAGCGTGACAAGTGACGTACGTGTACTGTGTTCTCTCACTGACCTTTTATTGGATAAGTAGTACGGAGACTGCTGAGGGAGAAGTGATGAGGATCAAAGAACATTAACTCCCGTTATTGACCCTCTTGGGATGGGACCAGTAGGAATACAAAATATTTTTTATACATCATCATCATCATCGTCGACACCATCATCGACTCCTTCATCATTACCTTCATCGTTGTCTTACTCGTCAGTTGATCTTTATTATTATTGTCACTGCCATCATTATCGTTGTCATTAACACAGTGACCGTCATCACCACCACCATCATCACAGTGACCGTCAGCACCACCAACACCATCACCATGACCGTCAGCACCACCATCACCGTGACCGTCATCACCACCATCACCGTGACCGTCAGCACCACCAAGACCATCACCGTGACCGCCAGCACCGCCAGCACCATCACCGTCACCGTCAGCACCACCAACATCATCACCGTGACCGCCAACACCACCAACACCATCACCGTGACCGTCAGCACCACCAACACCATTACCGTGACCCTCAGCACCACTACCACCATCACCGTGACCGCCAGCACCACCAACACCATCACCGTGACCGTCAGCACCACAAACACTATAACCGTGACCATCAACACCATCACCGTGACCGTCAGCACTAACACCATCATCACCGTGACCATCAGCACCACCAACACCATCACCGTGATAGTCAGCAGCACCAACACTATCACCGTGAACGCCAGCACCATCATCACCGTGACTGACAGCATCACCATCACCGTGACCGTCAGCACCACCAACACCATCATTGTGACCGCCAGCACCACCATCACCGTGACCGTCAGCACCACCAACACCATTACCGTGACCGCCAGCACTACCATCACCGTGACCGTCAGCACCACCATCACCGTGACCGTCAGCACCACCATCACCGTGACCGCCAGCACCACCATCACCGTGACCGCCAGCACTACCAACACCATCACCTTGACCGCCAGCACCACCAACACCATCACAGTGACCGCCAGCACCACCAACACCATCACCGTGACCGCCAGCACCACCAACACCATCACCATGACCGCCAGCACCACCAACACCATCACCGTGACCGTCAGCACCACCAACACCATCACCGTGACCGTCAGCACCACAAACATCATGACCGTCAGCACCACCAACACCAT
This sequence comes from Megaustenia siamemsis, assembly GCA_032433765.1. Classification (NCBI taxonomy): domain Eukaryota; kingdom Metazoa; phylum Mollusca; class Gastropoda; order Stylommatophora; family Ariophantidae; genus Megaustenia; species Megaustenia siamemsis. Next base: position 37,700,595 of record JAVIAB010000145.1, on the reverse strand, counting down.
CACCGTGACCGTCATCACCACCATCACCGTGACCGTCAGCACCACTAACATCATCACCGTGACCGCCAGCACCACCAACATCGTGACCGCCAGCACCACCAACACCATCACCGTGACCGTCATCACCACCAACACCATCACCGTGACCGTCATCACCACCAACACCATCACCGTGACCGCCAGCACCACCAACTCCATCACCGTGACCGTCAGCACCACCACCATCATCACCGTGACCGCCAGCACCACCAACACCATTACCGTGACCGCCAGCACCACCAACACCATTACCGTGACCGCCAGCACCACCAACACCATCACCGTGTCCGCCAGCACCACCAACACCATTACCGTGACCGCCAGCACCACCAACACCATTACCGTGACCGCCAGCACCACCAACACAATTATCGTGACCGCCAGCACCACCAACACCATTACCGTGACCGCCAGCACTACAAACACCATTACCGTGACCGCCAGCACCACCAACACCATCACCGTGACCGCCAGCACCACCATCACCGTGACCGCCAGCACCACCATCACCGTGACCGCCAGCACCACCATCACCGTGACCGCCAGCACCACCATCACCGTGACCGCCAGCACCACCATCACCGTGACCGCCATCACCACCAACATCATCGTTGTCGTCAACTTTATCATCATCGTTGTCGTCAACATTATCATCATCACATCATCATTGTCCTTATCATCACATCATCATTATCCTTATCATCACATCATCATTGTCATTATCATCACATCATCATTATCCTTATCATCACATCATCATTATCCTTATCATCACATCATCATTATCCTTATCATCACATCATCATTATCCTTATCATCACATCATCATTATCCTTATCATCACATCATCCTTAGGCGCAGAGTTGTCTGTTATAAACGTTTATGTGAGACCTGATAATTTGTGTCCCTAGTTTACGTTACGAGGTCGCGATATCTGCACCTTTCGGCCCGACATATATTTTTTCGGCATGTGTATTATTATTTACCCATTTTTGCTCCGCAGATACCATTTTTGACCTACTTTTTTCGATTTGTAACTGCCAAGGGTTTTTTAACGTGCCTTTAGTGCACACTGTTCGTCATGGTTTTGCCCGAAAGCAAAGAGTTTTAGGCGTCGAATCCACCCGAGACGATGAAAGGTCAAAAAAAAAACCCAGTGAATTCGAAGAGAAAAATGCTCACCTCCCATACCTAGACTCGAACCCGAACCTTCACATTCAGAAGTTGATTGTTTAATCCTCGACCATAAAGCCTCCAACCCTCCCGCCGCTCTCCCCCCCCCTCCCCCACACACACAAAATGTCTATTTCCTATAGAACCATAACCATAATCTGAAAATATCTATTATTTTTTTCGTTCCTAGAGACTAGGAACTGAATTTAGTTGGTTCGTTATGGAAGGCCCCGGTATCACTGCAAACGAATTAAAATCCATAATTGCTCAACCGCCCGTGCCAGTGGAATCATTCGAATTAATATCTCATCTCCCAAACAAAGAAAGGTAACTGTAATCCACATCGTAGCAGTCTCAGCACATGCCAAAAGACATATGGCGAAACCGCGCAGAAAGTGAACACAGCCAACTGTTCCTGTCATACGATATCATCACTCATCGTAAACAATTGGAATATCGAAACATGATTAAAACGGATGAGACACACAGCTCACGGTGTCACAGAGCACTTAACTCAGTAGCTCCTGCAACAAGCCGGAGTGGACGCACTGTGAACAGAGAGATATGGACGGACATGGTCGCCTACGCCAACTAGTATGGTAGTTAATGATTATACAATGGATTTATTTCATCTCTCCATTACTTTATCGATGTCATGTCTTCTCAATATTCCTATATGGTGCAGAAATATGGACATTAGACACGAAAACAGAACAGAGAATTGAAGCCTTTGAAATGTGGATTTATAGTAGAATAGGTAGAATTGGATGGAAGGAAAAGAAAACAAACGATGAAGTCTTAAAACAACTAAAAATGAAATGAAAACTACTAAACACAATTCAAACAAGACAAATGTGATTTTTGGGCCATGTTAAAAAACACAACAGCCTACTAATATTAATCCTGGAGGGGAAAATACAAGGTAAAAGAGGCAGACCAAGACTAACATGGACGAGTAACATCAAAAGATGGTCAAACAAACCCATGACAACCTGCACCATCAAAGCAAGAGACAGAGTAGAATGGTTCTCCAGGGTAGCCAACCTTCGTTGCGGAGATGGCACTCCATGATGATAATGATTACTTTATCTAGTTCTTTAACCTTTTCTACCTATAACCTTTTCTCTCTATAACATTTTTTCTACCTATAACCTTTTTCCCCTGTGCATAATTTAGTCTTTTCTTTGGTTTGTTTTTATGAAGTCGCGCTAATTTGTTTTACTTTATTTTAGCTTATTAAATAAACTGGATATCTATTTCTTTTATTGAGTCCATTAATCTTATTTTCCCTCTACTTTATTTACTTGTATAAACCTATCTGTCATTTTTTTTACTTTGTGGTAAAATCTGCCTGTTCTATTTTTTATATTTTGACTTATAATACGATTCTTTCTTTAATTAGTAAAACAATCTTGTCTAAATTTAATTTAAATAATTTCATTATCTAATTTCTCCTATTAATTTATTTACATTAAAAGAAATAATTTTAACCATTTTTATTCCCAAAATCTGCGTTTTTGTGTCGTTTTACTGTTTTTATTCACCGTATGATATCGTTGTGTGACTCATTTTGAGGGATTTAAGTTCGAGAAGATCTGAGCGCTTATTGATTTGTCCAAAACTCAATGAAGATGGTGACCAGTCAATTCAAATATAAAGTTTTAAAACTAAACCTATTACCATATTATTTTTTTTCTGGGAAAGTAAAGCGGCACGGGCGTAATTCCGACCACATTACCCCAAAAATCATGTGCCGAAGGTCTGTAAAATTTATGGTCACTAACACCATATTCCCTATACGCCATTTAGCACTTTTTTTTAACCATGATGAAGAATAGAAACCCTTACATGAACTCATTTCCCTTCTAAGTAAAACAAAGAACGTTTTGATCTTTCCTCTGTAACTTACACATCTCTTCAAACATAGGCACAGTTGGAGATTTAAACCCCTACCAGCAAGTCACCAACCAGGCCAGCGAACTACACCCGTTAAGTTTCTAGTGGAAGAGATCACCTCATTAAAAGAGCTCACAACTGACAGACACACACTAGCCTTCTATACCACCTCTAGAATGGAACTTCCGGTCCTGACAGAAGGGATATAATTAAAACCACACAGTAATCGCTTATTATTGAGTGATACCGAATTGATTTTTTTTTCTCCAGAGTTGTAGAACTTGCTTTCGAGGGGAGAGAACTTCCAGTGCGGACTTTGGAGCGTGACAAGTGACGTACGTGTACTGTGTTCTCTCACTGACCTTTTATTGGATAAGTAGTACGGAGACTGCTGAGGGAGAAGTGATGAGGATCAAAGAACATTAACTCCCGTTATTGACCCTCTTGGGATGGGACCAGTAGGAATACAAAATATTTTTTATACATCATCATCATCATCGTCGACACCATCATCGACTCCTTCATCATTACCTTCATCGTTGTCTTACTCGTCAGTTGATCTTTATTATTATTGTCACTGCCATCATTATCGTTGTCATTAACACAGTGACCGTCATCACCACCACCATCATCACAGTGACCGTCAGCACCACCAACACCATCACCATGACCGTCAGCACCACCATCACCGTGACCGTCATCACCACCATCACCGTGACCGTCAGCACCACCAAGACCATCACCGTGACCGCCAGCACCGCCAGCACCATCACCGTCACCGTCAGCACCACCAACATCATCACCGTGACCGCCAACACCACCAACACCATCACCGTGACCGTCAGCACCACCAACACCATTACCGTGACCCTCAGCACCACTACCACCATCACCGTGACCGCCAGCACCACCAACACCATCACCGTGACCGTCAGCACCACAAACACTATTACCGTGACCATCAACACCATCACCGTGACCGTCAGCACTAACACCATCATCACCGTGACCATCAGCACCACCAACACCATCACCGTGATAGTCAGCAGCACCAACACTATCACCGTGAACGCCAGCACCATCATCACCGTGACTGACAGCATCACCATCACCGTGACCGTCAGCACCACCAACACCATCATCGTGACCGCCAGCACCACCATCACCGTGACCGTCAGCACCACCAACACCATTACCGTGACCGCCAGCACTACCATCACCGTGACCGTCAGCACCACCATCACCGTGACCGTCAGCACCACCATCAAGTGACCGCCAGCACCACCATCACCGTGACCGCCAGCACTACCAACACCATCACCTTGACCGCCAGCACCACCAACACCATCACAGTGACCGCCAGCACCACCAACACCATCACCGTGACCGCCAGCACCACCAACACCATCACCGTGACTGTCAGCACCACCAACACTATCACCGTGACCGCCAGCACCACCAACACCATCACCGTGACCGCCAGCACCACCATCACCGTGACCGTCAGCACCACCAACACTATCACCGTGACCGTCAGCACCACCAATACCATCACCGTGACCGCCAGCACCACCAACACCATCACCATGACCGCCAGCACCACCAACACCATCACCGTGACCGTCAGCACCACCAACACCATCACCGTGACCGTCAGCACCACAAACATCATGACCGTCAGCACCACCAACACCATCACCGTGACCGTCATCACCACCATCACCGTGACCGTCAGCACCACTAACATCATCACCGTGACCGCCAGCACCACCAACATCGTGACCGCCAGCACCACCAACACCATCACCGTGACCGTCATCACCACCATCACCGTGACCGTCATCACCACCAACACCATCACCGTGACCGCCAGCACCACCAACTCCATCACCGTGACCGTCAGCACCACCACCATCATCACCGTGACCGCCAGCACCACCAACACCATTACCGTGACCGCCAGCACCACCAACACCATTACCGTGACCGCCAGCACCACCAACACCATCACCGTGTCCGCCAGCACCACCAACACCATTACCGTGACCGCCAGCACCACCAACACCATTACCATGATCGCCAGCACCACCAACACCATTATCGTGACCGCCAGCACCACCAACACCATTACCGTGACCGCCAGCACTACAAACACCATTACCGTGACCGCCAGCACCACCAACACCATCACCGTGACCGCCAGCACCACCATCACCGTGACCGCCAGCACCACCATCACCGTGACCGCCAGCACCACCATCACCGTGACCGCCAGCACCACCATCACCGTGACCGCCATCACCACCAACATCATCGTTGTCGTCAACTTTATCATCATCGTTGTCGTCAACATTATCATCATCACATCATCATTGTCCTTATCATCACATCATCATTATCCTTATCATCACATCATCATTGTCATTATCATCACATCATCATTATCCTTATCATCACATCATCATTATCCTTATCATCACATCATCATTATCCTTATCATCACATCATCATTATCCTTATCATCACATCATCATTATCCTTATCATCACATCATCCTTAGGCGCAGAGTTGTCTGTTATAAACGTTTATGTGAGACCTGATAATTTGTGTCCCTAGTTTACGTTACGAGGTCGCGATATCTGCACATTTCGGCCCGACATATATTTTTTCGGCATGTGTATTCTTATTTACCCATTTTTGCTCCGCAGATACCATTTTTGACCTACTTTTTTCGATTTGTAACTGCCAAGGGTTTTTTAACGTGCCTTTAGTGCACACTGTTCGTCATGGTTTTGCCCGAAAGCAAAGAGTTTTAGGCGTCGAATCCACCCGAGACGATGAAAGGTCAAAAAAAAAACCCAGTGAATTCGAAGAGAAAAATGCTCACCTCCCATACCTAGACTCGAACCCGAACCTTCACATTCAGAAGTTGATTGTTTAATCCTCGACCATAAAGTCTCCAACCCTCCCGCCGCTCTCCCCCCCCCCTCCCCCCACACACACAAAATGTCTATTTCCTATAGAACCATAACCATAATCTGAAAATATCTATTATTTTTTTCGTTCCTAGAGACTAGGAACTGAATTTAGTTGGTTCGTTATGGAAGGCCCCGGTATCACTGCAAACGAATTAAAATCCATAATTGCTCAACCGCCCGTGCCAGTGGAATCATTCGAATTAATATCTCATCTCCCAAACAAAGAAGGTAACTGTAATCCACATCGTAGCAGTCTCAGCACATGCCAAAAGACATATGGCGAAACCGCGCAGAAAGTGAACACAGCCAACTGTTCCCTGTCATACGATATCATCACTCATCGTAAACAATTGGAATATCGAAACATGATTAAAACGGATGAGACACACAGCTCACGGTGTGCACAGAGCACTTAACTCAGTAGCTCCTGCAACAAGCCGGACTTGGAATATGAGGAAACTGCAACAAGGAACACTTTTAATGCATAGCCTTCAATGGTTCCCGCCGCCTATCCACCATATACCGGAAGTTCACGTCCTCTTGAAAATGATGATCGTCGTATTTTTTAAAAAATGTATAGCACTTGATGATGTTAGGCCATCTTTATTGACTCCAATTCCGAACAAATAGACACGCAGTTCATCGTCAGATTATCCCCGTCGCACATAAAACAACAGACCGTAAGATTAGCGTACGGTCGGTCTAGGGATGTACGTTGTAGGAACTGAATTTTGCATGTTAATCCATTGTTTTTCCTGGCAGCCGTGTGCACATGGGTCCCTCGCCGCACAGGCATCAATATCTATTTGAATTGAGACATATTTTCCCGAAATAAAAAAAAGTATCGACACAGCGGACGAACTCCGAGACACCAAGGAAGCAAACTCTGGTGTCCTTCTCTTAGGGCAATCATTTCTTTGTTCAACATCCCTTCTGAAAATTAATGTACAAAATTCGACGCAGAGCAAGAACACATTGGCATTGGCAAATACTGGCACTAGATGATAGTGAAGGGAAAAGCTGGAATATATTGTAACAACTAGGAAAATTGAGGGACAAAGAGATAGAGGGAAGCAAAGAGAAAAGATTCCAGACAGATTAATAGAATGGCTTAGCAGAAGGTCAACAACAGAAAGGATAGATAACTGTCGAGATCGAAAGTTGTAGAGAGTCATGATCACTTAACGCTATCAGGCCCGGTACTTGATGATAATGATGAAGGGAGGGAGTGATCCTGGGAGAAAAACGTAAGGAAAAAAAAAATCGCCATTAACAGCGAATATCAAAATATGAACTCTCATTTCTAAATGACAAAGACAAACAAAACTATTTTAGGAAACTGGGTATAAAATGCAGCGCAGGATTAATTTAACATCACTGACAGCGATAATATTACGTATGCTAATGCCAAAGAGCGTGACAAGTGACGTACGTGTTCTGTGGTCTCTCACTGACTTTTATTGGATAAGTAGTACGGAGACTGCTGAGGGAGAAATGATGAGGATCAAAGAACATTAACTCCCGTTATTGACCCTCTTGGGATGGGACCAGTAGGAATAAAACAAATTTTTTATACATCATCACCATCGTCGACACCATCATCGACTCCTTCATCGACTCCTTCATCGACTCCTTCATCATTACCTTCATCGTTGTCTTACTCGTCAGTTGATCTTTATTATTATTGTCACTGCCATCATTATCGTTGTCATTATCACAGTGACCGTCATCACCACCACCATCATCACAGTGACCGTCAGCACCACCAACACCATCACCGTGACCGTCAGCACCACCATCACCGTGACCGTCATCACCACCATCACCGTGACCGTCAGCACCACCAAGACCATCACCGTGACCGCCAGCACCACCAACACCATCACCGTGACCGTCAGCACCACCAACATCATCACCGTGACCGCCAGCACCACCACCACCATCACCGTGACCGTCAGCACCACCAACACCATTACCGTGACCCTCAGCACCACCACCACCATCACCGTGACCGCCAGCACCACCAACACCATCACCGTGACCGTCAGCACCACAAACACTATTACCGTGACCATCAACACCATCACCGTGACCGCCAGCACCACCAACACCATCAACGTGACTGTCAGCACCACCAACACTATCACCGTGACCGCCAGCACCACCAACACCATCACCGTGACCGCCAGCACCACCATCACCGTGACCGTCAGCACCACCAACACTATCACCGTGACCGTCAGCACCACCAATACCATCACCGTGACCGCCAGCACCACCAACACCATCACCATGACCGCCAGCACCACCAGCACCGTGACCGTCAGCACCACCAACACCATCACCGTGACCGTCAGCACCACAAACATCGTGACCGTCAGCACCACCAACACCATCACCGTGACCGTCAGCACCACCATCACCGTGACCGTCAGCACCACTAACATCATCACCGTGACCGCCAGCACCACCAACATCGTGACCGCCAGCACCACCATCACCGTGACCGTCATCACCACCAACACCATCACCGTGACCGTCATCACCACCAACACCATCACCGTGACCGCCAGCACCACCAACTCCATCACCGTGACCGTCAGCACCACCACCATCATCACCGTGACCGCCAGCACCACCAACACCATTACCGTGACCGCCAGCACCACCAACACCATTACCGTGACCGCCAGCACCACCAACACCATCACCGTGTCCGCCAGCACCACCAACACCATTACCGTGACCGCCAGCACCACCAACACCATTACCGTGACCGCCAGCACCACCAACACCATTATCGTGACAGCCAGCACCACCAACACCATTACCGTGACCGCCAGCACTACAAACACCATTACCGTGACCGCCAGCACCACCATCACCGTGACCGCCAGCACCACCATCACCGTGACCGCCAGCACCACCATCACCGTGACCGCCAGCACCACCATCACCGTGACCGCCATCACCACCAACATCATCGTTGTCGTCAACATTATCATCATCGTTGTCGTCAACATTATCATCATCACATCATCATTGTCCTTATCATCACATCATCATTATCCTTATCATCACATCATCATTATCATTATCACATCATCATTATCCTTATCATCACATCATCATTATCCTTATCATCACATCATCATTATCCTTATCATCACATCATCATTATCCTTATCATCACATCATCATTATCCTTATCATCACATCATCCTTAGGCGCAGAGTTGTCTGTTATAAACGTTTATGTGAGACCTGATAATTTGTGTCCCTAGTTTACGTTACGAGGTCGCGATATCTGCACCTTTCGGCCCGACATATATTTTTTCTGCATGTGTATTCTTATTTACCCATTTTTGCTCCGCAGATACCATTTTTGACCTACTTTTTTCGATTTGTAACTGCCAAGGGTTTTTTAACGTGCCTTTAGTGCACACTGTTCGTCATGGTTTTGCCCGAAAGCAAAGAGTTTTAGGCGTCGAATCCACCCGAGACGATGAAAGGTCAAAAAAAACCCCAGTGAATTCGAAGAGAAAAATGCTCACCTCCCATACCTAGACTCGAACCCGAACCTTCACATTCAGAAGTTGATTGTTTAATCCTCGACCATAAAGTCTCCAACCCTCCCGCCGCTCTCCCCCCCCCCTCCCCCCACACACACAAAATGTCTATTTCCTATAGAACCATAACCATAATCTGAAAATATCTATTATTTTTTTCGTTCCTAGAGACTAGGAACTGAATTTAGTTGGTTCGTTATGGAAGGCCCCGGTATCACTGCAAACGAATTAAAATCCATAATTGCTCAACCGCCCGTGCCAGTGGAATCATTCGAATTAATATCTCATCTCCCAAACAAAGAAAGGTAACTGTAATCCACATCGTAGCAGTCTCAGCACATGCCAAAAGACATATGGCGAAACCGCGCAGAAAGTGAACACAGCCAACTGTTCCCTGTCATACGATATCATCACTCATCGTAAACAATTGGAATATCGAAACATGATTAAAACGGATGAGACACACAGCTCACGGTGTGCACAGAGCACTTAACTCAGTAGCTCCTGCAACAAGCCGGACTTGGAATATGAGGAAACTGCAACAAGGAACACTTTTAATGCATAGCCTTCAATGGTTCCCGCCGCCTATCCACCATATACCGGAAGTTCACGTCCTCTTGAAAATGATGATCGTCGTATTTTTTAAAAAATGTATAGCACTTGATGATGTTAGGCCATCTTTATTGACTCCAATTCCGAACAAATAGACACGCAGTTCATCGTCAGATTATCCCCGTCGCACATAAAACAACAGACCGTAAGATTAGCGTACGGTCGGTCTAGGGATGTACGTTGTAGGAACTGAATTTTGCATGTTAATCCATTGTTTTTCCTGGCAGCCGTGTGCACATGGGTCCCTCGCCGCACAGGCATCAATATCTATTTGAATTGAGACATATTTTCCCGAAATAAAAAAAAAGTATCGACACAGCGGACGAACTCCGAGACACCAAGGAAGCAAACTCTGGTGTCCTTCTCTTAGGGCAATCATTTCTTTGTTCAACATCCCTTCTGAAAATTAATGTACAAAATTCGACGCAGAGCAAGAACACATTGGCATTGGCAAATACTGGCACTAGATGATAGTGAAGGAAAAGCTGGAATATATTGTAACAACTAGGAAAATTGAGGGACAAAGAGATAGAGGGAAGCAAAGAGAAAAGATTCCAGACAGATTAATAGAATGGCTTAGCAGAAGGTCAACAACAGAAAGGATAGATAACTGTCGAGATCGAAAGTTGTAGAGAGTCATGATCACTTAACGCTATCAGGCCCGGTACTTGATGATAATGATGAAGGGAGGGAGTGATCCTGGGAGAAAAACGTAAGGAAAAAAAAAATCGCCATTAACAGCGAATATCAAAATATGAACTCTCATTTCTAAATGACAAAGACAAACAAAACTATTTTAGGAAACTGGGTATAAAATGCAGCGCAGGATTAATTTAACATCACTGACAGCGATACTATTACGTATGCTAATGCCAAAGAATTGTACTCACAGAAATGTCATATCAGGTCTCCAAATTTACACAAAATAATGCCCAACTAACACCGTCTGGTGAATAAAAAAATAGAAGCCTGCATCAATAATTCAAACACCGTGATCTGTATGTGTGGACTATGCTTACCTCAGCCAGGAAACACAATCTGGCCAGGAAAAAGACTAGGAGAAGTCGTGTCCATTCAAAAACACATACATACAAATCTTGATATTCCTGGCAGATATATATTCTTCTTAGGACTTCATATTATATTCTTTATAGTTCTTCATATTATATTCTTTATAGTTCTTCATATTACATTCTTTATAGTTCTTCATAGTATATTCTTTATAGTTCTTCATATTATATTCTTTGTAGTTCTTCATATTATATTCTTTATAGTTCTTCATATTATATTCTTTATAGTTCTTCATATTATATTATTTATAGTTCTTCATATTATATTCTTTATAGTTCTTCATATTATATTCTTTATAGTTTCTTCATATTATATTCTTTATAGTTCTTCATATTATATTTTTTATAGTTCTTCATATTATATTCTTTATAGTTCTTCATATTATATTCTTTATAGTTCTTCATATTTTATTCTTTATAGTTCTTCATATTATATTCTTCTTAAGGCTTCATATTATATTCTTCTTAGGGCTTCATATTATATTGTTCTTAGGGCTTCATATTATATTCTTTAAAGTTCTTTATATTATATTCTTCTTAGGGCTTCATATTATATTCTTTAAAGTTCTTCATATTATATTCTTTATAGTTCTTCATATTATATTCTTTATAGTTCTTCATATTATATTCTTCATAGTTCTTCATATTATAATCTTTATAGTCCTTCATATTATATTCTTTATAGTCCTTCATATTATATTCTTTATAGTTCTTCATATTATATTCTTTATAGTCCTTCATATTATATTCTTTATAGTTCTTCATATTATAATCTTTATAGTTCTTCATATTATATTCTTTATAGTTCTTCATATTATATTCTTTATAGTCCTTCATATTATATTCTTTATAGTCCTTCATATTATATTCTTTATAGTCCTTCATATTATATTCTTTATAGTCCTTCATATTATATTCTTTATAGTTCTTCATATTATATTCCATTTTAAAAAAAGTAAAGTACCCCCGTCACGCCAAACGACATATGGTATTAGTCACCATACAATTTTAGACCTTCGGCACATGATTTTTGGGTAATGTGGTCAGTATTACGCCAGTGCCGCTTTACTTTCCCAGAAATAAATCCGGTACCCATTAAAGGCTGGGTGAACCGGAAGTGTCGATTGGGATCGAACCCTACCTCTTGTCCTTTGTAGTCCAGTTCACTAACCACTGAGCTATCGAGGCTCCCTATATTGCTTTCTATATTTAATTCTTCAAATTATATTTCTTATCATCATCATCGTCATCATCAAGTACCAGGCCTGCTAGCGTTAAGTGATCATGCCTTTCCACAACTTTCGATCTCGACAGTTATTTATCATTTCTGTTGTTGACCTTCTGCCAAGCCATTCTCTTAACTCATTCGGTACCATTCAATGCACCATACGCCATGCTGATTTCAGTCATGTACGTTTAGCCGCACAGTGCGTCACTCTCAATTTGATTAGTGTAAACTGTTATCAGACCATATTTTTTTATATATCTTGCATCATCTTGCTATTCTTCCTCTTCTACCTTTTAGCTCCCAGTGGAGAATAGGTCTTCAACAAACACTTTCCAAGTCATTCTGTTTTTTGCCATTCTTTTAAGATCATTCCATGTTTTCCCCATCATCTTCATCTCTGCTTCTATCTGTCTTCTCCAAGAATTCCTTGCTATTGGTGAAATCAAATTCCTTGTTTAATTATCTAAAAATTCGTAGATAATATGTTAAGTGTTACATAAATAATTAAATACGTAGATTAATATTTGAAACATGAACAATTTTGTCTCTGAAATTTCTACCGCTAAAATTGATTAAAACCTTCCGTAATGAAAGTGTTAAACTGTCTGGTATCTTTTCTTCCTCTACCTCTTCGTTCATAAACTTTCCCACCTCTCACAATATATATATATATATTTTCCAGCTGTTTCCTTCTCATTACATAGCTAGAACATGATGATTGTTTTCTTCCTGACATTAATAATATTATAATTATAATAACATTCTATATAGTTCTTCATGTTATTACCTATATAGTTCTTCATGTTTTATCCTATATTGTTCTTAATGTTATATCCTATATATTTCTTCATATTATGTTCATCTCCATATTATTCGTCTAGGCATAATCAGAAAACGATAAAAAGCTGATCAGTAAACAGCATCAAGCATAAGACACTGCTGTTCCAAACTGGTGACAAATCGTGATTGCTTGCTACCAATCATCTGTCATGACATCAAAGGTAATGCACATTATTAAAAGAGTAGGCGTGACACATGCCGTGATACTCCTGGTGTAAAGTTCCTCAAAGAGAAGACGTGACTCACGCCGTGATACTCCTGGTGTAAAGTTCCTCAAAGAGAAGACGTGACTCACGCCGTGTTACACCATGTGTATAGTTCTTCAAAGAGAAGACGTGACTCACGCCGTGTTACACCATGTGTATAGTTCTTCAAAGAGAAGACGCGACATACGCCGCGATTCTCCTGGTGTATAGTTCTTCAAAGAGAAGACGTGACACACGCCGTGATACTCCTGGTGTATAGTTCTTCAAAGAGAAGAAATACATAACACTCATCATCATCATGTGCCATACCGGTTGACGTAGGTGATCATGTCCCTCCACAATCTTCTATCTACAGTGCATCGTATCAGTTCTGTTGTTGACTGTTTTCCATGCCATGGAACCAAGCTATCCAGCATTTTCTCTCTTTGTCGCCCGCGATCTCTCTTCCTTTTATTTTGCCAGTTGTAACCAAGTATCCCAACTTTCCTCTTCTCATGATGTGCCCGAAAAATGTTGATTGCTTCTTTCTGATGTTTTTTAAGAGCTCCCTTTTTGTGTTGGCCTCTTTGAGAACGTCCTCATTGATCTTTTTAGCTGTCCATGGAACTTTCAACATTCTTCTGAGAAATCCCATCTCTGTGGCCTCTAATCGTCTTTGCATTTGTTTGTCTACTGTCCATGATTCGCTTCCATAGGTCAGAATTGGTTCTATATAGAACCGATGAACTCTCTTTCTCATTTTTATTGACATAGATTTGTTGCATAAGATATTTTTCATTTTCTGAAATGCCATTTTGGCCTGAGCTATTCTGCTTTTTATTTCTGTGGTGCATCTCCCATCTGATGTTATTATTGTGCCCAAGTATTTGAAACGTTGCATTTGTTTCAGATTTGTCTCGTTTATTTTTATGCTGCATGATGGTGGTGATTGTTTGTTCGATATAACCATTACTTCTGTTTTCTTACTATTCAGACTGAGACCTTTCTTGTTGCTTTCTTTTACTATTATGTCTATCATTTCTTGTAGCTCATTCTCTGTCTCTGCTATTAAGACTGTGTCATCCGCATATCGCAAATTATTTATTGTTGTGACCGTTGACTTCAATTCCTTTTTCGTCTACTATTGATCTCATAATGTATTCGCTGTAAAGTGAAAACAAATCCGGCGACAGAACACAGCCTTGTCTGACTCCTTGCTTTATATATTGGAATTGTCGTGTTTGGTTGTTAATTCGTATAGCTGATGTTTGTTGCCAGTACATGTTTTTTATTATTCGCAGATCCCTGCCATCAATATTTAATTTCTCCAGCATATTGATTATTTCCACATGCTTTACTTTGTCAAATGTTTTCGTGTAACGTACATACATAACACTAACCTTGAAAATTAGTAAGCACTTTGTAGCTTGGTTAGTAGTAGTAGAAGTGTTGTAGCAATGGTAGTGGTAGTAAAAGTATTAGTGTTAGTAGTAGTAGTAGACGTAATATATTAGTAGTAGTGGTGGTAGTAGTATTAGTAGTAGTTATAAATATAGCATTAGTAGTAATAGTTGCAGGCACCTTCGAGTTTCTTGAAGAGATATCGGAGAACCTATGGATTCTCCGGTCTGCTGTGATGATTATCCTAACAACAAACAAACAAACAAACAAGAAACAAACAAACAAACGATCATCACAACTCGTAGAAATGCTATTAATCCCAATTGTATCAACAAATATCAATGGTTGCCTTCCTTAAACAAATATTGGCTCTATCGATCTGCCCCTTTGCTTCAAATATATACGGTCATCTGTCTACGCGTCAAATCTGCTTCTTCGATCCCCCGTGATATGTGTCCTCTGATGCTGAAATCTTTCTGTAACTACCATTATTAACACAAGCAGATCGATTGAAATACGTGGGAATTCATTTAACGCCGTTAGAGGTGACTGCTCAGAAATAATGAAGAATCAAACAAGCTTTCATGGAGAAATAATGAAAACAATGTTGTTGACAAGCGCCGTCGGTGTCTAGTGACGACATTTGATGGATGGTTGACACGGATAAATGATCTGCTGTACTGTACACACAAAAGAAATGTTATAATAAATATCTGATTTCACGAATCAGTGAGCCAGATCGACCCAGACTACCTAAATAGATCTCTAGGCATTTAAGTCGCAGAATGACTAACATGGCGGTTAAGATAAGGATATTGACCCCATACTTGGAGCCGACCTGGATGCAGGAATATATATACTCATGTGTTTAGTTCTTAGAGGTGTTTGTCATATATATATACTCATGTGTTTAGTTCTTAGAGGTGTTTGTCCTATATATATAGTCATGTGTTTAGTTCTTAGAGGTGTTTGCCCTATACACATATATATATATATATATATATATATATATATATATGGAATATATATCTGAGTGTTTAGTTGGCAGGGGAAGATGACCTATATTCTGAAATATATCTGAGTGTTTAGTTGGCAGAGGAAGATGACCTATATTCTGAAATATATCTGAGTGTTTAGTTGGCAGAGGAAGATGACCTATATTCTGAAATATATCTTGAGTGTTTAGTTGGCAGAGGAAGATGACCTATATTCTGAAATATATCTGAGTGTTTAGTTGGCAGAGGAAGATGACCTATATTCTGAAATATATCTGAGTGTTTAGTTGGCAGAGGAAGATGACCTATATTCTGAAATATATCTGAGTGTTTAGTTGGCAGGGGAAGATGACCTATATTCTGAAATATGTCTGAGTGTTTAGCTGGCAGAGGAAAATGACCTATATTCTGAAATATATCTGAGTGTTTAGCTGGCAGAGGAAAATGACCTATATTCTGAAATATGTCTGAGTGTTTAGCTGGCAGGGAAAATGACCTATATTCTGAAATATGTCTGAGTGTTTAGCTGGCAGGGGAAAATGACCTATATTCTGAAATATGTCTGAGTGTTTAGCTGGCAGAGGAAAATGGCCTATATTCTGAAATATGTCTGAGTGTTTATTTGGAAAATAATGTTTCTTCTAGGTGTAACTGTATTCGGTACTAAATCCAAAAATGTTGGCGTGTTGGTTATACAAGGCTGATAAAATATAATTACTGTTTGTTAGACTGTATGTGGAAATATTTGACAGAGTGTGGTTCACACCCCCGAGTACTCAACTGGTTAATTCTCTGTTCATTGTCACGAAGTGTTGATGGTAAAGTAAAGTAAAGTAAAGTAAAGTAAAGTAAAGTAAAGTAAAGTAAAGTAAAGTAAAGTAAAGTAAAGTAAAGTAAAGTAAAGTAAAGTAAAGTAAAGTAAAGTAAAGTAAAGTAAAGTAAAGTAAAGTAAAGTAAAGTAAAGTAAAGTAAAGTAAAGTAAAGTAAAGTAAAGTAAAGTAAAGTAAAGTAAAGTAAAGTAAAGTAAAGTAAAGTAAAGTAAAGTAAAGTAAAGTAAAGTAAAGTAAAGTAAAGTAAAGTAAAGTAAAGTAAAGTAAAGTAAAGTCAGGTCAGGTGAGGTGAGGTGAGGTGAGGTGAGGTGAGGTGAGGTAAAAGTGTGAGAGGTTCAGAGAGTGGGAGGTTCAGAGGCAAAAAATAAAAAAGTACCCCCGACACGCCAATTGGCGTATAAGGAATATGGTGTTAGTTACCATAAATTTTACAGACCTTCGGCACATGATTTTTGGGGTATTGTGGTCGGTGTTACGCCCGAGCTGCTTTACTTTTCCAACACAAATATCCGGTATCCATTTAAGGCTGGGTGAACCCGGAAGCCGTCTGTTGTGATCGAACCCTACCTCTTGTTGTTGGTAGTATCTTCAAAGAAATTGTTTACAATCATGATAACGGAAAAAAAAGTGCGATAATGGTAAATAAACAAGATGCAACATTAAGCTATTTCACACACTTTTTTTGGAAACACTTAACTCATCATTTGAAACACGAAGTCCATGTTTATTACTTCATCATCGTAGTGCGTGTCCTATTTAGAACGTTGCACTTATTATTCCCTGTCTGAAAGATGTTCTATCTTTAGCCAGATCTACCACAGAATGTTACACTTAACACTACTTGTCTGAATGAAGTTCTATCTTTAGCCAGATCTACCACAGAGTGTTGCTGAAAAAATCTTTGTCTCTAACCAGACCTACAACATACAGGTGCGCTCATCACTAATTGTCTGCAAGTATCCCTGTCTCTAACCAGAGCTACCACAGAATGTTGCACTCATCACAGGCTGTCTGAAAGAATCCCTGTCTCTAACCAGATCTACAACAGATCGGTGGACGTGTCACTAATTATCTGAAAGAAATCTCTGTTTCTAACCAGATCTACAACAGATCGGTGGACTTGTCACTAATTATCTGAAAGAAATCTTTGTTTCTAACCAGATCTACAACAGATCGGTGGACTTGTCACTAATTATCTGAAAGAAATCTCTGTTTCTAACCAGATCTACAACAGATCGGTGGACGTGTCACTAATTATCTGAAAGAAATCTTTGTTTCTAACCAGATCTACAACAGATCGGTGGACGTGTCACTAATTATCCGATAGAAAACTCTGTTTCTAACCAGATCTACAACAAATGGGTGGACTTATCACTAATTATCTGAAAGAAATCTCTGTTTCTAACCAGATCTACAACAGACCAGTGGACTTATCACTAATTATCCGAAAGAAATCTCTGTTTCTAACCAGATCTACAACAAATGGGTGGACTTATCACTAATTATCTGAAAGAAATCTCTGTTTCTAACCAGATCTACAACAAATGGGTGGACTTATCACTAATTATCTGAAAGAAATCTCTGTTTCTAACCAGATCTACAACAGACCAGTGGACTTATCACTAATTATCCGAAAGAATCCCTGTCTCTAGTCATATCTACAGCAAAACATTGGTCTTATAACTGCTCGACTGAACCGCCTTCTTCTTGGCCCTCCCCTGCCACGTCTTCCTAGAACTATGCATTCCGTTTTTATTCTTTCTCATCCACTGTGCCTTTCCCACATCTATTGATATATATATATACTTGTTGCACAAGAGGATTCAATTTTTCGAAATCATATAGTTAGATTTCTGTGTATATCTTTATATACGTTTTTTTGTTGTTTATTGTTGCAGCTGAAGGCCTACTTGGCCGAAACGTCGTTCTACTTTGGTCTTGTTCTTCACCTTCGTAAAAATGTTACCATACCACTTGTTCTTTTATTTTAAATGTTCATTATTATCAATAGCTCTTCATAATCTTCTTATTTCTATGCAGCTTGATGACTTTATTCCCATGTTCTATTTTCATGGAAAGACACAAATGGGCACAAAAAGCATCATAGATAAATATACACAGAACCTACAAGTGGATATCGAAGTTGAAGGAAAAGACCTGGAGACTGTTCAGAACTACAACTACCTTGGGACATACTATAACCAGTGATGGGAAATGTACAACTGAAATAAACAAAAGAATAGGAGTGGTTAAAAGTAATTTTAATGTTATTCCGGGCATCACTGATAGCAAAAAACCCTACCTACACAGTGGATTCGTGGATGCTACAGAGTTCATGCTCGTAGGCAAGGATCCCTCTCGGATTTTCTCGAGATTCTCGTGAGGATATCGGAGCACCTATTGGTTTATGAGGTCATGGTAACCATTAAATAATACAACGGAAATGTCACCTTCGTTGCAGCCAGGAGTGTGGAGAAATAATATTGTGCGGAAAAAAGCCAGGACAATATTAACGTGAGACGAGTTGTTAATATTAGAAAATTCAGTAAACGAGAATCGATCGAGGGAATGAAGTGACAACACAAAAAAGCAAGGACCCAAATTGACACTACAAAATGGCTGAAGGGTTTAACCAATCGATTAGTTGAAGACCTACAACAGTTGAGAGGATTAAACAGATTGTGTGTTAGCGTCACTTGACATTACAAGCGATGGGTGTGAGTGCAAATCGCTAGGTTTGAGATACGCTGTTGTTCGCGTGGGTTGCAACTTATTGTGCTTTGTACGGAAATAAGGAACTAGTAGGTGTTAGGTAATAGACAACTCCTTGTGGGATTTTGGAACTAGCAACCGTTTAGATATGGGTATTTCCACTTGGAAGTAAGGAATTAGTAACCGTTTAGATGTGGGTATTTCCACTTGGAAATAAGGAACTGGTAACCGTTTAGATAATGGGTATTTCCACATGGAAATAAGGAACTAGTAACCGTTTAGATGTGGGTATTTCCACTTGGAAATAAGGAACTAGTAACCGTTTAGATGTGGGTATTTCCACATGGAAATAAGGAACTAGTAACCGTTTAGATGTGGGTATTTCCACTTGGAAATAATGAACTAGTAACCGTTTAGATGTGGGTATTTTCACTTAGAAATAGTGAACTAGTAAGCCTTGGGAAGTGGGCATATTCGTGTGGAAATAAGGAATTAGTAATCGTTTAGAAGAGTATTTCCACTTGGAAAACATGAACCAGTAATCATTACAACGTGGGTATTTCCACTTGGAAATAAAGAACTAGTAAGCTTAAAGACATTGGTATTTTCATGTAGAAATAATGAACTAGCAAGCGTTAAAACGTGGGTATTTTCGTGATGAAATAAGGAACTAGTAAGCGTTAAAGCGTGGGTATTTTCGTGATGAAATAAGAAACTAGTAAGTGTTAAAACGTGGGTATTTTCGTGATGAAATAAGGAACTAATTAGCGTTAAAACGTGGGTATTTTCGTGATGAAATAAGGAACTAGTAAGCGTTAAAGCGTGGGTATTTTCGTGATGAAATAAGGAACTAGTAAGCGTTAAAGCGTGGGTATTTTCGTGATGAAATAAGGAACTATAGTCCATTCAGAAATTCATAATCACACCTGAATTAGTTTTGCGTGATAACCGCTTGTTATTTTGGTTTCACATTTTGCATGCAATCTTAGAATATTGATGACGTTATAGAAATATTTTTTGCTCTGAGAAATTTGATCTAGTTTAAAAGTTTTCTTCTTTAGGCTATATTAAATTCACCCTTTTCGAATTTGACACAATTTAAGGATATATACATTAATTTGGTGCGGTCGTTGACGTAAAATCGTTTGCCTATTGCAGAAACACTAACTTCAGGAAAATCTCGTGCACAAAACTGAATTGTTATTGAACGACATGACGCACCACGGCCTGGGCATTAATTACCGAAGGGAAGGCGTATTTTTATTAATTCTGTGAAGACTCAGTAGACAATTTGTTGACTTTAAATACCAACATTTATATCTAAATTACAATGAGTTTGAAATGCAAATTTATAACTATGCAAAAGGTTACTTTTTTACTATATCAGCAATTGTAACCAATTGAGTTCATGTTTGCAAATACACATAACGAACAACACCCACAATTAAGCACTATGTAGATACGCCTCTGACAAGAATTCCAGTATACTGGAAAATTTAACACGACTACTGTAAACTCTAAAATTTGAATCAACTTGTGTGATATCGTCATAAAAGATCAAAGGAATTCGCTGATGTGCAAAATCTGTGTGTTTGTGGAATAAAAAATACCAAAATCTTTGCGTCATCAATATTCTAAGATTGCATGCAAAATTCGAAACCAAAATAACACGCGGTTATCACGCAAAACTAATTCAGGTGTGATTATGAATTTCTGAACGGACTATAGTAAGCGTTAAAACGTGGGTATTTTCGTGATGAAATAAGGAACTAGTAAGCGTTAAAGTGTTGGTAGTTTCGGGATGAAATAAGGAACTAGTAAGCGTTAAAACGTGGGTATTTTCATGATGAAATAAGGAACTAGTAAGCGTTAAAGTGTTGGTATTTTCGTGATGAAATAAGGAACTAGTAAGCGTTAAAACGTGGGTATTTTCGTGATGAAATAAGGAACTAGTAATCGTTAAAACGTGGGTATTTTCGTGATGAAATAAGGAACTAGTAAGCGTTAAAACGTGGGTATTTTCGTGATGAAATAAGGAACTAGTAAGCGTTAAAACGTGGGTATTTTCGTGATGAAATAAGGAACTAGTAAGGGTTACACAGTGAGTGTTAATCTTTTTCGGAAATATGGAGCTAGTAAGGTTTGAGAAATGGACGTTTTTGTTCAGACATAGGTGGGAACTAGTGAGTAGTCTAGCTATCTATCTATCTTTCGTTCGCCTGAAGTATTGTCTATATCTGCAATGTCGTTTCCTGTATAAATGTTACTGTCTTTTGTAATTCTTGCAGTGGCCCATATAGTTTTGTCTGTAGTGTTGTATCTATGAGCCAATGGATTTTCTTCAGTTTACTATATTCAGTGCAGTCTTGAAGTATGTGTTCAGCAGTCTGGGGTGCCTGTCCACATGTACAAGTAGTTGATGTGCCGATCTTGAATTTTGTATACATGTGACTATGGAGTCGATTGTGGCATATAATGATAACTTGTTCATATCTATTCATATTATGAAAGGCATCCTGATTTGGGGATTGTGGTCCTCTGATTGATTTGATTATCTGTTTCTTATGATGGTATGTAACCGGTGTATCTAGTTGTGTGCCTGTTGAACCTTCCTTTGCCAACTGATCTGCTCGCTCATTTCCTGGTTTTCCACAGTGAGATGGGATCCACTGCAGGACAACCCTGTGGTGCTTGCAGAGTTCAGTCAATAAGGTCTGCAGATGTGGTAATCTTCTGGATTGTAGTGCCTGGAGTACTGATCTTGCATCTGCCAAAAACACTACAGGCTGTGGGCTAAGATTACTGTTCAGCAGTTTTTCTATTGCCAACTTTATTGTTTGTATTTCTGCATCATAATTGTAACAATATTTCCCTGTTGCTATTTTATTCATATCCCTAGTGTTATTTGGGTACTCTATATATGCACCTGCTCCCCCATTCTTTACTGCATTCTGTGCTGATCCATCTGTGTACACACGA
This sequence comes from Megaustenia siamemsis, assembly GCA_032433765.1. Lineage (NCBI taxonomy): Eukaryota > Metazoa > Mollusca > Gastropoda > Stylommatophora > Ariophantidae > Megaustenia > Megaustenia siamemsis. Next base: position 37,678,089 of record JAVIAB010000145.1, on the reverse strand, counting down.
ATCCATAGGTCTTGTGGGTATTCTTCATCCAGGAAACTGAGAGTTATTGTTTTTCGCTGTAGACTATTCTGTTCCTCTTTGTCAACTATTCCTTTCACTTATGTCCGTATTTGTATTGATAATCCTGATTCCTCTGTCCAGGGAGTCTGTTCTGGTATGGGCAATAGGGGGTTTAACAAGTCTTGGCATGTCTGGTGTTTGTCTACTAATACGCTTGGCTTGGTGGATAAAATTGATTCTCTTAAGTCGTCACAATGCAAGATTGTGGAATCGGTCCTTCATTGGATGTCTCGGCATCCATACACATTTTTCTGCCTGTATCAGCACCGTTGTGTCTCTCCGTTCTCTCAGTGCTGGTATCCTCTACAATTTCTCCATCTCCAATATTGGTGTTGATTTCATTGCTCCTATGATGACCTTAAGTGCCTGCTTTTGGACTTTATCCAGTTCTTGCAGTGTGGTGTTTGATGCTGAGCACCATGCGGATGATCCATATTCTAAATGTGGGCGTATACTCTGTTGGTAAACTTTACTGAGTATTTTCCCACTCCCACCCCATGTGGTTCCACACAACTTTCTTAGAATAGCCAATTTCCTCCTTGCTTTTTGGGTTGCCATATATATCTGCTGTTTCCAAGATAGTTTGTTATCAAATGTAACTCCGAGATATGTTGTAGCTTGTATTAAGTTATTGAGTTATTTGCGGGTCATCATCATTGCACTTCGAACATGTCCATAGGTGCTCAGATCCCCTCCTCAGCAATTCCCTCAGTGTCCAGCGACTGACGACTCCAGTTCTGTGTTGGTTGATAAGTCTTCTTACACGCCCATTAAGTTTCTCATTTCTGGCTGTGCCCATCTTAACTCCCATATCTTTCATCCGAAGGAGTGACGTGGATTTGTGGTGGTCGAAGTCCTGTGCTCTTCCCACATCTTGGAGGACATTGATGATGTCCGCCCGATCCATTGGTTGACCGTCCTCAACGACAGCGCAGCTAGCCAACCTGTCCGCTCTTTCATTTCCCCGTACTCACGAATGTCCAGGGACATAGACAAAGGTGACCTTACGATTTTTTACGTATGCAAAGACTCTACCCATCGCCTGCGTACAGAGTCCGCCTCCACTTTTTTTTTTTTAATCATACTCATCGAATCACTCAGTATACATGCGTGGGTGTAGTCTTGTGACTCTAACCATTTGAATGTCTTGATCACTGCCATCACCTCCATTGTCATGCTACTCGTGGTCATGGCGTATGCTCACTGTCTTCCTTGACTATTCTACCTGCCGAGCGTGCTGTAAATGCCCATGCACTTCTTTGGTGTCGTCTTATATATATGTCTGTATAGATGACTGCATCCTTCTCATCGGTGTTATCCCAGATGAGACCTTTGAACTCCGCATTGACCACGACTGCGTTCTGTTCCCTACGTTTCCTGTTGAGTGTCACTATAAACGAGAATGTCCCCTTGAATAACGTAGGCACATATATCAGCTCCTTGACAGCTTTGATGTTGGTAAGCCCACAGACCTGTTTGATGACATCTTCTGCTCGGCCCATCCATGATTTGCCTCTTTTTAGCCTGGCACCTTTCCCTGTGTTGGGCTTGTGGTGCAGTGGATGCTCTTTATCTGCAGAATAATAAAATAATAATCTTTCTGTCTCTCTCTCTCTCTGTCTCTCTCTCTGTCTCTATCTCTTTGTCTCTCTCTCTGTCTCTCTCTCTGTCTCTCTCTCTGTCTCTCTCTCTGTTTCTCTCTCTCTGTCTCTCTCTCTGTCTCTCTGTCACTCTCTCTGTCTCTCTGTCTCTCTCTCTGTCTCTCTCTCTATCTCTCTCTCTGTCTCTCTCTCTCTGTCTCTCTCTCTGTTTCTGTCTCTCTCTGTGTCTCTCTCTCTGTCTCTCTCTCGCTCTCTCTCTATCTCTCTCTCTGTCTCTCTCTCTGTCTCTCTCTCTGTCTCTCTCTCTGTCTCTGTCTCTCTCTTTCAGTCTCTCTCTCTCTCTCTCTGCGATCAAGACTCAATCAGAGTAGGATTCCAGATTCTCTCATGCAGGTAGCTATCTAAGTGATTCGATTGCCCCATATAGTTTTTATTCCAGGGAGGTGGGCGTGGACCACATTGCTCTTCTCAGGTCTGTGTACTGGGGGCAATCCTGTAGAACATGTTTTGTAGTCATATTGTCCAGTGTACAGTGGCATAGGCTGGTTGTACCTATTTTGAATTTGGTGAACATGGGATTTCTAAAAAAAAAATAAAACATGTCAATGAAGTTCAATATTTGGGAACTTTGTTAACCTCAGACGGAAGATGTACAAAAGAGTTGAGATGCAGAATAAAGAAAAAGTAAAGTATTCCCGTCACGCCAAGTAGCGTATAGGGAATATGGTGTTAGTGACCATAAATTTTACAGACCTTCGGCACATGCTTTTTGGGGTAATGTGGTCGGTATTACGCCCGTGCTGCTTTACTTTCCCGGAAAAAAATATGGTACCCATTACAGGCTGGGTGAACCGGAGGCCGTCGGTTGGGATCGAGCCCTACCTCTTGTCCTTTGTAGTCCAATTCACTAACCACTGAGCTATCGGGGTTCCCGAGATGCAGTATGGCTCAAGCAAAACAAGCTTTAAAAAAATGAGGAAGATACTATGCAATCCATTTGTATACAATAGAAACAAAAAAAAAGAGTTCTTAAATGTTATGTAGAGCCAGTCTTAACATATGGATGTGAATCATGGACAACAGACAAGAAAATCACTTGAGTCTTTAGAAATGTCGTTTTATAGAAGAATGTTGAGAATGCCATGGACAGCAAAGAAGAGTAATGAAAACGTTCTGAAAGAGGTCAAAGCAAAAAGAGATCTAATTTCCAACATTTAGAAGAAACAATCATAATTTTTTGGCCATGCAATGAGAAGAGAACAGCTGGAATATATTGTAACAACTGGGAAAATTGAGAGACGAAGAGAAAGAGGGAAGCAAAGAGAAAAGATACCAGACAGCTTAAGAGAATGGCTTGGCAGAAGGTCAACAACGGAAATGATAAATAACTGACGAGATCGAAAGTTGTGGAGAGACATGATCACCTACGCCAGCAGCCCGATACTTGATGATGATGGTAGTTGTTATCAGTCCTGCCGTTGATATCCTACTATTCCGTTCACCTAATCTACCTGCTATCTTTCCTCTCAGTTTTCCTATTATAAGATCAACTATTTTACTGTATGCAGTGAGAGCCGCGCTGACTCAGTGGTTAGTGAACTGGACTATAAAGGATACGAGGTCAGGTTCGATCCTGATCGGTGGCTTCTAGGTTCGCTCAGCCTTAAATGGAGACTGAATTTTTTGTGTGTGTGTGGTAAAGTAAAGCGGCACGGGAGTAATACCAACCATATTACCCCAACAATCAACCAAATAAAATTAGGAGAAATACCTCCACTAGACGTGCAATCTTACATATATCTGGATAAAGAGGGAGGAACAGAAAATGATACCAAAATAAGAATATCAATAGCAAGAGGAGCTTTCATTGCACTGGAAAACATATGGAAGTCCATAGAAATTAGGTTAAGTATAGAAATTAAAATTTTCAACTCCGATGTTAAGTCAGTCCTATTATATGGCTGTGAAACATGGAGAACAACAAAATTGACAATCATGAAGATACAGACTTTCATTAATGGATGCTTACACAGAATAAAAGGATGGAAATGGCAGGACAAAATCACTAACATAGAATTATGGAAGTGTACCAGTCAAATACCAGTGGATAAAGAGATACAGCGAAAACAATGGCGCTGGATAGGACACGCACTACGGAAGCCAACTGAGAGTGTTACACAACAGGCCCATTTTTGGAATCCCAAGGAGAAAAGACAAAGAAGAAGACCAATAAATTCTTTGAGAAGACACGACAGAAGCAGAGATGAAGATGATGGGGAAGACATGGAATGATCTTAAAAGAATGGCAAGAAACAGAATGACTTGGAAAGTATTTGTTGAAGACCTATGCTCCACAGGGAGCTGAAACGTAGAAGAAGACGCCCCCAATATCATGTCTCGAAGGTCTGTAAAAAAGTATGGTCACTAACAATATATTCACTCTACCCTACTTGGCGTGCCGGGTCTCTTCATTTTTTTTTTACGTAGTAGATAGTCGATAGACTAGTATCATCGTTAATCAAGAAAAGACGTCGGACCTGTGTTGGACATGGTGATGAGAAGAGATAATAACCGAATAACTATGCAAGCCCTCATGTGATAAACAACAGGTATGAGGAAAAGAGGCCGACCTAGAGAGACATTGTGAAGAACATTGATCAGAGAGGTAAAAGCAGCAGTAATCGGCTCTCTCAATGAGATTAAGTTGGTTGCACAGAACAGAGACAAATGACAAGATTTGATAAAAGACCTTAGCAAGGATTGAGACTGCTAGAAAGAAAATTTAGAAAAAGAGTAAGGGTATCTGGGTCTATGTCCTATGCGCCAGCCACGGCTCGAAAGACCAATAGATAGATAGACAGATAGATGGATGGGATGGGATGGGATGGGATGGGGCGGGGAATGGGACGTGATGGGGCGGGAATGAGGATGGGTCATAATGGGTCTGGATGGGGTGAATTGGATATGATAGGATGGATTGGATGGAATGGGGCTGGATTGGATATGATAGGATGGATTGTTGAATAGGGTGGATGGATGGGTGGGATAGGATGGATAGTGCTATGTGAAGGTGTCATGATACATTACAGACATTGCTCGGTAAAGCCAAAAACAAAGTGAGTCACAGAAAACTACCCACGGCTTTTGTGAGTGAATCAAAGAATCTGGAAGTGAAGCCATAAATAAAAGATTGGAAGCCAATGGAATACCCCACCGTTGTACAGTCCCTAGTATAGACATGTATCTATAATTCACGAGTCTTCACACAGCTTCACCATTAGCAGGAAATTACATGGGACAGGTCATTACTGAAATTAGATGCCTTAGAGGAATACTGAATTTAGCAAAGAACAGAGAAAAATTAGTAATGAAATTAGATGAATGCATTTAAGATAAATGCTAAATTAAATACAACAATGTTTAAATGAACGAGTTGAGTGTTATCATCATCATTATAATGTGCCATACCGGTTTGTGTAGGTGATTATGTCCTTACATAATCCTTTCCGCGGATGCCGCGATAGCTCAGTGGTTAGTGAGCTGGACTACAAAAGACAAGAGGTAGGGTTCGATCCCAACCGACGGCTTCCGGGTTCACCCAGCCTTAAATGGGTACCTAATTTTTTCTGGGAAAGTGAAGCGGCACGGGCGTAATACCGACCACATCACCTTAAAAATCATGTGCCGAAGGTCTGTAAAATGTATGGTCACTAACACCATATTCCCTATACGCCACTTGGCGTGACGGGGGGGGGGGGGGGGGAGGGAGGGGGGGTACATTACTTTACTTTTTTTGAAAATAATTATCCGCCTTCACTGCAGTGTATCAGTTATGTTGTTGACTGTCTACCGTGCCACGACCCCAACATATCTACTATTTTCTATTTTTGTCGACCGCCATCTCTCCATCCCTAAATTTTACCAATTAGTCATATTCTCATGATGTGCCCCCCCCCCTCCCCCCAAAAAAATACCTCGATTGTACCTTTTTTTGTTTTTTTAGAAGCTTCCTTTTTTGTACTGGCCTCTTTGAGAATTTCATCTTTGGACTTTTAGCACTCCATCTTCGGTACAAGTATCAACACTATTGAAAAACAAAGCAATAACTACGGAAGCAAAAAGGGTAATATACAAATCAATTTTTCTATCATTTCTGTGCTATCAGTGCCAGAATTGGACGCTGGACTCTAGAACAATAAGAAAGATAACGACCACAGAAATGAAATGTGTCAGAAGAATGACAGGAAACAGCTTAAGGGACAGAGTAAGAAACACTGACCTGAGGAAGAAACTCGAAATTGAACCAGCCATTGAATACATAAAGAAACAACAGATAAATTGGTTCGGCCACATAACAAGACAGAAAGAACTAACAATGAATCAAAGAGCCATAAACAAACGCTACGAAAACGTCAGATTAAGAGGAAGACCGAGAAAGAGATGGATAAAGGGAATACTAGAGTCACTAGGAGGAATAACATCAGAAGAGGCCAACAGAAGAGCAAAGAATCGCAGATTGTTTCTCCCCTCGACGCCAACGGCAGCAGAGGAAGGATAGAAGAAGAAGACAGAAGATCTACGGTACTCTCGATATTATTCTCGTAATCTTATTTCTATCGTCGTCGAGCCTCTAATGGTCTTTTCTATTTATCTCCCTCCCACTCTAACACAATATCCCCCACTCTCTCTCTCTCACTCTCTCTCTCACTCTCTCTCTCTCTCTGTCACTTTATTATACTTTATGTCTCCTCCTTCCTGTTTTTTCCACTCCGTTTTTTATATACCTAGCGAAGTCCTAAGCCGGAATTTTGTTAGAATATATCACTTTTCCGTATACTTCACACCGACAGCCGTGTGATCAGACGTCCCCCGCCACGCAGGCAGATATTCTCCAACTTCAGACGTACTATCAATCTTTATTGTCAAGTGTGAATTTTGAATAGATTTTACTTATTAAGTTTTGCTCAGGCAGCGATCATTTTTGATCCATCCTTTTCAATTTCCAACTTACCTAGTGATCTTTAACGTGTGCAGCGTGCATACGGGACTTCCCATTTTCATCTTTCCCCGAAAATAATAGACATCGGATGGCACTACCGAGAGACACAGGGTCGGTAGAGTCATGCAGAAGCTACGAATACAAACTGAACATTTTCCACAGTTTATTACGGGATTCGAAACCATTGCCTTCTTGTCATAAGGTACACGTATTATCTCTGGCTTATCCAGCTATATGAATATCGTCATCATCAAGTCGCATGTTCTTTACAGAACATTGCATTCACAACAGCTATTCTGAAATAATAATCTGTCTCTAGTCAGATCTCCCACATAACGTTGCATTCACCACAGTCCGTCTGAAATAATCTCTGTCTATAACAAGATCTCACAAAGAACGTTGCATTCGCCACAGCCCGTCTGAAAGAATCTCTGTCTATACCCAGATCTCCCACAGAACGTGTCACTCACCACAGCCCATCTGAAAGAATCTCTGTCTCTCGCCAGATCTCCCACTTCTTCTGTTCGTCCAAAGTCTCCATGTTGTTTGAAACCACTTTCTTGGTCCGCTCCTCATGTGTAGCCTAGGAACCATGACTATAATTATTATTCTTTCCATTCCACTGTCTTTTGACGTAATCAAAGTATTTTAATTTTCTCTGTAGAATGGTGTTTATAAGCCAGTTCCTTTTTATGTTTAAAACTTAATATGTCTCAATTTTTCTTCATCCAATATATCTTAAGGATCTTTCAACAGCTTTTTTGTGTCCAGTGAATCGATTTTCTTTTTTGCTGTTTGCGAGATTGTCCATGATTCACAACCATATATTGTCATCGGGAAAATGTATATCCTTAGTTATTTTAATGTTACTGCCTTGCTGGTATGAAAAAAAAAGTAAAGAGCCCCATCACGCCAAGTGGTGTATAGGGAATATGGTGTTAGTGACCATAATTTTTACAGGCCATCGGCACATGATTTTTGGGGTAATGTGGTCGGTATTACGCCCGTGCTGCTTTACTTTCCCAGAAAAAAATCCAGTACCCATTTAAGACTGGGTGAACCCAGATGCCGTCGATCAGGATCTCTTGTCCTTTGCAGTCCAGTCCACTTACCACTGAGCTATCGCGGCTCCATGCCTTGCTTGTATAGTGCCACATATTTTACATGTCATTTAATGTTTGTGTTACTGTTACTATCTACATATACACATGCATTCAAACACACATTTATACATTTAATTATTTGAATAAATCACGCGGCTTTTCGTTCGAAGTTGATCGGTTCAATGATCTGTGATTGATTTATTAATTGACATTTGTTGTCCTTACTTATCCGGCCGTTAACATGGCAACGACATAAAAATCATAGACGCCAATACATCGGCAGGTAATTTGAGAATATAAATAATGTAAGAGCGATATAATGTCCTTGAGAACAATGCCGAATTTGATTAACAAGTGTTGTTAAATATTTCGGTTATGTTATATATTTAATTTAGTGGAATTGAATCTAGAAATAATGATGGTAGTTAAAGTGATATAGCGATTTGCAATGAAAGGATAAACAAAGGAAGCATGTGTTTAAAGAAGAAAGAAGGACATTGTTAATGTAACTGCTATTGTTAATGTAACTGCAACAACACTTTTATTACTTCATTGTCCAGATGTTGTTCTCGTTGACGTCACTAAAAGTTTTGTAAATCTGTAATTCTATCATGGGTTTAGTGGATGACGCAAATAGTTCTAAAACAATTGGTTGTGTAACTCTCTAGTTGTTGTAAAACAACTGGTTGTGTAGCTCTCTAGTTGTTCTAAAACAATTGGTTGTGCAGCTCTCTAGTTGTTCTAAAACAATTTGTTGTGTAGCTCTCTAGTTGTTCTAAAACAACTGGTTGTGTAGCTCTCTAGTTGTTCTAAAACAATTTGTTGTGCAGCTCTCTAGTTGTTCTAAAACAATTTGTTGTGCAGCTCTCTAGTTGTTCTAAAACAATTTGTTATGTAGTTCTCTAGTTGCTCTAAAACAATTAGTTGTGTAGCTCTCTACTTCTTCCAACAATAAAAGTTCTGTAGTCACCCTGTTGATCAAATATTAATGGTTCTGTGGTATTCTTTCTGTTTTGCCACACAAAATTCTCTAGTCCATTGGTTGTTCTAACACTAATGATTGTGTAACTCTCTAGTTGTTCTAACACTAATGATTGTGTAACTTTCTAGTTGTTCTAACACTAATGATTGTGTAACTTTCTAGTTGTTCTAACACTAATTATTGTGTAACTTTCTAGTTGTTCTAACACTAATCATTGTGTAACTCACTAGTTGTTCTTACATTAATGATTGTGTAACTATCTAGTTGTTCTAACACTAATGATTGTGTAACTCTCTAGTTGTTCTAACACTAATGATTGTGTAACTCTCTAGTTGTTCTAACATTAATGATTGTTTAACTCTCTAATTGTTCTAACATTAATGATTGTGTAGCTCTCTAGTTGTTCTAACATTAATGATTGTTTAACTCTCTAATTGTTCTAACATTAATGATTGTGTAGCTCTCTAGTTGTTCTAACATTAATGATTGTGTAACTCCCTAGTTGTTCTAAGATTAATGATTGTGTAACTCTCTAGTTGTTCTAACATTAATGATTGTGTAACTCCCTAGTAGTTCTAACACAAATGATTGTGTAACTCTCTAGTTGTTCTAACATTAATGATTGTTTAACTCTCTAATTGTTCTAACATTAATGATTGTGTAGCTCTCTAGTTGTTCTAACATTAATGATTGTGTAACTCCCTAGTAGTTCTAACATTAATGATTGTGTAACTCTCTAGTTGTTCTAACATTAATGATTGTGTAGCGCTCTAGTTGTTCTAACACTGATGATTGTGTAACTCCCTAGTTGTTCTAACACTAATGATTGTGTAACTCCCTAGTTGTAGTAACACTAATGATTGTGTATCTCCCTAGTTGTTCTAACACTAATGATTGTGTAACTCCCTAGTTTTTCTAACACTAATGATTTTGTAAGTCCCTAGTTGTTCTAACACTAATGATTGTGTATCTCCCTAGTTGTTCTAACATTAATGATTGTGTAACTCTCTAGTTGTTCTAACACTAATGATTGTGTAACTTTCTAGTTGTTCTAACACTAATGATTGTGTAACTTTCTAGTTGTTCTAACACTAATCATTGTGTAACTTTCTAGTTGTTCTAACACTAATCATTGTGTAACTCTCTAGTTGTTCTTACATTAATGATTGTGTAACTATCTAGTTGTTCTAACACTAATGATTGTGTAACCATCTAGTTGTTCTAACACTAATGATTGTGTAAATCTCTAGTTGTTCTAACATTAATGACTGTTTAACTCTCTAATTGTTCTAACATTAATGATTGTGTAGCTCTCTAGTTGTTCTTACATTAATGATTGTGTAACTATCTAGTTGTTCTAACACTAATTATTGTGTAACTCTCTAGTTGTTCTAACACTAATGATTGTGTAACTCTCTAGTTGTTCTAACATTAATGATTGTTTAACTCTCTAATTGTTCTAACATTAATGATTGAGTAGCTCTCTAGTTGTTCTAACATTAATGATTGTTTAACTCTCTAATTGTTCTAACATTAATGTTTGTGTAGCTCTCTAGTTGTTCTAACATTAATGATTGTGTAACTCCCTAGTTGTTCTAAGATTAATGATTGTGTAACTCTCTAGTTGTTCTAACATAATGATTGTGTAACTCGCTAGTTGTTCTAACACTAATGATTGTGTAACTCTCTAGTTGTTCTAACATTAATGATTGTTTAACTCTCTAATTGTTCTAACATTAATGATTGTGTAGCTCTCTAGTTGTTCTAACATTAATGATTGTGTAACTCCCTAGTAGTTCTAACATTAATGATTGTGTAACTCTCTAGTTGTTCTAACATTAATGATTGTGTAGCTCTCTAGTTGTTCTAACACTAATGATTGTGTAACTCTCTAGTTATTCTATCACTAATGATTGTGTAACTCTCTAGTTATTCTAACATTAATGATTGTGTAACTCTCTAGTTGTTCTAACATTAATGATTGTGTAACTCTCTAGTTGTACTATCATTAATGATTGTGTAACTCTCTAGTAATTCTAACACCAATGATTGTGTAACTCCCTAGTTGTTGTAACCTTAAAGATTGTGTAACTCTCTAGTTGTTCTAACACTAATGATTGTGTATCTCTCTAGTTGTTCTAACACTAATGATTGTGTAACTCTCTAGTTGTTCTAACACTAATGATTGTGTAACTCTCTAGTTGTTCTAACACTAATGATTGTGTAACACTCTAGTTATTCTAACACTAATGATTGTGTAACTCTCTAGTTGTTCTATCATTAATGATTGTGTAACTCTCTAGTTGTTCTAACACTAATGATTGTGTAACTCTCTAGTTGTTCTAACACTAATGATTGTGTAACTCCCTAGTTGTTCTACCACTAATGATTGTGTAACTCCCTAGTTGTTTCTAACACTAATGATTGTGTAACTCACTAGTTGTTCTAACACTAATGATTGTGTAACTTTCTAGTTGTTCTAACACTGACGATTGTGTAACTCCCTAGTTGTTCTAACACTAATGATTGTGTAACTTTCTAGTTGTTCTAACACTAATGATTGTGTAACTCCCTATTTGTTCTAACACTAATGATTGTGTAACTCCCCAGTTGTTCTAACACTAATGATTGTGTAACTCCCTAGTTGTAGTAACACTAATGATTGTGTATCTCCCTAGTTGTTCTAACACTAATGATTGTGTAACTCCCTAGTTTTTCTAACACTAATGATTTTGTAAGTCCCTAGTTGTTCTAACACTAATGATTGTGTATCTCCCTAGTTGTTCTAACATGAATGATTGTGTAACTCTCAAGTTGTTCTAACACTGATGATTGTGTAACTCTCTAGTTGTTCTAACACTAATGATTGTGTAACTCCCTAGTTGTTCTAACACTAATGATCGTGTAACTCCCTAGTTGTTCTAACACTAATGATTGTGTAACTCTCTAGTTGTTCTAACACTGATGATTGTGTAACACTCTAGTTTTTCTAACACTAATGATTGTGTAACTCCCTAGTTGTTCTAACACTAATGATTGTGTAACTCCCTAGTTGTTCTAACACTAATGATTGTGTAACTCTCTAGTTGTTCTAACACTAATGATTGTGTAACTCCCTAGTTTTTCTAACACTAATGATTTTGTAAGTCCCTAGTTGTTCTAACACTAATGATTGTGTATCTCCCTAGTTGTTCTAACATTAATGATTGTGTAACTCTCTAGTCGTTCTAACACTAATGATTGTGTAACTTTCTAGTTGTTCTAACACTAATGACTGTGTAACTTTCTAGTTGTTCTAACACTAATCATTGTGTAACTTTCTAGTTGTTCTAACACTAATCATTGTGTAACTCTCTAGTTGTTCTTACATTAATGATTGTGTAACTATCTAGTTGTTCTAACACTAATGATTGTGTAACTATCTAGTTGTTCTAACACTAATGATTGTGTAAATCTCTAGTTGTTCTATCATTAATGACTGTTTAACTCTCTAATTGTTCTAACATTATTGATTGTGTAGCTCTCTAGTTGTTCTTACATTAATGATTGTGTAACTATCTAGTTGTTCTAACACTAATTATTGTGTAACTCTCTAGTTGTTCTAACACTAATGATTGTGTAACTCTCTAGTTGTTCTAACATTAATGATTGTTTAACTCTCTAATTGTTCTAACATTAATGATTGAGTAGCTCTCTAGTTGTTCTAACATTAATGATTGTTTAACTCTCTAATTGTTCTAACATTAATGATTGTGTAGCTCTCTAGTTGTTCTAACATTAATGATTGTGTAACTCCCTAGTTGTTCTAAGATTAATGATTGTGTAACTCTCTAGTTGTTCTAACATTAATGATTGTGTAACTCCCTAGTTGTTCTAAGATTAATGATTGTGTAACTCTCTAGTTGTTCCAACATTAATGATTGTGTAACTCCCTAGTTGTTCTAACACTAATGATTGTGTAACTCTCTAGTTGTTCTAACATTAATGATTGTTTAACTCTCTAATTGTTCTAACATTAATGATTGTGTAGCTCTCTAGTTGTTCTAACATTAATGATTGTGTAACTCCCTAGTAGTTCTAACATTAATGATTGTGTAACTATCTAGTTGTTCTAACATTAATGATTGTGTAGCTCTCTAGTTGTTCTAACATTAATGATTGTGTAACTCTCTAGTTATTCTATCACTAATGATTGTGTAACTCTCTAGTTATTCTAACATTAATGATTGTGTAACTCTCTAGTTGTTCTAACATTAATGATTGTGTAACTCTCTAGTTATACTATCATTAATGATTGTGTAACTCTCTAGTTATTCTAACACCAATGATTGTGTAACTCCCTAGTTGTTGTAACCTTAAAGATTGTGTAACTCTCTAGTTGTTCTAACACTAATGATTGTGTATCTCTCTAGTTGTTCTAACACTAATGATTGTGTAACTCTCTAGTTGTTCTAACACTAATGATTGTGTAACTCTCTAGTTGTTCTAACACTAATGATTGTGTAACTCTCTAGTTATTCTAACACTAATGATTGTGTAACTCTCTAGTTGTTCTATCATTAATGATTGTGTAACTCTCTAGTTGTTCTAACACTAATGATTGTGTAACTCTCTAGTTGTTCTAACACTAATGATTGTGTAACTCCCTAGTTGTTCTACCACTAATGATTGTGTAACTCCCTAGTTGTTTCTAACACTAATGATTGTGTAACTCACTAGTTGTTCTAACACTAATGATTGTGTAACTTTCTAGTTGTTCTAACACTGACGATTGTGTAACTCCCTAGTTGTTCTAACACTAATGATTGTGTAACTTTCTAGTTGTTCTAACACTAATGATTGTGTAACTCCCTATTTGTTCTAACACTAATGATTGTGTAACTCCCTAGTTGTTCTAACACTAATGATTGTGTAACTCCCTAGTTGTAGTAACACTAATGATTGTGTATCTCCCTAGTTGTTCTAACACTAATGATTGTGTAACTCCCTAGTTTTTCTAACACTAATGATTTTGTAAGTCCCTAGTTGTTCTAACACTAATGATTGTGTATCTCCCTAGTTGTTCTAACATTAATGATTGTGTAACTCTCAAGTTGTTCTAACACTGATGATTGTGTAACTCTCTAGTTGTTCTAACACTAATGATTGTGTAACTCCCTAGTTGTTCTAACACTAATGATCGTGTAACTCCCTAGTTGTTCTAACACTAATGATTGTGTAACTCTCTAGTTGTTCTAACACTGATGATTGTGTAACTCTCTAGTTGTTCTAACACTAATGATTGTGTAACTCCCTAGTTTTTCTAACACTAATGATTGTGTAACTCCCTAGTTGTTCTAACATTAATGATTGTGTATCTCCCTAGTTGTTCTAACACTAATGATTGTGTAACTCTCCAGTTGTTCTAACACTAATGATTGTGTAACTCCCTAGTTTTTCTAACACTAATGATTTTGTAAGTCCCTAGTTGTTCTAACACTAATGATTGTGTATCTCCCTAGTTGTTCTAACACTAATGATTGTGTAACTCCCTAGTTTTTCTAACACTAATGATTTTGTAAGTCCCTATTTGTTCTGTCATAAGAAACACAACAGCAGCATAAGAGCAAGAGACAGGAAATTGTATATCTCCTTGACGATGAGAGATAAACAATGAAGGAATGAAGAAAACTTGTTTGTACCTTTTCCTGGATGATGAAAGTCACATGCTTCTTATTTGATACATGGAAAGTAATGAGATGATTCTGTATTTTAAAAGTTAACAAAAATTAAACTTTTGGGGTTACACATTTAGTACTGCACCACGGAAACTCTCTGTTTTATTAATCTTCATTTGTTACGAATATTAACTACTAAAACATCATCATAAAGTACCATGCCTGTTGGCGTAGGTGATCATGTCTCTCCATAACTTTCAATCACGACAGTTATATATCATTTCTTTTCTTGACCTTCTGCCAAGCAATTTTCTTAAGCTGTCTGGTAACTTTTCCCTTTGCTTCCCACTATTTCTTCGTCTCTCAATTTTCCCAGTTGTTACGATATATTCCAGTTGTTTCCTTCTCATTACATGGCCATAAAATGATCATTGTTTCTTCCTAATATTAGAAATTAGCTCTCTTTTTGCATTGGCCTCTTTCAGAACGTTTTCATTACTCTTTTTAGCTGTCCATGGTATTCTCAACATTATTCTGTAAAACCATATTTCTACAGACGCCAGTGATTTTCTTGTCCGTTGTCCTGTTGTCCATGATTCACATCCATATGTTAAGACTTCTCTACATAACATTTAAGAACCATTTTTCTTGTTTGTATTGTAAAAAATGGATTGCATATTATCTTCCTAATTTTTTTGAAAGCTTGTTTCGCTTGAGCCATACTGCGTCTCGGGAGCCCCGATAGCTCTGTGATTAGTGAATTGGACTACATAGGCGAAGAGGTAGGGTTCGATCCCAAGCGACGGCTTCCGGTTCACCCAGGCTGTAATGGGTACCATATTTTTTTAAATATTGTTCCACTGACTTTATTGTGCATTGCGGTTATATCTTTTTTTTTAACTTTTGAGTAAAACATCATTCACACATAAACATTGACATTAACAAAATAATTTTACGTTTTCCTTGAAATAGTCATTCCAAGAATGAGTGTGATGTATTAGGCTCATGACATCACATCGATCACAGATGCAGCAACATTTTAAAGATTAGTTCAAACGGAAGAAAAAACCTTTAGGATGATACAAAAACAGCTGTGTGCGGTTCTATACCAAGCCGAAGAAAAACAATTTCTCCATTTGCAAAGAAATTACAATCAAGATAGCTAAAGCAGAAATGTCTTTGAGAAGCCTTGAAAAGTTGTGGAAATCAAAACTCATCAGCACAAAAACAAAACGTAGAATATTCAAATCAAATGTACTATCAACCCTTACGTATGCGTGTGATAGCTGGAAAACAACAAGAGACATAGAAACAAAGTTGAACGCATTCGAAAATATATGTCTAAGGAAAATACTTGGTATAGCGTGGAACGAATTAAAAACAAACGACGAAATTAGAGAAATCGCCAATCAACCACTAAATCTTCAGTAATAAAGAAAAGAAGATGGTCATATATTGAACATGTGATGAGAAGAGATAATAACCGAATAACAAGCCCTCATGTGGGAAATAACAGGTAAGAGAAAAAGAGGAAGACCCAGAGAGACACTGAGAACATTGATGAGAGAGGCAAGAGCAGCAGGATTCGGCTCCCCCAATGAGATAGAGCTGCCTGCACAGAACAGAGACAAATGGCGAGATTTGATAAAATATCTTTAAAAAAATTGAAAACTGCTAGAACAAAAATTCAGATAAGAGAAGGAGTATATTGGTCTACGCCGTATGGGCCGGCTACGGCTCGAAAGGTCAATAGATAGATAGACAGAATAGTTTGTCACGCTATTTTGCTGATAGATTATAAATAATCTAAGGTATGTTGATGATACAGTCTTAATCGCTAAGCGTGAAAATGAGTTACAAGAAATGTTGGACATTATAGTGAAAGAATGCAAAAATAAAGGACTCAGCCTTAATAGCAAAAAGACAGAAGTAATGGTAACAACAAAGAAAAAAACATCACCTCAGAGCAAAATAAGAACAAGTGGAACAATATTAAAACAGGTAATGAATTTAAATATTTGGAAACTTTAACCTCAGACGGAAGATGTACAAAAGAGGTGAGATGCAGAATGGCTCAGGCAAAAGCAGCTTTCCAAAAAATGAGGAAGATACTATGAAATCCATTTTTGACAATAGAAACAAGAAAAAGAGTTCTTAAATGTTATGTAGAGCCAGTCTTAACATATGGATGTGAATCATGTACAATAGGACATCAGACACAAAAATCACTGGAGTCTGTAGAAATGTAGTTTTACAGAAGAATGTTGAGAATACCATGGACAGTTAAGAAGAGTAATGAAAATATTCTGAAAGAGACCAAAGCAAAAAGAGAGCTGATTTCCAATATTAGGAAGATTCATAATTTTTTGACCATGTAATAAGAAGAGAATAACTGGAATATATTGTAACAAGTGGAAAAATTGAGGGACGAAGAGATAGAGAGAAACAAAGAGAACAAATACCACACAGATTAAGAGAATGGCTTGGCAGAAGGTCAACAACAGAAATAATTTTAAAAAACTGTCGAGATCGAAAGTTGTGGAGAAACATGACCACCTACGCCAGCAGGCCCGTTGCTTTATGATGATATATTCAGTATAAAGCCAGTGCAGCGTATTTTTCTAACGAAAATCCTTACATAGTTAGGCTGGATGAAGCAGTCGATTAGAATCGAACACGAACTCTTATCTTTAGCACCCCCGTGAGCTATCGTTATTCACAATATCTGACATTATAAAAATATTCATTTTCCTTTGGAATATCTAAAAAAAATTACTTTTAAATAATTAAAGCACAATATAGTGTGGACTAATGTACCAGTCAAATACCAATGGATAAAGAGGTACAGCGAAGACGGAGGCCCTGGATAGGACACATACTGAGGAACCCAACTGAGAGTATTACACAACAGGCCCTTTTTTGGAATCCCCAGGGGAAAAGACAAAGAGGATGATCAAAGAATTTTTGGAGAAGACAGATAGAAGCAGAGATGAAGATGATGGGGAAGACATGGAATGATCTTAAAAGAATGGCAAGAAACAGAACGACTTGGAAAGTGTTTGTTGAAGACCTATGCTCCACAGGGAGATGAAAGGTAGAAGAAGAAGATAGTGTGGACAAGACCTGGGGCATCTTATTAAAAGAAGCATGGAATTCACAGGGTGGAGGAATGTCATTGCTATACTACAAGATGGCTTGAGACAGTGTCTGACTTGCCGGTCTGTCGGCAGGAAAGTGTAAAGCGATGTTGTGGTGGTAGATTTCTCTCCCTCTTGGCGAGCCACGTAACGTTCAACCTGCCTTTTAGGTTATATTAGATCTCAACAGCCACCAAAAGATGTAAGTCAAAATCAAGTTCTTCCACACAAAATGGAAATGAAATCAACAGCGTTATGAACTGTTCCTGACATGAGTTGCTGATAAATAAAAAGGTTTATTTGATGATCTTGAAGGTTTATTTACTTTCAAAGAATTTAATTAAAATCATAAATCACAGAGAATACATATACCGCGTCTTGTATGAGTTATCGACAGGACACGCAAGAAATTGATTGTGTTATCATAATAAAAGAAGAAATCTCAGCGAAGTGTAGACATCAACAAAGCGTATTGATTTTGAACACATTGACCATTTAGAATTGGATGGAATAACAACATGACAGAGAATATATAACAACATGACAGAGAATATATAACAACATGACAGAGAATATATAACAACATGACAGAGAATATATAACACCATGACAAAGAATATATGACATGAGTTTATGTGACGCAGCGTGACACACAAGGAAAGAGAACCATCGTGAGTTTCCGTTTTGTCCACAATTGTTTGTTAATGATACTTTAGCTCATTTTCTCATTGGTATCTTTTCAAGAAGATAAAATATATTGATTTTATTTGATATTGTTATATCCCCTCGACGCTGAAAGGCAGATGAGGAAGGAAAGAAGAAGAAAATTTGATATTGTACATGTAAAATGATTAGAAGAAGCTGTATCTCATAATTTAAAAGGCTACTGTAACATTTAAGATTATCAACTGAAAAATCTCGTATGGTTTAAATAGTATTATATTTAAACTTTGATCTTTTTCTTATAAGAATTAACTACTAAAATATCGTCATCATCAAGTGCCATGCCTGCTGGCGTAGGTGATCATATCATTCCACAATTCTCGTCGATCTTGTCAGTTATTTATCATTTCTGTTGTTGACCTTCTGCCAAGCAATTCTCTTAAGCTATCTGATATCATTTCTCTTTGCTTCCCTTTATCTCTTAGTCCCTCAATTTCCCCAGTTGTTACGATATATTCCAGTTGTTCCCTTCTCATTCCTTGGCATAAATAATGATTGTTTCTTCCTAATATTTGAAATTAGCTTCTCTTTTTGCTTTGGCCTCTATCAGAATGTTTTCATTACTCTTCTTAGCTGCCCATGGTATTCTCAACATTCTTCTGTAAAACCACATTTCTACAGCCTTCAATGATTTTCTTGTCTGTTGTCCTATTGTCCATGATTCACATCCATATGTTAAGACTGGCTCTACATAACATTTCTTGTTTCTATTTGTCAAAAATGGATCGCAGAGTATCTTCCTCATTTTTTGGAAATGGGGAGGGAGGGAGGGAGGGGGGCAAGGGCAGGGCAAGAAAGAAAGATGGATGGATGGAAAGATAGAAGGAAAGAAAGATGGAAAGAGACAGAAGGGGAAAAAATGGCAAGACGGACAGAAGGAAAGAGAGATAGGCAGAAAAAAGGGCTGATAACAATACTATAGCTACTGTAGAGACAAGACAAAACACTGTCACGACAAATCATTAATCCTTGACTTGTCAAGGTTAAAGCTGCAAAAGTTGGAGGGGGGGGGGGGGAGAGAGAGAGAGAGAGGGGGGAGGAGAGAGAGAGAGAGAGAGAGAGAGAGAGAGAGAGAAAGAACAAGGCTTGAATGAACCAAATCAAAGAACATAAAAAAAGAAACACATTTCATCTCAAATTTATTTCAGACAAGATAACAACGTTGTACTCATAAAATACAAATTAATGACGTATTTCCTCTTGCATGTATTACTCCGCACATGCTACTAATTGCGCTATAAAAAAAAGTTCCAACATATAACGACTTTAATGTCTTCATCTGTTATCCTTCCGCCTGGAAGAGTAAATTAGAAAATAGCATAATGGACTTCTCCCCCCACCGACTTCACACAATATCCACACACATAATGTGTTATTTGTTGTGTCTCCCATTTGTTTAAATTAAGTTAATGCGATAAAAGCTTTCAATAAAACAATGAACGCTTGTAATTTGTACTTTGAACTGTGGCTATTTTTAGTTTGATTTCAAATACAGAAGTTCTGTTACTAAATAATAAATATGTATATCTGGTGTATGATCTACAATTTGATATATGTTGTCATATGAAGATAAACGAAACATGTTTTTTTTCCATAATCGGAACAGCCTTTTGTTTATCACTTTCAGCTTTTGATTTTATTTTTTTTTTCATTAACAAAAATAATTTATGCGATACAATTACAGTGGTGCCCTCTAACAGCAATACTGGTGAACTTCCGGTCAATATGGCGGATAGGCGACAGGAACCGTTGAGGCTCTGTGTGAAAAGTGTTCTTTCTTTGAGTTTCCTCATATTCCAAGTCCGGCGTGCTGCCGGAGCTACTGAGTTTAGTGCTCTGTGCACAGCTGAGCAGTACAGAGCTATAACTACCTTGGATATACTATAACCAGTGATGGAATAGACCTGGAGACAGTTCAGAGCTATAAATACCTTGGACATGCTATAACCAGTGATGGAATAGACCTGGAGACAGTTCAGAGCTATAACTACCTTGGACATGCTATAACCAGTGATGGAATAGACCTGGAGACAGTTCAGAGCTACAACTACATTGGACATACTATAACCAGTGATGGAATAGACCTGGAGACAGTTCAGAGCTACAACTACCTTGGACATACTATAACCAGTGATGGAATAGACCTGGAGACAGTTTAGAGCTACAACTACCTTGGACATACTATAACCAGTGATGGAATAGACCTGGAGACAGTTCAGAGCTACAACTACCTTGGACATACTATAACCAGTGATGGAATAGACATGAAGACAGTTCAGAGCTACAACTACCTTGGACATACTATAACCTGTGATGGAATAGACCTGGAGGCAGTTCAGAGCTACAACTACCTTGGACATACTATAACCAGTGATGGAAAATGTAAAACTGAAATAAACAAACGAATAAGAACGGCAAAAAGTAATTTTAATTTCAAGAAAAATATTGTAACAACAAAACAAATAACATCAGGGTTGAAACTAAGAATAGCAAAATGTTACATCTTAACATTCGTGTATGGTTCAGAAAGAAGGACATTAAACAAGAAAACAGAAAAGAAAATTGAAGCCTTTGAAATGTGGATTTATAAAAGAATAGAAATAATTGAATGGAAAGAAAAGAAAACAAATGATGAAGTCTTAAAACAATTACAAATGAAAAGAAAACTACTAAACCTAATTCAAACAAGACAAATTAGATTTTTTCAGTATTGTTAAAAGACACAACAACCTACTAAAAGTAATCTTGGAAGGAAAAATACAAGGTAAAAGAGGCACATCTAGACTTACAGGGAGGAGTAACATCAAAAGATGGACAAGCCAACCTATTACAACCTGCATCATCAAAGCAAGAGACAACGGAGTGTCACTCCATGGTAGCCTTGGTTTGATGACAAGACAGCACTCAGTGATGTTGATGTTGGCTCCACTATCTCTTTAACCAAAATGTCTCACCCACAAGGCAGTTTTATATGTTTTCATTTAGAGTGACAAAAGCAGGGAGGCTGAAAGTCCATCTCCTCGATAACCAGCCAAGAAATCTATCGTTGTAAACTGTCTGGTTTTTTTTCTCTTTGCTTCCCTCTATCTCTTCGTCCCTCAAATTTCCCAGTTGTTGTTACAATATATTCCAGTTGTTCTCTTCTCATTACATGGCCAAAAAATGATGATTGTTTCTTCCTAATGGAAATTAGCTCTCTTTTTGCTTTGACCTCTTTCAGAACATTTTCATGACTCTTCTTAGCTGTCCATGGTATTCTCAACATTCTTCTGTACTACCACATTTCTACAGACTGTAGTGATTTTCTTGTCTGTTGTCCTATTGTCCATGAATCGCATCCATATGTTAAGACTGGCTCTACATAACATTTAAGAACTCTTTTTCTTGTTTTTGTATGTCAAAAATTGATTGCATAGTATCTTCCTCATTTTTTGGAAAGCTGCTTTTGCCTGAGCCATTCTGTTTCTCACATCTTTCGTACATCTTCCGTCTGAGGTTAACAAAGTTTGAAATTATATAGCATCAAACAACAAGTAAAGGGCCCCATCACGCCACGTGGAGTATAGAGAAATTGTGTTAGTGACCATCATTTTTTAAAGACCTTCAGCATATTATTTTTGGGGTAATGTGGTCGGTATTACACTAACTTTACTTTCCCCGGAAAAAATCCATTACTTATTTAAGGCTGGGTGAACCCAAAAGCCGGCAATCAGGACCGAACCCGACCTCTGTCCTTTGTAGCCCAGTTCACTAAGCACTGAGCTATCGCGGCTCTTATAGATTATATACCACACCACATGTATATTAAATGGGAGAATGGAAGAATGGAAGAAGAGCTTGTGGTAGGCGCAGGCTAAGATGGACCGACAGCATTCGAGAAACGCTATAACGACATCAACACTAGATGATGGTTGAGGCTGCCAGGACGGCAATAACAAGAACTGTGTACCTCCATCGACACCGGAGGTGGTAAACGAGATAGGATGGAGAGGTAGGGAGAGAGCTCGAATGAGAGAGGAGGGAAAGAGAAAAAATGAGAGAGGGAGAGAGATAGAATGAGAGAGGAAGGGAGACATAATGAGAAAGGGAGGGAGCTGAGAGATAAAGTGAGAGAGGGAGGGAGGGAGCTGAGAGATAAAGAGAGAGAGGGAGGGAGGGAACTGAGAAATAGAATGAGAGAGGGAAGGAGGGAGGGAGCTGAGGTAAGAATGAGAGAGGGTGGGAGGGAGCTGAGGGAGGTAAGAATGAGAGAGGGTGGGAGGGAGCTGAGGGAGGTAAGAATGAGAGAGGGAGGGAGGGAGCTGAGGGAGGTAAGAATTAAAGAGGGAGGAAGATTATGGGAGAGAGGGATATATGAGAGAGATGGAGGGAGATAATGGGAGAGAGGGATATATGAGAGAGATGGTGGGAGATAATGGGAGAGAGGGATATATGAGAGAGATGGAGGGAGATAATGTGAGAGAGGGATATATGAGAGAGATGAAGGGAGATAATGGGAGAGAGGGATATATGAGAGAGATGAAGGGAGATAATGGGAGAGAGGGATATATGAGGGAGGGAGAGTGATAAAATGCGAAAGACGAGAGAGAAGGGGAAGGGGGTGAGGTAGAGAGGGAGAGCGAAGTAATAATGAGAGAGGGATAGAAATGGTGGAAGAGAGGGATAGGAGGGAGAGGGAGGGAGAGATATAGAATGAGTGGCGGAGGAGGAGGGAGAGGGAGGGATAGATGGGTTAGATAGAGAATGAGAGAAAGGGAGGGAGGGAGAGAAATAGATAGAAATAGAGCTGGAGAGAGAGAGGGAGAGATCTTGGAATGTTGTAGAACCGGGAAATCTTGCAACAGTTGCACAAATGTTGCAAGTTTATAAATTAAACAACATATTTTTCAGAAAAGATTCAAGTGGTGACAGAATTATTGTCGTTAAGCTACACAAACACGATTTTTAGATCGCGAAACTCTCATGCAACAATTACACTAAATCAGCCCTCGTACAGCCCTCGGATCTCCTGACAGATGGGCCAGCATAAAGCGTTATATATCTTGTTTAGAAATGATAGAGAAACATTTACTATGGACACACCGAGTCAAGGAGAGGCATTCAATTCATCAGGCACTCTGTACTTAAATCAACCACTTTTATCCCAAGTCATGCCCAACTGACAGTTCAACTCTTTGAAAACTGGAAATGTCTGTCTGGCGTTTGATCCATTGAAATGCATGAGGCTAAAACGAGGGGTTAAATTAATATGAGACGACAGGTCTTTCTTTTCCTTCCATCCAATTCTACATATTCTTCGATATATTCACATTTCAAAGGCTTCAATTTTCTTTTCTGTTTTCTTGTCTAATGTCCATGTTTCTGCACCATATAGGAATGTTGAGAAGACATAACATTGTACTATTCTTAGATTTAGTCCTGGTGCAATTTGTTTTGATGTTAGTATGTTCTTCATGACATTAAAATTACTTTTTGCCATTCCTATTCTTTTGTTTTTTTTTCCATTAGTCATTGTTGACTGTAATAGAGTCAGTCAGTCATAATTGACTGTAATAGCCTCCGTCAGTCATAGTTGACTAATAGCCTCCGTCAGTCATAGTTGACTGTAATAGCCTCCGTCAGTCATAGTTGACTGTAATAGCCTCCGTCAGTCATAGTTGACTGTAATAGCCTCCGTCAGTCATAGTTGACTGTAATAGCCTCCGTCAGTCATAGTTGACTGTAACAGCCTCCATCAGTCATAGTTGACTACCGATTTTGAAGCGCCCCTAGAAATGTTACTTGTTATATCTTTCACCATATTATTATTTTTCTATGACTGTATCTGCTTCTTGTTTGAGGTGAATCTTTTGAATGTGTCTATAAATTGCGATTTGTAGCCTTGTTTCCCCAGACTGCAGGGTTTATGTTCAGAGTCTTCATGTCGCGTTTACACACGCCTACAAATCAAAGTTTTTGGGCCCCCCCCCCCTAGTTCTTTTCTTTAATGGAAAGATAATCAATAACCTAAGATATGCTGATCATACTGTTCTACTAGCAGAAAATCCTAAACACCTACAACGATTGCTTAATGTAATAAACATGACAAGCAAAAAATATGGACTAGATATGAATATCAAAAAGACTAATAACTATGATCATAAACAAAGCAAATTCTCTAAACCTACAATTAAATATCAAAGTTGAAGGAATACATCTGGAGACAGTCCAGAGTTACAACTACCTGGGACATACTATAACCAATGATGGAAAATGTAACATTGAAATAAACACAAGAATAGGAATGGCAAAAAGTAATTTTAATGCCATGAAAAATATACTAACAACAAAACAAATAGACAAAAAAATAGACAATAAACAATAAACAACAGCAGGGCTGAAACTAAGAATAGCAAAATGTTACATCTTCTTAATATTCCTATATGGTGCTGAAACATGGACATTAGACAAGAAAACAGAACAGAAAGTTGAAGCCTTTGAAATGTGGATTTATAGAAGAATAGGTAGAATTGGATGGAAAGAAAAGATAACAAACGATAAAGTTTTAAAACAACTAAAAATAAAAAGAGAACTACTAAACACAATTCAAACAAGAGAAATGCGATTTTTGGGCCATGTTAAAAGACACAACAGCCTACTAAAAGTAATCCTGGAGGGGAAAATACAAGGTAAAAGAGGCAGAGGCAGACCAAGACTAACACGGACGAGTAACATCTAACGATGGACAAGTCAATCTATGACAACCTGCACCATCAAAGCAAAAAACAGTGTGGAATGGCGATCCATGGTAGCCAACCTTCGTTGCGGAGACGGCACTCGATGATGATGATGATGATGATGATGATGATTAGTTCTTTTCCAATCTGCCAGTTGACCATAGAGTATATTTTCTAGTATGTGGACATCTTTCATACAGTGTAAGTGACCAAGCCAGCGTAACCTACGCTGTTGGAGCAACGTGTAGATGTTCGGGAAGCCTATGCAAGTGAGGACCTCCACACTGTTCCAACTTTTCTCTATCTTGCAATGCAGTAATGTATTTTTCCTTGCTGCTACCATTACTTCTGTTTTGATGCTATTGAGGCTGAGTCCTTTATTTTTGCTTTCCTTCACTATAATGTCTAATATTTCTTGTAACTCATTTTCACTCTTAGCGATTAAGACTGTATCATCAGCATACGTTAGATTATTTATATTATAACCTCCAATTGTTATTCCAGGCATGCCCCTTGTGGATCTTAATATAATTTCACTATACATATTAAATACATTTAGTGACACATATATGTGAAAAAAGTTCTAATTGCATAATCACTTAATTATTTAACTTTTCCTTCCTATCTTTTGTCGTTTCTGTCACATAAACTATTATTTGTTCGTTTGGGGATCATAATCACAGCACACCCGACGATTCCATAGGTGCTTCTACATCTTCCTCGAGAATCTCCAGAAAATCTAAGGAGAATCCTGACCCACGCGCACGAACTCCATAGTACAGCCTGTAATTCATGGGAATGGGTAGGTCTGTCCTGACGATTTTGCCCACTCAGCGGCAGTATTTGTGGCCTACTCTCTTCGTTATCAACAACCAAGGGATCTTTAACGTGCGCGAGTTCACACAGGACTTCCTGTTTCACACTTCCAAAGAGGTTAGGGTAGGAAAATGTCATAATGACATCATGGCTTCTGGTGGGTATAGAACCCGTGTCATTCCTGTCCTTTTTCGACATCGTGCCATTGGACTATCCAGTCCCACCCATAAACTATTTATAGATTGTCTATATTTAACTTTGAAGAATGATTTCATGGAAACCTATTTCTGGTTAATTGATCAATATGCTCCTTGCTACATGTTGTGCAGCTCTTTTAATTTATGTATATCTAGTTACCAAAAAGAGAGCCAATTTCCAATGTTAGGAAGAGACAATCATCATTTTTTGGCCATGTAATGAGAAGAGAACAACTTAAATATATTGTAACAACTGGAAAAATTGAAGGAGGAAAGATAGAGAGAAGCAAAGAGAGAAAATACCAGACAGCTTAAGAGAATAGCTTGGCAGAAGGTCAACAACAGAAATGATAAATAGCTGCCGAGATCGAAAGTTGTGGAGAGACATGATCACCTACGCCAGCAGGCCCGGTACTTGGTGATGATGATATCTAGTTACAAGACATAAAAAGACATGTTCCTTAAGTTTTTTTAAAATCTTCTTTCCTTCCTGCTCTGAGTATCAGCTTTGAGGGGGAGATATAATTTGCGGCCCTTTGCTCTTCTGGTCGCCTCTGATGCAGTTATGTTCCCTAGTGCTTTTAATATCTCATCAATCCATTTTTTTCGTGGTCGGCCCTTGCGTCTGGTGTTCTTGTAATGTTTAATACATTGTTTTGTGCTTTAATTGTTCTTTCTAATCATGTTGCCTTGCCATTTTCTGTTTATCCATGGCGGGGGGGGGGGGGGTTCTTCTTAGCTATAATTGTTATCATTTCTTTATTTAAATCTTTTGTCTCGGGCTGTTTCCTGTCATCCGTTTTACAGATTTCATCTTGGTAGTTGTTATTTTCCTTATTGTTCTTGAGTCTAGAGTCCAAAACTATATATAGACTTTATGTTTAATTTGTAATATAGTAATTAAAATGTTCAGAAAGAGGTCAAGGCAAAATGAGAGCTAATTTCCGATATTAGGAGGAAACAATCATCATTTTTTGGCCATGTAATGAGAAAAGAACAACTTGAATATATTGTAACAACTGGGAACATTGAGGGACGAAGAGATAGAGGGAAGCAAAGAGAAAAAATAACAGACAGCTTTAAGAGAAAACTTGGCTGAGGGTCAACAACAGTAATGATAAAGAAGTGTCGAGATCGAAAGTTGTGGAGAGACATGATCACCTACGCCAGTAGGCCCGCTACTTCATGATGATGATGATTTAATTTTGAAGTTTGATTTCATGAAAACCTGAACCTAGTTCACAATCCCAATCTATTTTCTACCTTCCCCATCAATTATCAAATGTATCATTCAGTCTATTACACACGTTAATGCCCGTTCTAGACCGAGAACAGACCTTTTGTAATAACAGGCGAGTGATTGAGAATCTGTTTAAGCCTATTGAAAAGACGTCTTGAAATGTCCAAATGTCGTGAACAGACAGATCAAGAGGTATGCTCATCGGCTTCAATAATCAAGGCGGATAGATTGTGTTGTCCATCTAGACAATCGTTTGACCTACCGTCCAACCGTCGTTGAGTTTTTATTTCATTAGCTACTCTGTAGGTCAGCGGTGCCGAACGTGTGCGCAAAGGGGCGTCGTCAAATTTGGCAAAGACCCCCAAAGTGAGAATGTTGTCGTCGCCTACTCGGTGGTTCATCATCATCATCATCATCATGTGCCTTACCGGCTGGCGTAGGCGATCATGCCCTTCCACAATTTTCTATCAACAGTGCATCATATCAGTTCTGATAAGGGAGTTCCCTTTTTGTGTTGGCCTCTTTGAGAATTTCCACATTGGTCTGTTTAGCTGTCCAGGGAACTTTCAACATTATTCTGAGAAATCCCATCTCTGTAGCCTCTAATCGTCTTTTCATTTGTTTGTCTACTGTCCATGATTCGTTTCCATATGTCAGAATTGGTTCTATATAGCACCGATGAACTCTCTTTCTCACTTCTATTGACTTAGATTTGTTGCATAAGATATTTTTCATTTTCTGAAATGCTATTTTGGCCTGAGCTATTCTGCTTTTTATTTCTGTGGTGCATCTTCCGTGTGATGTTATTATTGTGTCCAAGTAGTACTCAGTGGTTAGAATTCATAAAGGGACAACATCCATATGGGTTTAATATGTTTTAGTGCATAGACGAGTTTCTACAGGAGAGTGTTAATCCTGTCGTCATTTATCGTTATCATAAATGGGGGAGCTGGTTGGTCTCGAGGCAAGACGCCGGTCTCGAGACAGAGAGGTTATGAGTTCAAATCCCGTCTACACAGGTTGGGATTTGCATTTGTGATTTCCCACTCCACCCCTGGTCTCAGCAGCGAGGCGTGGCTTGAAGCGTCAATTAATCATCGACTTATATAAACAAATATATAAAAATATGAGTACCTACGAAGGGGAGTTATCTGCCTGTGCGGCGATGGACCCTTGTGCACACGGTTGACAGGTAAAAAGAGATTAACGCGCAAAATTTACTTGTTAGTATATATAAATATATATATATACACACACACACACACACACACATATATACATATATACATACAAGGTGCTCGTAAAGTCTCACTACACTTTGTATATAGGACACATTTGAAAAAAAGAAAGAATAAATGACGTCATCAAAAAATGTGTTTAAAAAGTCATTGAATTAGTTACAAAAGTTACTGCTATGGTCTAATGCTGTTTTGAGCAATCTGGAAAGTACCAATAGAATGTTCATTGTAAAAGGTGTTGGAAATGTCCACTAAGGGTTTCATGACATTACTGTACAAGTCTCTTCATATTGTCATCTACCTTCTGTATTGTTATTTCTTGAATGGTAACTCTGATTGATTCTTTCAAGTCCTCGATTGTGCGTACATTATTTGTGAAAACATTTCCTGTCAAGAAACCTCACAGATAATAATCGAATGGAGTTAGATCTGGAGAACGAGCAGGCCAACTTCCACGTCATATTATGCGATTTGCTAACATTTCTTCCTAAAAAGTGCAGTGATGCTCTAGCTGTGTGTTCAGTTCCACCATCTTGCTGGAGCCACGCTTCCTCAATTTCATGTTCATTCAGCTGTTCTAAAAAAGGTTCCAGTATGTCAGTACGGTACCGATCAACATTAATAGTAGTGTTGTTGAAGAAAATTGGCTTAATTAAACGTTTTCTACTGACGGCACACCCTACTCCATTTTTTGCATCGTGTACAGGCACTTCATGAAATGCATTGGGATTAAACCTGCTCCAAATACGATTATTTTAGCTATTAACGCATCCAAATAGATGGAACCATGCCTCATCAGAGAAGAATGTTAATCAAGAATCGATTCATCTTCTTCAGCTAAAAATGCTTGAAACCACGTGCAGCAGTTGACCTGGATTAATAGTCACACTATTTTAGCTCAGACACAACAGAAATCCTGTATTGATACAAATTTAACCCTTGTTTAAGAAATGTGGGCGCCGTGCACTCTGATACGGTCACTTGTTGCGACATTTTCCTTAAGGACTTGCTTGGACATATCAAGATTATGTCTTGGATATCTAAACATTTTTCTTCCGGCACAGCAGGCCTACCAGATCGCGGATCATCATCAACATTTCCTGTAACACGAAACTTATTTAACAAATTTCTAACAGTAATGCAATGAGGAGGTTGTTCATCAGGAGATGGTGATATAAATCTTTGAACAACCATCTATGTGCATCGACCGCCATTTCGAAACAATTGCTCAAACCAACAAAAAATTATTTCTTCTGTTGATAACATCATTCTGTTTTGGGTACAAAGAATTACTCCAGCAGATGACAGCCATTCACTGCATTTTGCATCACAATGGACTGTGCAGCACATTTTTTGATGACGTCATTTACTTATTTGTTTAAACTGTGTTCTATATACAAAGTTTAGTGAGACTTTACGAACAACCTGTACATAATCTAAATAATCCGGCAGCCAAGTTAATTAAAACTAATGAATATAAAGTAATATGCCTGCAAGCACTACTTTTTCATTATTTCATCATTAGTTCACTTTTATATCCTTGTTATTAGTGACCTTCTTGTTTGTACCTAAAGTAGCTACCTACCCAAAAAATGTAATACACGAATCAGAGGTTACCCGACTTATACGATCATGAGGGCAACGCTGGTATATGATCACACAGGGAAAGGGAGCCGCGGGTATCAACAGTTTAAGAACCATTTTTCTGGGGTTTAAGACTATAAGATGCTTCTGTTTCATTCTTCTTTACTGAACAGATGAGCACGCACACATTGGGAAGCTGTTGTTGTTCATTTACGAGACTAAACTAGGACCTCAACAGAAATATGACTTTGGACATAAGATATCGATGGTATATTACATGTCAGATGATAAGTGTTTGTTGTTTGTCTTAGATTTTGTGACAGGGGAGGTAAGTAATAAACAGAACTGTTGGGAAAAAGGGGAGAAAACCTGAGGCAATATTAAACTCAGTCCTGCGGGTGATAGGTTTGGTAATAATTGATTTAATTATAGAGTAACTACTGAGGGGAGGCAAAATACAAGAGAAGATTAAGAGAGAAGTGGGGGGAGCAAGATGGAGAGCCGCGGATATAGTGGAATAGGTGTAAGATTGGAAGAGGGTAAGGGAGAAGGACATTGTTGAGGGGAAAATAGAGGGGGAGAAAGTGGAGGAAAGAATAGAGGAGGAGAAAGTGGAGGAAAGAATAGAGGAGGAGAAAGTGGAGGAAAGAATAGAGGAGGAGAAAGTGGAGGAAAGAATAGAGGAGGAGAAAGAGGAGGAAAGAATAGAGGAGGAGAAAGTGGAGGAAAGAATAGAGGAGGAGAAAGTGGAGGAAAGAATAGATCAGGAGAAAGTGGAGGAAAGAATAGATCAGGAGAAAGTGGAGGAAAGAATAGATGAGGAGAAGTTGGAGGAACGAATAGAGGAGGAGATTATAACGGAGAAAGAGGAGGAAAGGATAGAGGAGTAGAAAGTGGAGTAAAGGATCCCCGAGATGAAACAGTACTAACATTGAGTGCAGCAGTCTGGCTCAGAAGAAAGAAGATATAGCCCAACAAGGAAATAACTCTAGAGGCAAAACGGGCACTATATAATACAATCTTCATCCCAACGTTGTGCTACCAATGCCAGACCTGGACCCTAGATGCAAGAACAATAAGTAAAATAACCTCTACAGAGATGTAATGTGTTAGACGAATGACAGGAAACAGTCTGAGAGATAAGATCAGAAATGAA
Organism: Megaustenia siamemsis; assembly: GCA_032433765.1. Taxonomy (NCBI): domain Eukaryota; kingdom Metazoa; phylum Mollusca; class Gastropoda; order Stylommatophora; family Ariophantidae; genus Megaustenia; species Megaustenia siamemsis. The sequence continues at coordinate 37,646,880 of JAVIAB010000145.1, read as the reverse complement.
GGACTGAGAAAAAAAAGCCAGGAATAGCCCCGGCCATAGCATATATAAAGAAACAACAGATACAATGGTTGGGCCACATGACAAGGCAGAAAGATCAAAACACAACACAACGAGTCTTCAGCAAACGTGAGAATACCAGACCCAAGGGTCGACGACGAAAAAGAAGAATGGGTGGAATATTAGAAGCACTAGGAAACATAACAGCATCAGAGGTGAACAGAAGAGCAAAAGACCGCAAATTATATCTCCCCTCGACGCTGAAAAACAATTGAGGAAGAAAGAAGAACAACAACAAATATATGGCTTTTTACATGCTATAATATTTGGCATAAAATGGCTTTTTAGTCTGTGTGAACTGGGAGTGTGGCAGAACAGAGAGATACTCTGGACAAATAAGATGATCTGTCAACCAACACTGAATTGGCATAATTAGTCGTTGAGTGATGATGAATTTTTTTGATGGGAAAATCGGAGCACTTATGGATGTGTGTCCGGTGTGCTGTTATGGTGATCCTAACTTAACTTAACTTAGCATATATCACATATGGAACGAGGTAGGTTGGTGCAGATTTGATGGCGTAGGTAGGATTTCACTGAGAGTTCGTGGCAGATGCAACATGTCGGTGTTCATGTTTCTTTGCTAGAAGTCATTCTTCTTCTTCTCTTTTTATCCTTCTTTCACTGTCTTTGGCGTCGAGGGGAAATACAATCTGCGATTCTTTGCTCTTCTGTTGGCCTCTTCTGATGTTATTCCTCCTAGTGACTCTAGTATTCCTTTTATCCATCTCTTTCTCGGTCTTCCTCTTAATGTGATTTTCGTAGCGTTTGTTTATGACTCTTTGATTCATTGTTAGTTCTTTTTGTCTTGTTATGTGACTGAATCAATTTATCTGTTGTTTCATTATGTATTCGATGGCTGGTTCACTTTCGAGTTTCTTCCTCAGGTCGGTGTTTCTTACTCTGTCCCTTAAGCTGTTTCCTGTCATTCTTCTGACACATTTCATTCCGGTGGGCGTTATTTTTCTTATTTAGAATTAATTACTGTTACTATTCTATTGTGTCTTTGGGTTCGAGTAGAGAGCTGTGATGTTGCTGTACATTTTATAGAGAGTTTTATAACAGGAAAAGAATCTGATCGTCAGAGGGGGAGCCTGTCGAGCAAGTGTTTGGAATTTAGCTTCTAGAAGCTCAACATGTGATGAAACCGAGTGGGTCAAAACTCCAAGACGCCACCGACCTCTCTGCTGGGATTGAGTCTGAAGACGCACTCACTCGCTCACTCACTCACTCACTCACTCACTCACTCACTCACTCACTCACTCACTCACTCACTCACTCACTCACTCACTCACTCACTCACTCACTACTCACTCAACTAACTCACTCAACTCACTCAACTAACTCACTCAACTCACTCAACTCATCTCACTCGCTCACTCACTCGCTCACTCACTCGCTAACTCACTCACTCAACTCACTCACTCACTCACTCACTCACTCACTCACTCACTCACTCACTCACTCATCACTCACTCAACTCACTCAACTCAACTCACTCAACTCACTCAACTCACTCAACTCACTCACTCAACTCACTCAGCTCACTCACTCAACTAACTCAGCTCACTCACTCATCTCACTCGCTCACTCACTCGCTCAGTCATTCACTCAGTCACTCACTCACTAACTTAGTTTCTCACTTAGTCACTCACTCACTCATTCACACGCTCACTCACTTATTCTCTCATTTTCGAACACTCTATCTCATAATAACTTTCATACTCATTCTCACACACACTCATTCTCTCACTTTCTAACACTCTATCTCATACTAACTTTCATACTCATTCTCACACTCACTCATTCTCTCACTTTCTAACACTCTATCTCATACTAACTTTCACACTCAGTCTCACACTCACTCATTCTCTCACTCGCCAACACACACACACACTCACTTATTCTCTCACACTCACTACGCATTCATTCTCACATATCTCACTCATTAATTAACTCATTCTCCTTCCACTCACACATTAACTCTCACTCACTCACACATTGACTCTCACTCACTCACTCACACATTGACTCTCACTCACTCACACATTGACTCTCCCTAACTCACACATTGACTCTCACTCACTCACACATTGACTCTCACTCACTCACACATTAACTCTCACTCACTCACACATTGACTCTCACTCACTCACTCACTCACACACTCACTCACCCACACACTGACTTTAGAATAGGTATCATGGGAGCCAAGTTATAACAGAGAAAACTTTAAAGTAGATGTCATAGCGGATAAGTTCCGTAGACGAATTAGATAATGATTGTCTTCTACAAGATTTAACTTTATAACCACTAGAGATTGTCTTGTAAGAGATTTGACTTTTAGCGCTACTGTAGATTGTCTTGTAAGAGATTTTAATTTTAGCGCTACTGTAGATTGTCTTCTAAGAGATTTGACTTTAAGCGCTACTGGATATTGACTTGTAAGAGATTTGACTTTTAGCGCTACTGTAGATTGTCTTGTAAGAGATTTGACTTTTAGCGCTACTGTAAATTGTCTTCTAAGAGATTTGACTTTTAGCGCTACTGTAAATTGTTTTGTAAGAGATTTGACTTTTAGCTCCACTAGAGATTGTCTTGTAAGAGATTTGACTTTTAGCTCCACCGGAGATTGTCTTGTAAGAGATTTGACTTTTAGCTCCACCAGAGATTGTCTTGTAAGAGATTTGACTTTAAGCGCTACTGGAGTTTGTCTTCTAAGAGATTTGACCTTTAGCTCCACCAGAGATTGTCTTGTAAGAGATTTGACTTTTAGCGCTACTGGAGTTTGTCTTCTAAGAGATATGACTTTTAGCTCCAACAGAGATTGTCTTGTAAGAGATTTGACTTTTAGCTCCACCAGAGATTGTCTTGTAAGAGATTTGACTTTTAGCTCCACCAGAGATTGTTTTGTAAGAGATTTGACTTTTATCTCCACCAGAGATTTTCTTGTAAGAGATTTGACTTTTAGCTCCACCGGAGATTGTCTTGTAAGAGATTTTTGACTTTTAGCTCCACCAGAGATTGTCTTGTAAGAGATTTTTGACTTTTAGCTCCACCAGAGATTGTCTTGTAAGAGATTTTTGACTTTTAGCTCCACCAGAGATTGTCTTGTAAGAGATTTGACTTTTAGCTCCACCAGAGATTGTCTTCTAAGAGATTTGACTTTAGCTCCACCAGAGATTGTCTTGTAAGAGATTTGACTTTTAGCTCCACCAGAGATTGTCTTGTAAGAGATTTGACTTTTAGCTCCTCAGAGATTGTCTTGTAAGAGATTTGACCTTTAGCTCCACCAGAGATTGTCTTCTAAGAGATTTGACTTTTAGCTCCACCAGAGATTGTCTTCTAACATATCTCACTACACCACCACTTGAAATTATCATCTGACAAGCAATACCTGTAACGACTATCTAGCCTTTTTTGGGACATGCACACACGCCCTGAAAACAAATCAACAATCAAACACAATTAGATCCACCTTTCTATGTTGGTTGTGGCTAGATTCATGATTCATTATTGTACAAAGAAACTACGACGGTAGTTTCCTGTTGCCTTCTTCAACATATGGATGTGAATCATTGACAATAGGACAACAGATAAGAAAATCACTGGAGGCTGTAGAAATGTGGTTTTACAGAAGAATGTTGAGAATACTATGGACAGCTAAGAAGAGTAATGAAAACGTTCTGAAAGAGGTCAAAGCGAAAAGAGAGCTAATTTCCAATATTAAGAAGAAACAATCATCATTTTTGGTCATGTAATGAGAAGAGAACAAGTGGAATATATTGTAACAACTGGAACAATTTAGGGACGGAGAGATAGAGGAAAGCAAAGAGAAAAATATACCAGACAGCTTAAGAGAATAGCTTGACAGAAGGTCAACAACAGAAATGATAAATAACTGTCGAGATCGAAAGTTGTGGAGAGACATGATCATCAACGCCAGCAGGTCCGGTACTTGATGATGATGATGATGATGATGATGATGTGGCTAGAACCAGGTCCCCGTCACAAGCTAACTCTCCAAACAAGTAACAGAGGACGAGAAAGGAGCCCTGTGATGAGATTGGCAATTTCGTCACGTCACCGAAATTGGATATGTCAGACCGAGTTGTGCAGAAAATGTAGAGTTGCTGTAAACACCGTCACACTGTGCTAAATAGGTTCATTTCCCCCTCCGTCCCCCTGGTGAACCTCAATAAGGAACGAGAGCAGCGCCATTAGATGCCAAATAAGCTCATTGTCCATTTTTTTAGACATTGAGACCGGTTTTTTTTAAAATTCTTCTTTGCTTTCCTTTATATGTCCTCCAATTTTATTTTCTCTCTCTTTGCGCAGACTTTTTTTTTTATTTGAAACCAACTGTTTGAGAAAGATACTTCGCATTATATGAAATGAATTCAAGACTATTGCGGAAATTAAAGAAATGTCAAAGTATCTAAAAATATCGGGGAATCATATGAGGAAGAGGTATGTACTACAGCACTCAGAAAAAAATTACAAATAAATAAGAACAGAAAAAAAACAAAGAAAAATATATATAGTCCGAAGCAGGATCGAACCCGTACTCCATGGCACTGCGCCTTGCCACGAGAACGGGTCTTGCCATGGAGTACGGGTTCGATCCTGCATCGGACCATATATTGTTCTTTGTTTTTTCTGTTGTTATTTATTTGTCATTTTTTTCGAGTGCTGTATAACATACTTCTTCCTCCTATGATTCCCTGAATTATCGCCTCGGATGTTTCCCTCTATAATAATATTAATTTATTATGATTTATCTCCTATCTAAAAAATATCTACAATTAAGAGAAGAAGATGGTCACATGTTGGCCATGTGATGAGAAGAGGCAATAAGAGAAGAAGATGGTCACATGTTGGCCATGTGATGAGAAGAGGTAACACGAGAAGAAGATGGTCACATATTGGCCATGTGATGAGAAGAGGCAACAAGAGAAGAAGATGGTCACATGTTGGCCATGTGATGAGAAGAGGCAACAAGAGAAGAAGATGGTCACATGTTGGCCATGTGATGAGAAGAGGTAACACGAGAAGAAGATGGTCACATATTGGCCATGTGATGAGGAGAGGCAACAAGAGAAGAAGATGGTCACATGTTGGCCATGTGATGAGAAGAAGCAACAAGAGAAGAAGATGGTCACATATTGGCCATGTGATGAGGAGAGGCAACAAGAGAAGAAGATGGTCACATGTTGGCCATGTGATGAGAAGAAGCAACAAGAGAAGAAGATGGTCACATGTTGGCCATGTGATGAGAAGAGGTAACACGAGAAGAAGATGGTCACATATTGGCCATGTGATGAGGAGAGGCAACAAGAGAAGAAGATGGTCACATGTTGGCCATGTGATGAGAAGAGGTAACACGAGAAGAAGATGGTCACATATTGGCCATGTGATGAGGAGAGGCAACAAGAGAAGAAGATGGTCACATGTTGGCCATGTGATGAGAAGAAGCAACACGAGAAGAAGATGGTCACATGTTGGCCATGTGATGAGAAGAGGCAACAAGAGAAGAAGATGGTCACATGTTGGCCATGTGATGAGGAGAGGCAACAAGAGAAGAAGATGGTCACATGTTGGCCATGTGATGAGAAGAGGCAACAAGAGAAGAAGATGGTCACATATTGGCCATGTGATGAGGAGAGGCAACAAGAGAAGAAGATGGTCACATGTTGGCCATGTGATGAGAAGAAGCAACAAGAGAAGAAGATGGTCACATGTTGGCCATGTGATGAGAAGAGGTAACACGAGAAGAAGATGGTCACATGTTGGCTATGTGATGAGGAGAGGCAACAAGAGAAGAAGATGGTCACATGTTGGCTATGTGATGAGAAGAGGCAACAAGAGAAGAAGATTGTCCCATATTGGCCATGTGATGAGGAGAGGCAACAAGAGAAGAAGATGGTCACATGTTGGCCATGTGATGAGAAGAGGCAACAAGAGAAGAAGATGGTCACATGTTGGCCATGTGATGAGAAGAGGTAACACGAGAAGAAGATGGTCACATGTTGGCTATGTGATGAGGAGAGGTAACAAGAGAAGAAGATGGTCACATGTTGGCCATGTGATGAGGAAAGGCAACAAGAGAAGAAGATGGTCACATGTTGGCCATGTGATGAGGAGAGGCAGCAAGAGAAGAAGATGGTCACATGTTGGCCATGTGATGAGAAGAGGCAGCAAGAGAATCTCAAAGCAGATCCGTAAATTGGTGTCAGAGATTTAAAAAGGCATGATGCAAATGTAGAGAAAACACTAAAATGAACATTGAGACGAGAGGCAATAACAGTAGGCGTCATCTATTTTGCCGAGACTCAGAGAATTGTCAAGAATAGAGATTGACGAGTTGCAATGTGGGGGGGGGGGGGGGGTGTGCAAAGTCTGATAGTTGATAGACAATGTTTGTTTGAAATGGAGAGTCTAAAATGTCTGTTCTGTGTGCTGTCACGGCTCGAATAGCCGATAAATTGGTGGTTGGGTGGATGGATCGATGGATGGGTGGATGGATCGATGGGTGGAGGTTGGTGGGGGTAGGTGAATGGATGGGTGAAACGATGGATGGTGCGTGCATGGATGGATGTGTGGGTGGGTAAGTGGATGGGTATATGGATGGCTGGATGAGTGGGTTTAGGATGGGTTGAGAGATGGGAGGTGGATGGGTGGGTGTATGGGTGGGTGTGTGCGTGCATGGGTGGCTCGATGAATGAGTGGATGGATGGATGCTTGGGTGGGAGGAGGGTGGAATGGGTGGGTGATTGTAAGGATGAATCTGCATGCATGGATGAATGGGTTGTTGAATGAGTTAATGGATAGGTGAATGGATGACGGATGGAGTGATAGAAAGAACCCCACCATCTTTTACATGTTCCATTTCTGGCCAATCGGGAGGGGCAGGGGAGGACTGGGTAGACTAGAGCTACCACGTCGGACTTAGATCAGGGAGGACTGGGTAGACTAGAGCTACCACGTCGGACTTAGATCAGGGAGGACTGGGTAGACTAGAGCTACCACGTCGGACTTAGATCAGGGAGGACTGGGTAGACTAGAGCTACCACGCCGGACCTAGGTCAGGGAGGACTGGGTAGACTAGAGCTACCAAGTCGGACTTAGATCAGGGAGGACTGGGTAGGCTAGAGCTACCAAGTCGGACTTAGATCAGGGAGGACTGGGTAGACTAGAGCTACCACGTCGGACTTAGATCAGGGAGGACTGAGTAGACTAGAGCTACCACGCCGGACCTAGGTCAGGGAGGACTGGGTAGACTAGAGCTACAACGTGGGACTTAGATCAGGGAGGACTGGGTAGACTAGAGCTACCACGTCGGACAGATCAATGAGGACTGGGTAGACTAGAGCTACCACGTGGGACTTAGATCTGGGAGGACTGGGTAGACTAGAGCTACCACGTCGGACTTAGATCAGAGAGGCCTGGGTAGACTAGAGCTACCACGCCGGACTTAGATCAGGGAGGACTGGGTAGACTAGAGCTACCACGCCGGACTTAGATCAGGGAGGACTGGGTAGACTAGAGCTACCACGCCGGACTTAGATCAGGGAGGACTGGGTAGACTAGAGCTACACGTCGGACTTAGATCAGGGAGGACTGGGTAGACTAGAGCTACCACGTCTGACTTAGGTCATGGAGGACTGGGTAGACTAGAGCTACCACGTCGGACTTAGATCAGGGAGGACTGGGTAGACTAGAGCTACCACGTCTGACTTAGATCAGGGAGGACTGGGTAGACTAGAGCTACCACGTGGGACTCAGATCAGGGAGGATTGGGTAGACTAGAGCTACCACGTGGGACTTAGATCAGGAAGGACTGGGTAGACTAGAGCTACCACGTGGGACTTAGATCAGGGAGGACTGGGTAGACTAGAGCTACCACGTCGGACTTAGATCAGGGAGGACTGGGTAGACTAGAGCTACCACGTCGGACCTAGGCCATGGAGGACTGGGTAGACTAGAGCTACCACGTCGGACTTAGATCTGGGAGGACTGGGTAGACTAGAGCTACCACGTCGGACTTAGGTCATGGAGGACTGGGTAGACTAGAGCTACCACGTCGGACTTAGATCTGGGAGGACTGGGTAGACTAGAGCTACCACGTCGGACTTAGGTCATGGAGGACTGGGTAGTCTAGAGCTACCACGCCGGACTTAGATCAGGGAGGACCCAGGTTCAAAGCACACCGGAAGTGGTTTTTCTTTAAATAGAATAAATTAATCCAGGATTTCTTTATGACGCCTCCTTCCCTTGATCTCTTCGGTAAGGAGGCCCGATGTTTAGCCCTCTCAGATATCGACAATAAACAGGGGATCCGTGTGCACTCGCGCACGTTAAAGATACCTTGACATTTAAAATCGAAAAGAGTAGGCCACAAATACGGTCACAGCCCGGGAATTACAATTATCAGCAGAAACCTACCAGGTCATGTCACGGAGTACGTGCACCTGGGGCTGGGATTCACCTCGGATTTTCTCGATATTCTCGAGGGGGAGATCGAGCACCTATGGGATCGACTAGTGTGCAGTGATGACGATCCTAACAAACAAACGTTCCTGATATATTTTTACTTCTCCTAATAACCATGGACAGCTAAGAAGAGTAATGAAAACGTTATGAAAGAGGCCAACGCAAAAAGGGAATAAGTTCCAATATTAGGAAGAAACAATCATCATTTGTTGGTCATGTAATGAGAAGAGGACAACTGGAATATATTGTAACAACTGGGGAAAATTGAGGGACGAAGAGATAGAGGGAAGCAAAGAGAAAAGATACCAGACAGCTTAAGAGAATGGCTTGGCAGAAGGTCAACAGAAATGATAAATAACTGTCGTGATCGAAATTTGTGGAGAGACATTATCACCTACGCCAGCAGGCCCGGTTTAAAAAATAAAAATGTTAAACTCCAATGTTAAGTCAGTCCTATTATATGGCTGTGAAACATGGAGAATAACAAAATTGACAATCACGAAGGTACAGACTTTCATTAATGGATGCTTACGCAGAATAAAGGGATGGGAATGACAGGACAAAGTCACTAACGTTGAATTATGGAAATGTACCAGTCAAATACCAGTGGATAAAGAGATACAGCGAAGACGATGGCGATAGATAGGACACACACTACGGAAACCAACTGACAGTATTACACAACACGCCCTTTTTTGGAATCCCCAGGGGAAAAGACAAAGAGGAAGACCAAGGAATTCTTGGAGAAGACAGATCAAAGCAGAGATGAAGATGATGGGGAAGACATGGAATGATCTTAAAAGAATGGCAAAGAACAGAACGACTTGGAAAGTGTTTGTTGAAGACCTATGCTCCACTGGGAGCTAAAAGGTAGAAGAGAAGAAGAAGACATCATCATCATAATTGAGTGCTGTTTCCTCATTGAAGGCTGGCTACCATGGAGCGTCATTCTGCTCTGTATTTCGCTTTGGTAGTGTTGGTTGTCATAGGCTGACTAGTCCATCATTTGGTGTTACTCGTCTACGTTATTCTTGGTTTGCCTCTTTCACCCTGTATTTTCCCTTCCAGGATTACTTTTTGTAGGTTCTTGTGACTGTTAACATCCACCAAAAATCTCATGTGTCTTATTTGCATTGCATTTACTAGTTCTCTTTATATTTTTACTTGTTTTAAAACTTAATCATTTGTTTTCATTTCTTTCATTCCATTTTTTCCTTTCTTCTATAAATTCACACTTCAAAGGCTTCATATTTCTGTTCTGTTTTCATGTCTAATGTTTAACCTTGTTTCAACTGCAAAATATAGTGAAATTAAAAAGCAAATCTTATGAAGGATTTCTTCAACATCTTACTACACATCTCCTTAATCCTCTTCATCGTCTTTTTTCCTCTTCTTCAACTTCTTCTGCTTATTCTTCTTCTTCGTCGTCTTCTTCTTCTTTGTCTTCTTCTTCGTCGTCTTCTTCTTCTTTGTCTTCTTCGTCGTCTTCTTCTTCGTCGTCTTCTTCTTCGTCGTCTTCTTCTTCTTTGTCTTCTTCGTCGTCTTCTTCTTCTTTGTCTTCTTCGTCGTCTTCTTCTTCTTTGTCTTCTTCGTCGTCTTCTTCTTCTTTGTCTTCTTCGTCGTCTTCTTCTTCTTTGTCTTCTTCGTCGTCTTCTTCTTCTTTGTCTTCTTCGTCGTCTTCTTCTTCTTTGTCTTCTTCGTCGTCTTCTTCTTCTTTGTCTTCTTCGTCGTCTTCTTCTTCTTTGTCTTCTTCGTCGTCTTCTTCTTCTTTGTCTTCTTCGTCGTCTTCTTCCTCTTATTTTTTCTTCTTCGTCGTCTTCTTCTTCTTTGTCTTCTTCGTCGTCTTCTTCCTCTTATTTTTTCTTCTTCGTCGTCTTCTTCTTCTTTGTCTTCTTCGTCGTCTTCTTCCTCTTATTTTTTCTTCTTCGTCGTCTTCTTCTTCTTTGTCTTCTTCGTCGTCTTCTTCTTCTTTGTCTTCTTCGTCGTCTTCTTCCTCTTATTTTTTCTTCTTCGTCTTCTTCTTCTTCTTCGTCGTCTTCTTCTTATTATTATTTTTATTCGTCGTCTTCTTCCTCTTAAATTCTTCTTCGTCTTCTTCCTCTTCTTCGTCTTCTTCCTCTTCTTCAACGTCTTCTTCTTATTATTATTTTTTCTTCTTCGTCGTCTTCTTCATCTTCGTCGTCTTCTTCTTCTTCGTTGTCTTTTTCTTATTATTATTTTTCTTCTTCGTCTTCTTCTTCTTCTTCTTCTTCGTCGTCTTCTTCTTCTTCGTCGTCTTCCTCTTCTTCGTCGTCTTTTTCTTATTATTATTTTTCTTCTTCGTCTTCTTCTTCTTCTTCGTCGTCTTCCTCTTCTTCGTCGTCTTTTTCTTATTATTATTTTTCTTCTTCGTCTTCTTCTTCATCTTCGTCGTCTTCTTCTTCTTCGTCGTCTTTTTCTTATTATTATTTTTCTTCTTCGTCTTCTTCTTCTTCTTCTTCGTCGTCTTCTTCTTCTTCGTCGTCTTCCTCTTCTTCGTCGTCTTTTTCTTATTATTATTTTTCTTCTTCGTCTTCTTCCTCTTCTTCGTCGTCTTCTTCTTCTTTGTCTTCTTCGTCTTTTTCTTCTTCTTTGTCTTCTTCGTCGTCTTCTTCCTCTTATTTTCTTCTTCGTCTTCTTCTTCTTCCTCGTCGTCTTCTTCTTCTTCCACGTCTTCTTCTTCTGTGTCTTCTTCGACGTCTTCTTCCTCTTATTTTCTTCTTCGTCCTCTTCTTCTTCCTCGTCGTCTTCTTCTTCTTCGTCGTCTTCTTCTTCTTTGTCTTCTTCGTCGTCTTCTTCTTTGTCTTCTTCGTCGTCTTCTTCCTCTTATTTTCTTCTTCGTCTTCTTCTTCTTCCTCGTCGTCTTCTTCTTCTTCCACGTCTTCTTCTTCTGTGTCTTCTTCGACGTCTTCTTCCTCTTATTTTCTTCTTCGTCCTCTTCTTCTTCCTCGTCGTCTTCTTCTTCTTCGTCGTCTTCTTCTTCTTTGTCTTCTTCGTCGTCTTCTTCTTCTGTGTCTTCTTCGTCGTCTTCTTCCTCTTATTTTTCTTCCTCGTCTTCTTCTTCTTCCTCGTCGTCTTTTTCTTCTACGTCTTCTTCCTCTTCTTCGTCGTCTTCTTCCTCTTCTTCGTCGTCTGCTTCTTCTTCGTCGTCTTCTTCCTCTTATTTTCCTTCTTCGTATTCTTCCTCATCTTCGTCGTCTTCTTCCTCATCTTCGTCGTCTTCTTCCTCATCTTCGTCGTCTTCTTCCTCTTCTTCGTCGTCTTCTTCTTCTCCGTCGTCTTCTTCTTCGTCGTCTTCTTCCTCTTCTGCGTCTTCTTCCTCTTCTTCGTCTTCTTCTTCTCCTTATTTTCTTTTCCTCTTATTTTTCTTCGTCGTCTTCTTCTACTTCTTCGTCGACTTCTTCTTTTTCATAGTCCTCTCCATCTTCGTATTCGTTTTCGTTTTTTTCTTCAACAATTTAAAACAGATAATAAAGAAACGTGATACTAGATAGCCTGTAAGTGGTCGCTAAATCATCAACAATAGAATGTATACAATGTACTCTTAACAATTTAAACTGTAACAAAACATGAATAGCTGGGATCTGTAGTACCTACCAATGAAAACTGCCAGATAGAAATAAAACAAAAGAATGGCAATAGTAAAAAAACAATTAATCACCAATAAGAATATGTTGAACAATATCAGCAAGGCAGTAACATTAAATTTACTAAAGATGTGCTTTCCCGAGAAACAACACATGGTTGTGAAACATGGACAATCTCGCAATCAGCAAGAAAGAAAATCGATTCATTTGAAACAAAATGCTACAGAAAAAATCCTTAATATACTTTGGATAATAAAAAATAGCAATGAAAATATATTAAATTATTTAAATATTATAGATAAATGCCTTATAAACACCATTCTACAGAGGAAATTAAAATACTGTAGTCACGTCAGTACACAGCAGCTTGAAAACAACAATAAAGGAAGGCATGGTTTCTTGACGATACATCTAGGGCAGACCAATAAGAAGGTGGTTTCAAGCCATAAAAGAGACCTGAAAAATGGAAACAGAGGAAGTGGAAGATTTGATTAGACATAGAGATTCTTTTACACGGGCTGTAGTGAATGCAACGATCTCTGGAAGATCTGGCTAGACATAGAGATTCTTTTAGATGGGATGTGGTGAACTCAGCGTTCTGTGGAAGACCTGGCTACAGACATATATTCTTTTAGATGGGCTGTGGTGAACTCAGCGTTCTGTGGAAGTCCTGGCTAGAGACATATATTCTTTTAGATGGGCTGTGGTGAACTCAGCGTTCTGTGGAAGTCCTGGCTAGAGACATATATTCTTTTAGATGGGCTGTGGTGAACTCAGCGTTCTGTGGAAGACCTGGCTAGAGACATATATTTTTTTAGATGGGCTGTGGTGAATGCAACGCCCTAAGACCTGGCTAGAGACAAAGAGGTTATTTTAGATGGGCTGTGGTGAATGCAACGTTGTAAGATCTGGCTAGAGACAAAGAGGTTATTTTAGATGTGCTGTGGTGAATGCAGCGTCCTAAGACCTGGCTAGAGGCAAAGAGGTTATTTTAGATGTGCTGTGGTGAATGCAACGTTGTAAGATCTGGCTAGAGACAAAGAGGTTATTTTAGATGTGCTGTGGTGAATGCAGCGTCCTAAGACCTGGCTAGAGACAAAGAGGTTATTTTAGATGTGCTGTGGTGAATGCAGCGTCCTAAGACCTGGCTAGAGACAAAGAGGTTATTTTAGATGGGCTGTGGTGATTGCAATGTTCTGCAACGAACCAGCAACATGATAATTGATATTGGCAGGGAATTGTAGAAGGACAATACATGATCACCTACGCCAAACAGTAAAGTACATAATAATGATGACTATATGAAATCGACTAACGTCTGCCTGTACACTCAGTGTATAAAAATGCTGATGCAGAATCCATAACTTGAACCTAAACATGAAACCCGATTGATGCAAGCAGTAAACAAACAGCAGAAAAGAAATGCACTCGAAATTATAATGTGACGTTATAGAAATATCAACCAATGATAAACATGCGATTAGCGTCTCGTCACCATGGCAACAGTACTTGTGAACCCAAGCAAGGTAAAGCTACGCCATTTTGGAAAACTAATGAATGCCGGTAGTTCATGTGAGCATAACAGGAGACTCATGAGTCAGGAGAAAGGGGAGGCTAACAGCTATGTTTTATCAGAGAAAAGGGAATGGGGTTTTGATTGGCTGGGGCTTGTTGAAAGCCAATTAGACCCACTGTTAAGATTATCTATGTTCTAACTGTAAAACAAGACTATGTATGTTCTAACTGTAAAACAAGACTGTCTGTGTTCTAACTGTAAAACAAGACTGTCTGTGTTCTAACTGTAAAACAAGACTGTCTGTGTTCTAACTGTAAAACAAGAGAGTCTATGCTCTAACTGTAAAACAAGACTGTCTGTGTTCTAACTGTAAAACAAGAGAGTCTATGCTCTAACTGTAAAACAAGACTGACTATGTTCTAACTGTAAAGCAAGACTGTCTATGTTATAACTGTAAAATAAGACTATCTATGTTCTAATTGTAAAACAAGACTATCTATGTTCTAATTGTAAAACAAGACTGTCTATGTTCTAACTGTAAAACAAGACTGTCTATGTTCTAACTGTAAAACAAGACTGTCTTTGTTCTAACTGTAAAACAAGACTGTCTATGTTCTAACTGTAAAACAAGACTGTCTATGTTCTAACTGTAAAACAAGACTGTCTTTGTTCTAACTGTAAAACAAGACTGTCTATGTTCTAACTGTAAAACAAGACTGTCTTTGTTCTAACTGTAAAACAAGATTGTCTATGTTCTAACTGTAAAACAAGACTGTCTATGTTCTAACTGTAAAACAAGACTATCTATGTTCTAACTGTAAAACAAGACTGTCTATGTTCTAACTGTAAAACAAGACTGTCTTTGTTCTAACTGTAAAACAAAATTGTCTATGTTCTAACTGTAAAACAAGACTATCTATGTTCTAACTGTAAAACAAGACTATCTGTGTTCTAACTTCGAAACAAGACTCTCTGTGTCCTAAAATGTACATCTATATATTTTGTACCTGTAAAAAGAAGACTATGTTCTATCTAGAGAACAAGATTTTTATTTCTAATTACAAAACAAGACTCATTATCGTCATCATCATCATTGTGTGCCGTCTCCACATCGGAGGTTGGATGTCATGGAACTCTCTGTCTCTTGTCTTGTTGGTACTTTTTACTAAAAGTTTACCTGTGCATATTTTGATGTTATCCGTCCACTGTAGTACTGGTTTCTATCTCTTCTACATTGCACCTTTATTTCCATGATGGTATGGTATTGTGTTTCTTTACATGCAACCCAAAATTTGTGGTGTCTTTTTGAATTATGTTAAGTTTTTATTTTTTCTCACTTTCAGCTGATTCAGATTGTTTGTATTGTTTTTCTTTCCATCCAATTCTCCCTAATTGTCTGTAGATCCACATTTCAAAGACTTCAATTTCCTACATTTATTTCATTTTTTTGTTGTCCATGTTTCTCCACCATGCATGAATGCTTGGTAAATACAACATTTTGCAATTCGTAGTTTCAATTCATAAAAAAAAATTAGGAAGATTTAATGCAATCCATTTTTGACATTAGAAACTAGAATAAGAGTTCTTAAATGTTATGTAGAGCCTGTCATAACATATGGATGTGAATCATTGACAACAGGATAACAGACAAGAAAATCACTGGAGTCTGTAGAAATGTGGTTTTAACATAAGAATGTTGAGAATACCATGGACAGCTAAGAAGAGTAATGAAAACGTTATGAAAGAGGCCAAAGCAAAAGGAGAGTTAATTTCCAATATTAAGAAGAAACAATCATCATTTTTTGGCCATGTAATGAGAAGAGAACAGCTGGAATATATTGTAACAACTGGGAAAATTGAGGGACGAAGAGATAGAGGGAAGCAAAGAGAAAAGATACCAGACAGCTTAAGAGAATGGCTTGGCAGAAGGTCAAGAACAGAAATGATAAATAACCGCCGAGATCGAAAGTTGTGGAGAGACATGATTACCTACGCCAGTAGGTCCGGTACTTGATGATGATGATGAATTATAAAACAAGATTACGAATGTCCAAATTATAAAAATATGATTACAAATGTCCAAATTATAAAAACAAGATTACGAATGTCCAAATTATAAAACAAGATTACGAATGTCCAAATTATAAAACAAGATTACGAATGTCCAAATTATAAAAACAAGATTACGAATGTCCAAATTATAAAACAAGATTACGAATGTGCAAATTATAAAAAACAAGATTACGTATGTCCAAATTATAAAACAAGATTACGAATGTCCAAATTATAAAAACAAGATTACGAATGTCCAAATTATAAAACAAGATTACGAATGTCCTAATTATGAGACAAGATTATGAATATAAAAGAAGACTGTCTGTCCTAAACTCTAAAACAATCGAAAAACTAAAGACAATCTCAACAAATAATTTCCCCGCTATAGGTTCTCAAGAATGAGTATCTTGTCCTGCCTATCTCTACTGGTGTTTACAGACAGTTGGATGTGCGATTATCATGGCTGATTTGTGCAAGGACATCAGTGTCGACACGATCTGTTTTGTAGTTTTGTATAAGACGGTTTTTGTTAAGAATTGTTATTCAGTGTTTCTCATACTATAACATCATCTATACAACCAATTATTCTACCTATTTCTATTGCGTGTATGGCTCATGATTTTCTTCCACAAATGTAAAGTGATTCTTATTATGGGTTTCTTTTTCTTCATCAAACTACACATCTCCTTGATCTTTTTTGTCGTCTTTTTTCTTCTTCAACTTTTTCCTCGTCCTAAATTTCTTCGTCCTCTTCTGCATCTTCGTCCTTATTTCTTCGTCTTCTTCTTCTCCTTCTTCGTATTTTTATTCATCCTCATTTTCTTCGTCTACTTCTTCTTCTTCTTCTTCTTCTCCTCATTCTTCGTCTTCTTCTTCGTCCTCATTTTCTTCGTCGTCTTCTTCTCCTCCTTCTTCTTCTTCGTAATCATTTTCTTCGTCTTCTTCTTCTCCTCCTTCTTCTTCTTCGTCCTCATTTTCTTCGTCTTCTTCTTCTCCTCCTCCTTCTTCTTCGTCCTCATTTCTTTGTCTTCATTTTCATCGTCTTCTTCTTCTCCTTCTCCTTCTTCTTCGTCCTCATTTTCTTCGTCTTCTTCTTCTTCTCCTTCTCCTTCTTCTTCGTCCTCATTTTCTTTGTCTTCATTTTCATCGTCTTCTTCTTCTCCTTCTCCTTCTTCTTCGTCCTCATTTTCTTAGTCTTCTTCTTCTTCTCCTTCTCCTTCTTCTTCGTCCTCATTTTCTTCGTCCTCATTTTCTTCGTCTTCTTCTTCTCCTTCTTCTTCTTCTCCTTCTTCTTCTTCTTCGTCCTCATTTTCTTCGTCTTCTTCTTCTCCTCCTTCTTCTTCTTCTCCTCCTCCTCCTTCTTCTCCTCCTCCTCCTTCTTCTCCTCCTCCTTCTTCTTCGTCCTCATTTTCTTTGTCTTCATTTTCATCGTCTTCTTCTTCTCCTTCTCCTTCTTCTTCGTCCTCATTTTCTTCGTCTTCTTCCTCTTCTCCTTCTCCTTCTTCTTCGTCCTCATTTTCTTCGTCTTCTTCTTCTCCTCCTTCTTCTTCTTCTCCTCCTCCTCCTTCTTCTCCTCCTCCTTCTTCTTCGTCCTCATTTTCTTCGTCTTCTTCTTCTCCTCCTTCTACTTCTTCTCCTCCTTCTTCTTCTTCTCCTCCTCCTTCTTCTTCGTCCTCATTTTCTTCGTCTTCTTCTTCTTCTCCTTCTCCTTCTTCTTCTTCGTCCTCATTTTCTTCGTCTTTTTCTTCTCCTCCTTCTTCTTCTTCTCCTTCTCCTTCTTCTTCTTCGTCCTCATTTTCTTCGTCTTCTTCTCTTCCTTCTTCTTCTTCTCTTCCTTCTTCTTCTTCTCCTTCTCCTTCTTCTTCTTCGTCCTCATTTGCTTCGTCTTCTTCTTCTCCTCCTTCTTCTTCTTCTCCTTTTCCTTCTTCTTCTTCGTCCTCATTTTCTTCGTCTTCTTCTCTTCCTTCTTCTTCTTCTCCTCCTTCTTCTTCTTCTCCTTCTCCTTCTTCTTCTTCGTCCTCATTTTCTTCGTCTTCTCTTCCTTCTTCTTCTTCTCTTCCTTCTTCTTCTCCTTCTTCTTCTTCGTCCTCATTTGCTTCGTCTTCTTCTTCTCCTCCTTCTTCTTCTTCTCCTTCTTCTTCTTCGTCCTCATTATCTTCGTCTTCTTCTTCTCCTCCTTCTTCTTCTCCTCCTTCTCTCTCTTCTCTCCTTCTTCTCTTCTCCTCCTCCTTCTTCTTCTCCTCCTCCTTCTTCTTCGTCCTCATTATCTTCGTCTTCTTCTTCTCCTCCTTCTTCTTCTTCTTCTCCTTTTCCTTCCTCTTCTTCGTCCTCATTTTCTTCGTCTTCTTCTCTTCCTTCTTCTTCTTCTCCTTCTCCTTCGTCCTCATTTTCTTCGTCTTCTTCTTCTCCTCCTTCTTCTTCTTCTCCTTCTCCTTCTTCTTCTTCGTCCTCATTTTCTTCGTCTTCTTCTCTTCCTTCTTCTTCTCTCTTCTTCTCTTCTTCTTCGTCCTCATTATCTTCGTCTTCTTCTTCTCCTCCTTCTTCTTCTCCTTCTCATTTTCTTCGTTTTTTCTTCTCCTTCTTCTCCTTCTCCTTCTTCGTCCTCATTTTCTTCGTCTTCTTCCTCTCCTCCTTCTTCTTCTCCTTCTCATTTTCTTCGTTTTTTCTTCTCCTCCTTCTCCTTCTCCTTCTTCGTCCTCGTTTTCTTCGTTTTTTCTTCTCCTTCTTCTCCTTCTCCTTCTTCTTCTTCGTCCTCATTTGCTTCGTCTTCTTCTTCTCCTCCTTCTTCTTCTCCTCCTCTTCTTCTTCTCCTCCTCCTTCTTCTTCGTCCTCATTTTCTTCGTCTTCTCCTTCTTCTCCTTCTCCTTCTTCGTCCTCATTTTCTTCGTCTTTTTCTTCTCCTCCTTCTTCTTCTTCTCCTTCTCCTTCTTCTTCTTCGTCCTCATTTTCTTCGTCTTCTTCTCTTCCTTCTTCTTCTTCTCTTCCTTCTTCTTCTTCTCTTCCTTCTTCTTCTTCTCCTTCTCCTT
Source organism: Megaustenia siamemsis (assembly GCA_032433765.1). Classification (NCBI taxonomy): domain Eukaryota; kingdom Metazoa; phylum Mollusca; class Gastropoda; order Stylommatophora; family Ariophantidae; genus Megaustenia; species Megaustenia siamemsis. The sequence continues at coordinate 37,628,128 of JAVIAB010000145.1, read as the reverse complement.
CTTCTTCTTCGTCCTCATTTGCTTCGTCTTCTTCTTCTCCTCCTTCTTCTTCTCCTCCTTCTTCTTCTTCTCCTCCTCCTTCTTCTTCGTCCTCATTTTCTTCGTCTTCTTCTTCTTCTCCTCCTCCTTCTTCTTCGTCCTCATTTTCTTCGTCTTCTCCTCCTCCTTCTTCTTCTCCTCCTTCTTCCTCTTCTCCTCCTTCTTCTTCTTCTCCTCCTCCTTCTTCTTCGTCCTCATTTTCTTCGTCTTCTTCTTCTCCTCCTTCTTCTTCTTCTCCTTCTTCTTCTTCGTCCTCATTATCTTCGTCTTCTTCTTCTCCTCCTTCTTCTTCTTCTCCTTTTCCTTCCTCTTCTTCGTCCTCATTTTCTTCGTCTTCTTCTCTTCCTTCTTCTTCTTCTCCTTCTCCTTCGTCCTCATTTTCTTCGTCTTCTTCTTCTCCTCCTCCTTCTTCTTCTCCTTCTCCTTCTTCTTCTTCGTCCTCATTTGCTTCGTCTTCTTCTCTTCCTTCTTCTTCTTCTCCTCCTTCTTCTTCTTCGTCCTCATTATCTTCGTCTTCTTCTTCTCCTCCTTCTTCTTCTCCTTCTCATTTTCTTCGTTTTTTCTTCTCCTTCTTCTCCTTCTCCTTCTTCGTCCTCATTTTCTTCGTTTTTTCTTCTCCTTCTCCTTCTCCTTCTCCTTCTTCGTCCTCGTTTTCTTCGTTTTTTCTTCTCCTCCTTCTCCTTCTCCTTCTTCTTCTTCGTCCTCATTTGCTTCGTCTTCTTCTTCTCCTCCTTCTCCTCCTTCTTCTTCGTCCTCATTTTCTTCGTTTTTTCTTCTCCATCTTCGTATTTTTAAAATTATTCTACCACTTCTTTTTCTTCGGATTTCTTTGATTCATCTTCGTCTCCTTCCGTTTCTTTTTCTCTACCTTCTTCTTTTTTTTTTTTTTTAGTTATCATCTTCTTCTTTTTTTTTCTTCTTCGTCGTCTTCTTCTTCTCCTTTTTCATAGTCCTCTCCTTCTTCGTATTCGATTTCGTTCTATTCTTCAACAATTTAAAACTCACCGACTTGGTCGTGACTGACGATAGACTAACGACCTTGACGCTTAGCACACAGCTGTTTGTCACTGATACTTTAGTTAATGTGTTAGTTGTGCTTTACCGGGCATGTAAACCACAAAAACAACAATCATGAAGATACAGACCTTCATTAATGGATGCTTGGGGAGAATAAAAGGATGGAAATGGCAGGACAAAATCACTAACATAGAATTATGGAAATGTACCAGTCAAATATGGGTGTCCGGTTAGCGCAATCGATAGGCGGTTGGCTTACCACGGCAACAGCCGGGGTTCGTTCCCTGGCGAGGACACCTGGGTTTTACTAATTCCCTAAAAATTAGTGGGAGCCGCGATAGCTCAGTGGTTAGTGAACTGGACTACTACGGACAAGGGGTAGGGTTCGATCCCAACCGACGGCTCCGGGTTCACCCAGCCTTAAATGGGTACCGGATTATTTCTGGGAAAGTAAAGCAGCACGGGCGTAATACCGACCACATTACCCCAAAAATCATGTGCTGAAGGTCTGTAAAATATAGGGTCACTAACACCATATTTCCCTATACGCCACTTGGCGTGACGGGGGGTACTTTACTTTACTTTTACCAGTCAAATATCAGTGGATAAAGAGATACAGCGAAGAATGGCGCTGGATTGGACACGCACTGAGAAAGCCAAGTGAGAGTATTACACAACAGGACTTTTTTTGGAACCCCGATGGAAAGAGACAAAGAGGAAGACAAAGATGTTCTTGGAGATGACACATGGAAGCAGAGATGAAGATGATTATGAAGACATGGGATGATCTTTAAATAATGGCAAGAAAGAGAACGGCTTGGTAAGTGTTTGTTGAAGACCTATGCTCCACAGGGAGCTGAATGTGTTGATTGAAGACCTTTGCTGAATTAGTGATTTTCCTTTGGTTGCTACATGTCTCTGTCACTGCATCTATCCACCTTCTTGTTGATCTTCCTCTTGGTCTTTTTCCAAGCATTCTCGAGAAGAACGCCCTTGATGGTGATTGGTGAGGATTCATTCTGACCAGGTGACCAAACCATTTAAGTTATTGTTGTTCTGTATATTCTTGGCAGGGTTTTGTTCCTACCATATTTCTTAAGGTATCATTTGATATTATATCTCTTCTTGTGTTGTTTAATAGGTACTTGGCACATCTGCGGTCTAGGTTTATAAAAACACATAAATAGTTCCATTTATGGAGAAAAGGAATATAAATATCTTAGGACTAGCAGACACAAGAAAGGGAGGTAAAAATCATTAAAGAAATACACCAAAGCTACACACTCGTCACGATGTACTCACTAACTATATAAAGTATGTAATGTTAGTAATACATTCTCCACGATCTTACTCGTCCTAGATTTCCAGACAAAAGGTAAGGAAGATTGTGTGCAATCCGTTATGACAATAGAAACAAGAAAAAAAGCTCATCAATGTTATGTAGGACCACACATAACATATGGATGTGAATCATGGATAATAGGACAACGGAAAACAAAATCATTGGGGGGTATAGAAATGTGGTTTAAAGAAGAATGTTACGAATATCATGGACAGATAAGAAGAGTAATAAAAGGTTCCGAAAAGGTCAAAGCAAAAAGAGAGCAAATATTCAATATTAGGAAGAAACAATCATCATTATTTGGCTGTGTTATGAGAAGAGAACAGCTGGAGTAATAATGAACACAGGGAAAGTCTGTTTCATTTGTCGATCGTGTTGAAGATGACACATTGGCTGAAAGTCATAGTTCTGCACAATTGACGATTTGCTGCTATTGAGTTATTGAGCTATTTGCGGGTCATCATCATAGCACTCCGAACATGTCCATAGGTGCTCAGGTCCCCTTCTCAGCAAGTCCCTCAGTGTCCAGCGACTGACGACTCCAGTTCTATGTTGGTTGATAAGTCTTCTTACACGGCCACTAAGTTTCTCATTTCTGGCTGTGCACATCTTAACTCCCATCTCTTTCATCCGAAGAAGTGACGTGGATCTGTGTTTGTCGAAGTCATGTGCTCTTCCCACATCTCGGAGGGCATTGATGATGGCCGCCCGATCCATTGGTTGCCCGTCCTCAACGACAGCGCAGCTAACCAACCTGTCCGCTCTTTCATTTCCCCGCACTCCCGCATGTCCAGGGACATAGACAAAGGTGACCTTACGTATTTTGGATTTCTGCAACGACTCTACCCATTGCATGCGTACAGAGCCCGCCTCCACTTTTTTTATCATGCTCATCGAATCACTCAGTATACATGCGTGGGTGTAGTCTTGTGACTCTAACCATTTGAATGCCTTGGTCACTGCCATCGCCTCCATTGTCATGCTACTTGTGGTCATGACGTATCCACCATATTCTTCCTTGACTATTCTGCCTGCCGAGCGTGCTGTAAATGCCCATTCACTTCTTTGGCGTCGTCTTACAGATCCGTCTGTATAGATGACTGCATCTTTCTCATCGGTGTTATCGCAGATGAGCTTGTTGACCTCAGCATTAACCACAACCGGGTTTTGTTCCCTACTTTTCCTGTCGAGTGTGACAATACACGAGAAAGTCCCCTTGAATGACGTAGGCACCGGTATCCACTCTTCACCAACGCTGATATTGGTAAGCCCACAGACCTGTTTGATGCCATCTTCTGCCCGGCCCACCCATGATTTGCCTCTTTTTAGCCTGGTACCTTTCTCTGTGTTGAGCACGTGGTGCAATGGATGCTCTTTATCTGAACTAATCTTCAGGTATGCTCGTGCTCTCCAGATCTTGATTCTGTCATCCATGGTTGGAAAGTCAAGAAGATATCTCATTGCTACACATGGAGTGTCCCTCGTACATCCCAGGTTAATGCGCATGGCTTCATTTTGTATTTTCTCCAGCCTATCAATGTGAGTCGTACTGACAGTAAGAATTGCCAGGGCATACTCGATTGGTGCGAGGACCAATCCCTGGAACAGAAGAGTAAGTAGCCTCTGCTCGATGTTGGCAGCTGCCATGACCTTCAAGGCGGCTAATCCTTTGCGGGATTTTGTTATCACATGGTCGACGCGGTCCCGAAAACACAGGCTGCGATCAAACTTAACTCCGAGGTATGTCATCAACTTGTCCCTGGTCACCTCATCAGCTCCCATTAGCACTACCAGTGTGGTCGTATTAACGATATGATTATTAAGGGAGAACCATGAAACTGATGCTTTATTAGGATTAACCACGGCACCTGAAACCCCACACCAGGAAGAAATGCGATCGAGTTCGTCTTGCATTGTGGAGGCGATTCCCCATCTGTCTCTTCCCTGTCGATATACCAGAATATCATCAGTAAAAGTCATAGTTCTTCCCCTCCCATCCAGCTGTTGGGCCGTGATCGTTATTGTGTACACGTTAAATAGAACTGGTGACAATGATGAGCCCTGGACAAATGGATGTTGGCTCGGAAGACCAACTTCCACATCTGAGTATCACCTTCCTCTGAAACAGTGCCGCGGCGATCCATCTAAAGAGGAAGCCAAACAAGGACCATTCTCAGATCAGAGCCTACAGAATCATCACAATGCAGAACACTGCGGGCAAGCTGCTGGAGAAAATAGTTGCCCGTGTCCTGACCTGTCACCTTGAACAGAAACGCGTATTCCCACCCACACTCGGAGGTTATAGATATAACAAAGAGACATGGCTCAATGCGTCAGTCTTTGCCTATGACGTCTTCGAAGGCTTCCACAGACGAGAGGAGACATGTGCTGCTGCTATAGATCTGGAGGATGCATACAACAGGGTAGCATTTGAATACCTCATGCATATGCTCCTCAAACTGACGGTGCACCCCTTCCTCATTAGATTTGCTGCTAGTTCCTGTTTAATGTAAATATTTACTGTTGGTTGGACTTTCACATGATTGGACTTTCACATGATTGGACTTTCACATGATTGGACTTTCACATGATTGGACTTTCACATGATTGGACTTTCACATGATTGGACTTTCACATGAGTGGACTTTCACATGAGTGGACTTTCACATGATTGGACTTTCACATGATTGGACTTTCACATGATTGGACTTTCACATGATTGGACTTTCACATGATTGGACTTTCACATGATTGGACTTTCACATGATTGGACTTTCACATGATTGGACTTTCACATGATTGGACTTTCACATGAGTGGACTTTCACATGATTGGACTTTCACATGAGTGGACTTTCACATGATTGGACTTTCACATGAGTGGACTTTCACATGATTGGACTTTCACATGAGTGGACTTTCACATGATTAGACTTTCACATGAGTGGACTTTCACATGATAGGACTTTCACATATTTGGACTTTCACATGAGTGGACTTTCACATGATTGGACTTTCACATGAGTGGACTTTCACATGATTGGACTTTCACATATTTGGACTTTCACATGATTGGACTTTCACATGAGTGGACTTTCACATGAGTGGACTTTCACATGATTGGACTTTCACATGATTGGACTTTCACATGATTGGACTTTCACATGAGTGGACTTTCACATGATTGGACTTTCACATGTTTGGACTTTCACATGATTGGACTTTCACATAATTGGACTTTCACATAATTGGACTTTCACATGATTGGACTTTCACATAATTGGACTTTCACATGAGTGGACTTTCACATGATTGGACTTTCACATGTTTGGACTTTCACTTGATTGGACTTTCACATGATTGGACTTTCACATAATTGGACTTTCACATGAGTGGACTTTCACATGATTGGACTTTCACATGTTTGGACTTTCACATGAGTGGACTTTCACATGAGTGGACTTTCACATAATTGGACTTTCACATGATTGGACTTTCACATGATTGGACTTTCACATGAGTGGACTTTCACATGATTGAACTTTCACATGATTGGACTTTCACATAAGTGGACTGTCACATAATTGGACTTTCACATGATTGGACTTTCACATGATTGGACTTTCACATGAGTGGACTTTCACATAATTGAACTTTCACATGAGTGGACTTTCACATGATTGGACTTTCACATGATTGGACTTTCACATAATTGGACTTTCACATGAGTGGACTTCACATGATTGGACTTTCACATGTTTGGACTTTCACATGAGTGGACTTTCACATGAGTGGACTTTCACATAATTGGACTTTCACATGATTGGACTTTCACATGATTGGACTTTCACATGAGTGGACTTTCACATGATTGGACTTTCACATGATTATACTTTCACATAAGTGGACTTTCACATAATTGGACTTTCACATGATTGGACTTTCACATGATTGGACTTTCACATGAGTGGACTTTCACATAATTGAACTTTCACATGAGTGGACTTTCACATGATTGGACTTTCACATGAGTGGACTTTCACATGATTGGACTTTCACATAATTGGACTTTCACATGTTTGGACTTTCACATGAGTGGACTTTCACATAATTGGACTTTCACATGATTGGACTTTCACATGATTGGACTTTCACATGAGTGGACTTTCACATGATTGGACTATCATATGATTGGACTTTCACATGAGTGGACTTTCACATAATTGGACTTTCACATGATTGGACTTTCACATAATTGGACTTTCACATGAGTGGACTTTCACATGATTGGACTTTCACATGAGTGGACTTTCACATGATTGGACTTTCACATGAGTGGACTTTCACATGATTGGACTTTCACATAATTGAACTTTCACATGAGTGGACTTTCACATGATTGGACTTTCACATGAGTGGACTTTCACATGATTGGACTTTCACATAATTGGACTTTCACATGAGTGGACTTTCACATGATTGGACTTTCACATGACTGGACTTTCACATGATTGAACTTTCACATGAGTGGACTTTCACATGATTGGACTTTCACATAATTGGACTTTCACATGATTGGACTTTCACATGAATGGACTTTCACATAATTGGACTTTCACATGACTGGACTTTCACATGATTGGACTTTCACATGATTGGACTTTCACATAATTGGACTTTCACATAATTGGACTTTCACATGAGTGGACTTTCACATGATTGGACTTTCACATAATTGGACTTTCACATGAGTGGACTTTCACATGAGTGGACTTTCACATGATTGGACTTTCACATGAGTGGACTTTCACATGATTGGACTTTCACATGAGTGGACTTTCACATGAGTGGACTTTTACATGAGTGGACTTTCACATGACTGGACTTTCACATGAGTGGACTTTCACATGATTGGACTTTCACATGAGTGGACTTTCACATAATTAGGCTTTCACATAATTGGACTTTCACATGAGTGGACTTTCACATGGTTGAACTATCCTTAACTTTTTATGTGCTCAGTGTTCCTTTTGGTTTCTGTTATAGGGGTTGCTAATGAAACAATTTACTGAGAGGTAAAAAAGTTATGAAGACCCAGGGAGACACTGAGAAGAACATTGCTGAGATCGCTTTGCAGTAATGATAACCCACAAATAACTCAATGACGATAACACACAAATACCCTAATGATAACAAACTAAAAAAGACTCAATGATGATAACCCACATATAACTCAATGATGATAACACACAAATAACTCAATGATGATAACCCACAAGAGCAGCAGGAATCGGCTCCCTCAATTAGATAGAGCTGCTTCCACAGAACAGAGCAAGAATGCGAGATTTGATAAAATAACTTTAAAAGAATTGAAAACTGCTAGAACAAAAATTTAGATAGGAGAAGGAGTATCTTGGTCTATGCCCTATGGGCCGGCTACGGCTCGAAAGGTCAATAGATAGATAGATAAAAGTAATACTCCAGCATTGTATTCTAAAAGTATATTCATCCCACTGCATACTCTTCCGGTCTCGTGCCGTGGACCCCCATTTATTCCATTTTTACTAGTGCCCCCCTCAGCCGTGGAATATTCTGTATCCCCCTAGGGTTCATATGGCCCTCGATTGTGAAACGCTAGTTACGATCATCCTCGGCGGACGAACGCCGTTCAGCGACGAAATCAGCGAGAAATGCGACCAACTATCAACACAAAGTGAGGTCAGTTCCTGAACACTGCGAGGACATGCTAAGGCAGGGATCTTCAGCACCTATAGAGTTGTTCGCTTTGCAGTAATGATAACCCACAAATAACTCAATGATGATAACCCACAAATAACTTAATGATAACAAATTAAAAAAGACTCAATGATGATAACCCATAAATAACTCAATGATGATAACCCACAAAAACCTCAATGATGATAACCCACAAATAACTCAATGATGATAACCCACAAATAACTCAATGATGATAACCCACAAATAACTCAATGATGATAACCCACATATAACTCAATGATGATAACCCACATATAACTCAATGATGATAACACACAAATAACTCAATGATGATAACCCACAAATAACTCAATGATGATAACTAACAAAAGATCTCAATGATGAAAATCCACATAAAACTCAATGATGATAACTCACAAATAACTCAGTGATTATAACCCATAAATAAATCAATGATGATAACACACAAATAACTCAATGATTATAATCCACAAATAAATCAATGAAGAAAACACACAAATAACTCAATGATGATAACTAACAAAACAACAAAGTGATGAAAACCCACATATAACACAATGATGATAACTCACAAATAACTCAATGATGATAACACACAACTAACTCAATGATGATAAGTGATGATAATATAAGAGGTAGAAAGAACCACAGCTAGATATAGACTAAGAGGTAGAAAGAACCACAGCTAGATATAGACTAAGAGGTAGAAAGAACCACAGCTAGATATAGACTAAGAGGTAGAAAGAACCACGGCTAGATATAGACTAAGAGGTAGAAAGAACCACGGCTAGATATAGACTACGTGGTAGAAAGAACCGCAGCTAGATATAGACTACGAGGTATAAAGAAGCATGGCTAGATTAGACTAAGAGGTAGAATGAACCACGGCTAGATATAGACTACGTGGTAGAAAGAACCGCAGCTAGATATAGACTACGAGGTATAAAGAACCACGGCTAGATATAGACTAAGAGGTAGAATGAACCACGGCTAGATATAGACTAAGAGGTATAAAGAACCATGGCTAGATATAGACTACGTGGTAGAAAGAACCACGGCTAGATATAGACTAAGAGGTAGAAAGAACCACAGCTAGAAATAGAGAAAGAGGTAGAAAGAACCACGGCTAGATATAGACTAAGAGGTATAAAGAACCACAGCTAGAAATGGAGAAAGAAGTATAAAGAACCACGGCTAGATATAGACTAAGAAGTTGAAAGAGCCACAGCTTGATACAGACTAAGAGGTAGAAAGAACCACTGCTAGATATAGACTAAGAAGTCGAAAGAACCACAGCTAGATATAGACTAAAAAATAGAAAGAACCACAGCTAGATATAGACTACAAAGTAGAAAGAACCACAGCTAGATATAGACTAAGAAGTAGAAAGAACCACAGCTAGATATAGACTAAGAAGTAGAAGGAACCACGGCTAGACATAGACTACGAGGTAGAAAGAACCACGGCTAGATATAGACTACGAGGTAGAAAGAACCGCGGCTAGATATAGACTACGAGGTAGAAAGAACCACACCTAGATATAGACTACGAGGTAGAAAGAACCACACCTAGATATAGACTAAGAGGTAGAAAGAACCACGGCTAGATATAGACTAAAAGGTAGAAAGAACCACGGCTAGATACAGAATAAGAGGTAGAACGAACCACGGCTAGATCTAGACTAAGAGGTAGAAAGAACCACGGCTAGATCTAGACTAAGAGGTAGAAAGAACCACGGCTAGATCTAGACTAAGAGGTAGAAAGAACCACGGCTAGTTCTAGACTAAGAGGTAGAAAGAACCACGATTAAAATATAGACTAAGAGGTAAAAAGAACCGCGGCTAGATATATACTAAGAGGTAAAAAGAACCACGGCTAGATATAGACTACGAGGTAGAAAGAACCGCGGCTAGATATAGACTACATGGTAGAAAGAACCACGGCTAGATATAGACTACATGGTAGAAAGAACCACGGGTAGATATAGACTACGAGGTAGAAAGAACCACAGCTAGATATAGACTACGAGGTAGAAAGAACCACGGCTAGATATAGACTATGAGGTAGAAAGAACCGCAGCTAGATATAGACTACATGGTAGAAAGAACCACGGCTAGATATAGACTACATTGTAGAAAGAACCACGGCTAGATATAGACTACGAGGTAGAAAGAACCACGGCTAGATATAGACATCGAGGTAGAAAGAACCACGGCTAGATATAGACTACATGGTAGAAAGAACCACAGCTAGATATAGACTACATGGTAGAAAGAACCACGGCTAGATATAGACTACATGGTAGAAAGAACCACACCTAGATATAGACTACGAGGTAGAAAGAACCACGGCTAGATATAGACTACGAGGTAGAAAGAACCACGGCTAGATATAGACTACGAGGTAGAAAGAACCACGGCTAGATATAGACTAAGAGGTAGAAAGAACCACGGCTTGATATAGACTATGTGGTAGAAAGAACCACGGCTTGATATAGACTATGAGATAGTAAGAACAACGGCTGTTCCGGAAAGAAACAGAGGGAAGCTTCAGAGATGGAAAAGGTACTAAAATGATAATGGATTTGATGATGGAGAAAGGTGAGGAGAATAGATAAGGAAAGCAACTGGAATGAGTAGTTGTTCTTGGTTGCTGTTTATTGTTTTGTGTCCTATAATATCACTTTTTACGGGTTTTCACATAGGCTGCCGGGTTCCCTGAAGTCCCTCGCCATACAGGCAGATATTCTTAAACTTCAGAAGTACTCTTGTTTTTCTTTATGGACGTTTTTTGATTAAGTTTTTCTCTCATTGGGATCGAGTAGAAGCCATGTTTGGTCTTTTCTATTTGCAAATGACAAGCGTTCATTAGCGTACGCAGAGTGCACACGAGACGTCCAGTTCTGAGAGAGGAGTAAATGCATCTTTTCCTTACTTGAGCATCAAGCACATTATCGCCATGTAGTTAGATGTTTGTGTATATCCTTATATATATATATATATATATATATATATATATATATATATATATATATTTGTGTTGTGTATTGTTCCAGCTGAAGGCCTACTTGGCCGAAACGTCGTTCTACTTTTCTTTTTGTTTCTCACCTACGTAAATCTGTTACCATACCACTTTTTTCTCTTTTTTTATTTTTAAATTGTTACTGTTTTGAGAGAAGGCGGTATCAGATCTTGCTACCTGGAGATCTTGAGAGAGTTCAGCCAGGAATTCAAAGTGTAAATTGTTTGCCCCGCGTGCGATGAGGATCAAACTAGGGGTCTTCTTGTACAGAGACCGAAAGTTGTACCCTAGATCAGTTTTACCCCATGATCAGTTTTACCCCTAAATAAGTTTTACCCCTAAATCAGTTTTACCCCTAGATCAGTTTTACCCCTAGATCAGTTTTACCCCTAGATCAGTTTTACTCCATGATCAGTTTTACCCCATGATCAGTTTTACCCCTAAATCAGTCTTACCCCTAAATCAGTTTTACCCCTAAATCAGTTTTACCCCTAGATCAGTTTTACCCCTTGATCAGTTTTACCCCATGATCAGTTTTACCCCATGATCAGTTTTACCCCATGATCAGTTTTACCCCTAGATCAGTTTTATCCCTAGATCAGTTTTACCCCTAGATCAGTTTTACCCCTAGATCAGTTTTACTCCTAGATCAGTTTTACCCCATGATCAGTTTTACCCCATGATCAATTTCACCCCTAGATCAGTTTTACCCCTAGATCAGTTTTACCCCTAGATCAGTTTTACCCCTAGATCAGTTTTACCCCTAAATCAGTTTTACCCCTAGATCAGTTTTACCTCTAGATCAGTTTTACCCCTAGATCAGTTTTACCCCAAAATCAGTTTTACCCCTAGATCAGTTTTACCCCTAGATCAGTTTTACCCCTAGATCAGTTTTACCCCTAAATCAGTTTTACCCCTAGATCAGTTTTACCCCTAGATCAGTTTTACCTCTAGATCAGTTTTACCTCTAGATCAGTTTCACCCCTAGATCAGTTTTACCCCTAGATCAGTTTTACCTCTAGATCAGTTTTACCCCTAGATCAGTTTTACCCCTAAATCAGTTTTACCCTAGATCAGTTTTACCTCTAGATCAGTTTTACCTCTAGATCAGTTTCACCCCTAGATCAGTTTTACCTCTAGATCAGTTTTACCTCTAGATCAGTTTTACCCCTAGATCAGTTTTACCCCTAAATCACTTTTACCCCTAGATCAGTTTTACCTCTAGATCAGTTTTACCTCTAGATCAGTTTTACCTCTAGATCAGTTTTACCCCTAGATCAGTTTTACCCCTAGATCAGTTTTATTTCTAGATCAGTTTTACCCCTAGATCAGTTTTACCCCTAGATCAGTTTACGCCTAGATCACAGGCCCTGAAAACGAGAAGTAGTTGGAGAAATACTGGAGAAACTTTGATTTTCTGTGAGTAGAATGACCTCCCTTTGGAACTAGAGATCAATCGATTGTTTGACTGGTCAGACATGTTAAAGTAGCGAATTGATGTAGTGAGTGCTACTGGCGATAGATCGATGACGCTACTGGCAGTTTGAAAATGAACATTATTAAATTAGGTTTGAAATTAATTTTGCAAATATTATGACACGTGTTGATAGTAAGGTTTATCAGTGTTATGTTGAGTTTATTCTCACCTATGGAAGGGAATCATGGACAATTTGGAAAAAAATATACAATTCAAACAACTGAAAAGACGATTAGATGCCACATAGATGGGGTTTCTTAGAAGAAATTTTGAAAAAGTTTCCTGGACAACTAAAACACCAACGAGGACATTCTCAAAGAGGCCAACATGAAAATGGAGCTCATAAAAACATCAGAAAGAAATAATGAACATTTTTTGGGCACATCATGAGAAGAGGAATGTTGGAGTCTTTGGCTACAACTGACAAAATGCAGGGAAAGCGAGATCGCGGACGACAAAGATAGAAGGAATTAGATAGCTTGGTGTCATGGCATGGAAAACAGTAAAAAAAAAAAGGGGGGGGGGGTTAATACGATACACTTGATAGAAGAGATAGAGGAAAGATATTCATCATCATCATGTGCCATACCAGTTGGCGTAGGCGATCATGTCCTTCCACAATCTTCTATCTACAGTGCATCGTATCAGTTTTGTTGTTGACTGTTTTCCATGCCATGACACCCAGTTATCCAGTATTTTCTCTCTTTGTCGTCCGCGATCTCTCTTTCCTTTTATTTTGCCAGTTGTAACCAATTATTCCAACTTTCCTCTTCTCATGATGTGCCCGAAAAATGTTGATTGCTTCTTTCTGATGTTTTTAGGAGCTGCCTTTTTGTGTTGACCTCTTTGAGAACTTCCTCATTGGTCTTTTTAGCTGTCCAGGGAACTTTCAACATTCTTCTGAGAAATCCCACCTCTGAGGCCTCTAACCGTCTTTTCATTATTACTATCACTATCAGCTATAGGAGGTATATAAAGTTGACGTAACTGTATCCATAACCGCTCTTGCTCGGAACATTGAAAACGTCACTGTAATTTGAGTTGTTTCCCGATGTTGTTTTCTACTCTCGGGCCTGTTATATAGTTGGCTATGTTCTGACATTAGAGATATGACGTCGTTGACAGGAATGTCCAGGTTTCGGGGAGTTTCCCTTATGAGGTCAGGATTTTTGTTGTTTCCGTTCGTCACTTTTCTTTGGCATTACCTCCCCCTGTCTCTGGGCAGTAAGATCCAATCTCCAGCCTTCTCGAATAATGAGAATAAACAGGAGGTCTCGTGTACATTATGCGCACGTTAAAGAGGCATCGACAGTTACAAATTAGAGTAGGCCAAACATGGGTGCTGTTAACCTGTTACAAATTAAAAGATAAAAATCCAACAGTTTACCCCTCCGTTGTCAAGGTCAGGAAGCCGCGATAGCTCAGTGGTTAGTGAACTGGACTACAAAGGACAAGAAGTAGGGTTCCAATCTAACCGACGGCTTCCGGGTTCACCCAGCCTTAAATGGGTACCGGATTTTTCCTGGGAAAGTCAAGAGGCACGGTCGTAATACCGACCACATTATCCCAAAAATCATATGCAGAAGGTCTGTAAAGTGTATGGTCACTAACACCAAATTCCCTATACGCAACTTGGCGTGATGTGGGCTCTTTACTTTTTACTTTTATTGTCAAGGTCATGAGAGCGGATTGCCGAATAGATAAATCGTTTTCTCAAATCCATTAGGACGCGGGTTTGCGCCCCGGTAAGGTAAAATATTTTGTTTCTATTGGAGGTGAAATAACAAGCTACCACCCGAACACCTCGTGGCGACAGCTCAGAACAAGCGGTTTGTATTTCCCGGTCGTGTATGCCCCGTTCCTGCTCCTCCCAACAGACCCCAGTAATTGAATAATGACGTCATTTTTTTTTTCAAGGTGACCGCGGTGCTACGGAGCTCGTGCTTCATTAATCCATCTTCAGTGCTTTCTCTAGGTTTTAACTGCGGTGCTACATGGCGGGGTGTGGGTAGTGCAGGTAAGCGGATTTTAGCACTATGGAGGTGATTCGTGTCAAAATGACGAGGGGCATGTCACCTAAACCAAATGAGACAAAAAAAAGTTATGGAAACTATCACAATCTATTAGCGAAAACCAACAGTCCGCGGCACTCACTTTGACGCTCAAAGACAAATGAGGAAAACAATAAGAAGCTGACTCTCATGTTTCAACATCGATCTCTCTCAAAAATAGCCACCTGCCTCGGGCATCTGATGTCAACATAAAGAGTATCACTCAAAAAACTCTCGGAAGGACACGTCAGTACTTGACAAAGCTCGGTTACGACTACTGTTTGTTCTGTCCTCCAAGACGGTTCCGTTTCATTTATAATTACATCATTATCATCATGTGCCGTTTATGTCAAGAAAAGTGTCTATTACCAGCGGTCATTTCTCGTTTTCTCTTACATCCACGCAGCCATTGATTTGTCTGTCTTACACTACTCTGCTCTGCTCTGCTGTGCTCTGCTCTGCTCTACTCTACTCTACTCTACTCTACTCTACTCTACTCTACTCTACTCTACTCTACTCTACTCTACTCTACTCTACTCTACTCTACTCTACTCTACTCTACTCTACTCTACTCTACTCTACTCTACTCTACTCTACTCTACTCTACTCTACTCCACTCCACTCTATCTACTCTATTATACTCTACTTTTCTATATTTGTTTCTACTCTAATCCATTCTGTAGTATTTTATTCAATTCTATTCTCTCTTGCTCTCTCTGCGATCAAGATTCAATCAGAGTAGGATTCCAGACTCTCTCATGAAGTCAGCTGTCTATTTAAGTGAGTCGATTGCCCCATATAGTTTCTCTTCCAGGGAGGTGGGTGTGGACCACATTGCTCTTCTCAGGTCTGTGTACTGGAGGCAATCCTGTAGAACATGTTTTGTAGTCATATTGTCGAGTGTACAGTCTATTCTATTCTTCTCTGCTCAATTATATTGTACTCTTTTATAGCCTCTACCATAATCTCTATTCTAGTCTCTATTCTAGTCGATTCTATTTTTCTATACTCTATTCTATTGTACTCTTTTATAGTAAATTAAAAAAAAGTAACCCCGTCACGCCAAGTGGCGTATATGGAATATGATGTTAGGGACCATAAATTTTGCAGACCTTCGGCACATGATTTTTGGGGGCAATGTGGTCGGTATTACGCCCGTGCCGCTTTACTTTCCCAGAAAAAATCCGGTACTCATTAAAGGCTGGGTGAACCGGAAGCCGTCGGTTGCGATCGAACCCTACCTCTTGTACTCTTTTATAGCCTCTATCCTAATCTCTATTCTAGTCTCTATTCTAGTCGATTCTATTTTTATATACTCTATTCTATTGTACTCTTTGTACCTCTATCCTAAGCCTCTATCCTAATCTCTATTCTAGTCTCGATTCAAGTCTCTATTATAATCTCTTTTCTACTCTCTATTCAAATATCTATTCTAGTCTCTATTATAATCTCTATTCCAGTCTATATTCCATCTATATTCCATTCTATATTCATGAAATCAGTTATGCTCATGACCATGTCTGCTCCACTCATCGTCCCGACATTCTCGAAGAGTGTTGAAAGTGACTGTCCCTTACATATATTAATTATAACGCACATTTCAGTAAATATAAAACGGTATAAAGCAGCTAAACTCCTAGTGAGACGAGACAAACTATGACGTTTCGATAAAAGCCTTAATCTGGTACACAATTACAGATATTACTACAAAGACGACACAAATTAATATGAAAACAGTGGTTATAATTTGTCTTTGAATTAATCTATGTTATTTTGTACCTGACGAAGTCTTTTGCCGAACGTCTTAGTTTGGTTCGTCTCTCAACATGCTTAGCAGTTTAATAGCATGTTATGTTTATGTTGCTTGTTCCCGCAGCACTACTCGCGTCCCTGCATATAATTTAATATTTCATGTATTTGATATAATAAACTGAAAGCATGTTTCCAAAAAATGAGGAAGATACTATACAATCCGTTTTTGACAATAGAAACAAGAAAATAGTTCTTAAATGTTATGTAGAGACAATCTTAACATATGGATGTGAATCTTGGACAATAGGACAACATACAAGATAATCACTGGAATCTGTAGAAATGTGGTTTTACAGAAGAATGTTGAGAGTACCATGGACAGCTAAAAAGAGTAATGAAAATATTCTGAAAGAGGTCAAAGCAAAAAGAGAGCTAATTTCCAATATTAGGAAGAAACAATCATAATTTTTTGGCCATGTAATGAGAAGAGAACAGCTGGTATATATTGTAACAACTGGAAAAATAGATAGATAGAGGGAAGCAAAGAGAAAAGATATCAGACAGCTTAAGAGAATGGCTTGGCAGAAGGTCAACAACAGAAATGATAAATAACTGTCGAGATCGAATGTTGTGGAGAGACATGGCCACCAACGGCAGCAGGCAAGATACTTGATGATGATATTTAATGTTTGCGCTTCTCTCTGTCACTGTCGTTTGACATTGATACTTTCGTTGATTGGGGGTCTCTGTAACCTATTTGGGAAAACCACCCAACTGGGCTACCGACGTTCGGACAACCCGTGTTCGGTTCCCGCTGGAAGCAGTGTGAATTGTACTTATGGTTGGGAAAAAAATACCCCCGTGGTCGACCCAGCCGCTATCAGAAATGAGTACCAGGGTAGTACTTTGGGAATGCCGCGTCGCATCGTGAGTTTCGATGCTTGAAGCTACACTATCCAGAGGTCTCCGAACACTTCTGGATAGGCGGCCGAGCACATGTACGTGAAAACTCGAGAGCTAAGACGCCGGTTCAAGTCTCGTACTTTACCTCTACCTTAGTTGATTTCCGGAGCCGCGAAAGCTCAGTGGTTTGTGAACTGGACGTCGATCCCAGCCGACGGCTTCCAGGTTCACCCAGCCTTTAATGGGTCATCATCATCAAGTACCGGGACTACGGGCGTAGGTGATCATGTCTCTCCACAACTTTCGATCTCGACAGTTATTTATCATTTCTGTTGTTGACCTTCTGCCAAGCCATTCTCTTAAGCTGTCTTGTATTTTTTTCTCTTTGCTTCCCTCTATCTCTTCATCCCTCAATTTTTCCAGTTGTCACAATATATTCCAGTTGTTCTCTTCTCATTACATGGCCAAAAAATAATGATTGTTTCTTCCTAATATTGGAAATTAGCTCTCTTTTTGCTTTGACCTCTCTCAGGACATTTTCATTACTCTTTTTAGCTGTCCATGGTATTCTCAACATTCTTCTGTAAAACCACATTTCTACAGACTCCAGTGATTTTCTTGTCTGTTGTCCTATTATACATGATTCACATTCATATGTTAAGACTGGCTCTACATAACATTTAAGAACTCTTTTCTTTTTGTCTTATCATGCAGTATCATAATGTATCATATCGTCATCTCGTAATATCTTTCTGTGCGATATACTCATTACAGGATACTAAACAACAGCGGAAAGTAGAAGTAAGACAAAGAAGTATTTGCTTGCTTGCTTTGGTTCGCCCGAGGACTAAAGGAGTACATCTATTCATCATCCGCCCTTAAAAAGACGTTAAGTTGGAGGTCTGCGTTGTGTTGTAAAAAAAAAAAAAAAGAAATTACCCCCGTCACGCCAAGTGGCGTATAGGGAATATGGTGTTAGTGACCCGTCACGCCAAGTGGCGTATAGGGAATATGGTGTTAGTGACCCGTCACGCCAAGTGGCGTATAGGGAATATGGTGTTAGTGACCCGTCACGCCAAGTGGCGTATAGGGAATATGGTGTTAGTGACCCGTCACGCCAAGTGGCGTATAGGGAATATGGTGTTAGTGACCCGTCACGCCAAGTGGCGTATAGGGAATATGGTGTTAGTGACCCGTCACGCCAAGTGGCGTATAGGGAATATGGTGTTAGTGACCCGTCACGCCAAGTGGCGTATAGGGAATATGGTGTTAGTGACCATAAATTTTACAGACCTTCGGCACATGATTTTTGGGGTAATGTGGTCGGTATTACGCCCGTGCCGCTTTACTTTCCCAGAAAATAATCCAGTACTCATATAAGGCTGGGTGAACCCGGAAGTCGTCGTTTGGGATCGAACCCTACCCCTTGTTCCTTGTAGTCCAGGTCACTAACCACTAAGGTATCGCGGCTCGCGTTTTGTTGTGGTTTGCAGTATAATTGTGATATTTAAGCTTTTTGGCAAACCAACAAATCCGAATTCTGCACGAAAAACGTCTTTAATTTTCAATTCAAATTTACTGAATTCTTCCCATTCGCTGCAATGACAGAATCTAACGGGCAGGTAACTCGATCTGCCCGAGGACAAATTAGCGCTACTGCTGTAGTTGTTTACCATGTTCTAATATTAGAGTAATAATACAATTAGTGTTCCCTATTTGGATACAAATAGAACCATCAATTAGTTTTGGTGTCGACCGATCGGTTGAGCTGCATCCCTGATACATTTAGTATTCCATTATGACGTTGTTACACTGAGGTGTCTTATTTCTAGAACTATTTTAGGCTGCAAGAGAAGATCATTCGTGTTTTGGGCAATCGGTAGTTACGTTTTCTTGTGCATGTGCATTGTAGTGATAAATATGTGTGAACACGTTAATAAAGAACTTCTTCCTCTTCTTTCCTTCCTCATCTGCCTTTCAGCGTCGAGGGGAGATATAATCTGCGGTCTTTTGTTTCCTGGTGCTTCTAATATTCCATCGACCCATCTTTTTCGTGGTCGACCCTTGGGTCTGGTGTTCTCACAACGTTTGTTGAAAGCTCGTTGTGTTGTGTTTTGTTCTTTCTGTAATAAAGAACGAATTGTGAAATTGTTTTGAATTGATTTCTCTTGAAATTAAGAATAGCAAAATGTTACATCTTCTTAATATTCCTGTATGGTGCAGAAACATGGACACTAGACCAGAAAACAGAACAGATAATTGAAGCCTTTGAAATGTGGATCTATAGAAGAATAGGTAGAATTGGATGGAAACAAAAGATAACAAACGATGAAGTCTTAAAACAAGTAAAACTGAAAAGAGAGCTACTAAACACAATTAGACCAAGAGAAATGAAATTTTTGGGGCATGTTAAAAGACACAACAGTCTACTAAAAGTAATATTGGAAGGGTAAATACAAGGCGGCAGAGGCAGACCAAGACTAACATGGACGAGTAACATGAAAAGATGGACAAGGGTCGACCACGAAAAAGATGGGTCGATGGAATATTAGAAGAACTAGGAAACATAACAGCAGCAGAGGCGAACAGAAGAGCAAAAGACCGCAAATTATATCTCCCCTCGACGCTGAAAGGCAAATGAGGAAGGAATGAAGAAGAGGTAGAAAATTACGAGAGATTCGATCGGTCTTGCACGGCCATGTCACTATAATGTAAACACAAAACAATAATTTCTTTACATTTGACATTTGTTGTTGAGCTGTAAAGATAGACAGTTGCACTTTAAGCAATCGCCAGATAGAAGATGACAAAACAGGTTCATGAAGTGTCCTTTTGTCTTTTGATCATCATCATCAAGTTTCGGGAATTCTGGCGTAAGTGATCATATCGCTTCACAAATTTCTATCTCCACAGTTATTTATCATTTCTGTTGTTGACCTTCTGCCAAGCCATTCTCTTAAGCTGCCTAGTATTTTTTTCTCATTGCTTCCTTCTATCTCTTCGTCCCTCAATTTTCCCAGTTGTTACAATATATTCCAGTTGTTCCCTTCTCATTACATGGCCAAAAAGCTTGTTTCTTTCTAATGTTGGAAATTAGCTCTCCTTTTGCTTTGGCCTCTTTCAGCGCGTTTTCTTTACTTTTCTTAGATGTCCATTGTATTCTCAACATTCTTCTGTAAAACCACATTTCTACAGACTCCAGTGATTTTCTTGTCTATTGTCCATGATTCCCATCCATATGTTAAGACTTCTCTACGTAACATTTAAGAACTCTTTTTTCTTGTTTCTATTGTCAAAAATGGATTGCATAGTATCTTCCTCATTTTCTGGAAAGCTGCTTTTGCCTGATCCATTCTGCATCTCACCTACCTTGTACATCTTCCGTCTGAAGTTAACAAAGTTCCCAAATATTTAAATCCATTTACCTGTTTTAATATTGTTGTCTTTATTGTGCACTGAGGTGGCTCCTTTTTCTTTGTTGTTACCGTTACTTCTGTTATTTTACTATTAACGCTGAGTCTTTTATTTTTGTCAAGGACATAACGTGATAAATCAATTTTCGACAACAGTTAAAATAAAGGGACCGACAGTTTCACAAATGTAAGCGTAGAATTGTTGGCATTCAAGTTAAATCAACGGTTCCCTCCTCTGCGACGTATATGGGGAATAAGGTGTTACCAACCATATTTTTTAATGACCACAGCACATTTTTGGATGATGTGGTCAGTATCACGCCCAGCCGTATTTCTTCTACTTCTACCTTTTTAGCTCCCAGTGGAGCATAGGTCTTCAACAAACACTTTCCAAGTCGTTCTGTTTTTTGCAATTCTTTTAAGATAATTCCATGTATTCCCCATCATCTTCCTCTCTGCTTCGATCTGTCTTCTCCAAGAATTCCTTGGTCTTCCTCTTTGTCTTTTCCCCTGGGGATTCCAAAAAAGGGCCTGTTGTGTAATACTCTCAGTTGGCTTCCGTAGTGTGTGTCCTATCCATCGCCATCGTCTTCGCTGTATCTCTTTATCCACTGGTATTTGACCGGTACATTTCCATAATTCTATGTTAGTGACTTTGTCCTGTCATTCCCATCCCTTTATTCTGCGCAAACATCCATTAATGAAAGTCTGTACCTTCGTGATTGTCAATTTTGTTATTCTCCATGTTTCACAGCCATATAATAGGACCGACTTAACATTTGAGTTGAAAATTTTTATTTTTGTATTTAGCCTAATTTCTTTGGATTTCCATATGTTTCCCAGTGCAATGAAAGCTCCTCTTGCTTTTGACATCCTTATTTTGGTATCATTTTCTGTTCCTCCCTCTTTATCTATATTACAGCCCAGATATATATAAGATTGTACGTCTAGTAGAGGTATTTCTCCTAGTTTTATTTGGTTATTGCCAACTGCATTAATTATCATAATGTTGGTCTTATCTATATTAATCTTTAGACCTAGTTGTTGTGATCTCTCATCTAATATACTCATTTTATCCTGCATCTGTTGATGGCTGTGTGATAGGAGAGCTATGTCATCAGCAAAGTCTAAATCATCAAATTGTTTGGTCGGTGACCACCCAGCCGCATTTACGTCCCGAAAAAAAAAAATCACTGGCACCCATATTTAGAGACTGTGTGAACCCTGAAGCCTTGTCAATCCGGAAAAAAAATCCGCCACTTCAGGGGAATTGAACCGAGACCATCCTAATCAGAAATCGAGCCCATTGACCACTCAGCTTTAGAGGCTTCAAATGCGCAATACCACATGAGATACAATAATGATTTTTGCTTTCTATACTCGCTTATCAGACAAACAAAAGACGGTTATAAGCTAAGCGGTTAATTGTTTAGTCAACAAGAAAAGTAGAGGCTAAGTGGTTAATTGCTCAGTCAACAAGAAAAGTATAGGCTAAGTGGTTAATTGTTCAGTCAACAAGAAAAGTATAGGCTAAGCGGTTAATTGTTCAGTCAACAAGAAAAGTACTCGACCAACACAATAATAACTAATTGATCAACAGGACAAACAAATAAAACAACCAAGACATTAAATAGTAAAATAAGAAACCAATAAATAATTACACGTATAACCAGGCAAAAAAGAAGTAATCAGGTAAAGAACAATCTAGTTTATTAAATATGGAAACAGCCATGGAAGTAGTTAAACATCGATAGATCTGAGCAAGCAGGCAACAAAACAACCAGCCTACTAAGCAAACACACATCTTATAAAACAACCCGCCTACCAACCAACCAGCTTACCACATAACCAGTCTACCAACCAACAAAACAGCATAGCAAACAACCAGTCTACCAACCAACCAAACAGCTTACCACATAACCAGTCTACCAACCAACAAAACAGCATAGCAAACAACCAGTCTACCAACCAACCAAACAGCTTACCACATAACCAGTCTACCAACCAACAAAACAGCATAGCAAACAACCAGTCTACCAACCAACCAAACAGCTTACCACATAACCAGTATACCAACTAACCAAACAGCATAGCAAACAACTAGTCTACCAACAAATCAAACAGCCTACCAAACAACCAGTCTTCGAAACAACCAAAAACAAGCAAGCCCAAAAACAACAAACTAGCCCAAAAAACAACACACCAATCCATTAAACAACAAACTAGCCCAAAAAACAACAAGCTAGAACAAAAACAACAAACTAGCCCAAAAAACAACAAACTAGCCCAAAAAACAACAAACTAGCCCAAAAAAACAACAAAATAACCCAATAAACAAAAAAAACTAGTGCAATAAACAACAAACTAATCCAATAAACAACAACAACAAACTAGCCCAAAAAATCCAACAAGCAAGCCCAAAAACAACAAACTAGCCCAAAAAACAAGAAATTAGCCCAAAAACGACAAACTAGCCCAAAAAAAAAAAACTAGCCCAATAAACAACAAACTATGCCAATAAACAACAAACTACCCCAATAAACAACAAACTAGATCAAAAACAACAAATTAGCCTATAAAACAGCAAAATAGCATAATAAACAGCTAACTAGCCCAAAAAAACAATAAACTAGCCCAAAAAACAATAAACTAGCCCAATAAACAACAAAATAGCCCACCAAACAACAAACTAGCCCAACAAACAACAAACTAGCCCAATAAACAAAAGACTATTCCAATAAACAACAAACTAGCACAACAAAAAACAAACTAGCCCAACAAACAACAAAGTAGCCCAATAAACAAAAAAACTAGCACAACAAACCACAAACTAGCCCAACAAACATAAAACTAGCCCAATAAACAACAAACTAGTCCAGCAAGCAACAAACTAGCCCAATAAACAAAAACTTGCCCAATAAACAAAAAAAAACTAGTCCAATAAACAACAAACTATCCCTACAAACAACAAACTAGCCCAACAAACAACAAACTAGCCCAACAAACAACAAACTACCCCAACAAACAACAAACTAGACCAATAAACAACAAACTAGTCCAATAAATAACAAACTAGTCCAACAAGCAACAAACTAGCCCAATAAACAAAAACTAGCCCAATAAACAAAAAACTAGCCCAATAAACAAAAAACGAGCACAACAAACAACAAACTAGCCCAACAAATAACAAACTAGCCTAACAAACTAGCCCAACAAATAACAAACTAGCCTAACAAACTAGCCCAACAAACAACAAACTAGCCCAACAAACAACAAACTTGCCCAACAAACAACAAACTAGCTCAACAAACAACAAACCATCCCAACAAACAACAAACTAGCCCAACAAACAACATACCAATCCAATAAACTAGCCCAAAAAACAAGCTAGCTCAAAAACGACAAACTAGCCCAAAAACAACAAACTAGCCCCCATTCTCCCCCACCCCCCCCCAAAAAAAAAACACAACAACAACAAACTAGCCCAATAAACAACAAACTAGCCCAATAAATAACAAACTAGCCCAACAAACATAAAACTAGCCCAATAAACATAAACCTAGTCCAACAAGCAACAAACTAGCCCAAAAAACAAAAACTAGCCCAATAAACAAAAAACTAGCCCTACAAACAACAAACTAGCCCTACAAACAACAAACTAGCCCTACAAACAACAAACTAGCCCAACAAATAACAAACTAGCCTAACAAACTAGCCCAACAAACTAGCCCAACAAACAACAAACTAGCCCAACAAACAACAAACTAGCCCAACAAACAACAAACTAGCTCAACAAACAACAAACTATCCCAACAAACAACATACCAATCCAATAAACTAGCCCAAAAACAAGCTAGCCCAAAAACGACAAACTGGCCAAAAAACAACAAACTAGCCCAATAAACAACAAACTAGCCCAACAAACAACAAACTAGCCCAACAAACAACAAACTAGCCCAATAAACAAAAAACTAGCCCAATAAACAACAAGCTAGTCCAATAAACAACAAACTAGTCCAACAAGCAACAAACTAGCCCAATAAACAAAAACTAGCCCAATAAACAAAAAACCAGCCCAATAAACAAAAAACTAGCACAACAAACAACAAACTAGCCCAACAAAAAAAAAACTAGCCCAATAAACAACAAACTTGTCCAACAAGCAACAAACTAGCCCAATAAACAAAAACTAGACCAATAAACAAAAAACTAGTCCAATAAACAACATACTAGCCCTACAAACAACAAACTAGCCCAAAAACAACAAACTAGCCCAACAAATAACAAACTAGCCTAACAAACTAGCCCAACAAATAACAAACTAGCCTAACAAACTAGCCCTACAAACAACAAACTAGCCCAACAAACAACAAACTTGCCCAACAAACAACAAACTAGCTCAACAAACAACAAACTATCCCAACAAACAACAAACTAGCCCAACAAACAACATACCAATCCAATATACTAGCCCAAAAAACAAGCTAGCCCAAAAACGACAAACTAGCCCAAAAAACAACAAACTAGCCCCCCCCCAAAAAAAAAAAAGACAACAACAACAAACTAGCCCAATAAACAACAAACTAGCCCAATAAATAACAAACTAGCCCAACAAACATAACACTAGCCCAATAAACATAAACCTAGTCCAGCAAGCAACAAACTAGCCCAATAAACAAAAACTAGCCCAATAAACAAAAAAACTAGCCTTACAAACAACAAACTAGCCCTACAAACAACAAACTAGCCAACAAATAACAAATTAGCCTAACAAACTAGCCCAGCAAACAACAAACTAGCCCAGCAAACAACAAACTAGCTCAACAAACAACAAACTATCCCAACAAACAACATACCAATCCTATAAACTAGCCCAAAAACGACAAACTGGCCAAAAAAACAACAAACTAGACCAAAAAACAACAAACTAGCCCCCCCCCCCCCCCCCAAAAAAAAAAAAAAAAAAAAAAACAACAACAACAAACTAGCCCAATAAATAACAAACTAGCCCAATAAATAACAAACTATCCCAATAAACAACAAATTAGACCCAATAAACAATTAACTAACCTGTATATCTTTCTACAATTCTTTTTTTTCACTTCTCTCTCCACATAAACCCCTCTCTCTCTCTCTCTCTCTCTCTCTCTGAGTCAATTCATCTGTTTAATACATTTCCTCTAACTCTAATTAAGTTTTCCAGTCTATAAACATAATAACGCCACAGAAGTATGTATCCTTGTCTTATATTGTGTCTAATAGTCTCAGAAGTATGTATCCTTGTCTTATATTGTGTCTAATAGTCTCAGAAGTATGCATAAACGTCTTGAGTTTTTGTCTATATTCATCTCTCCAATCGTTCAGGTTTTCCATAATTTTTTCTACCAATCACATTTCCTACCTGTTCATCTCTACTCTTCTATCAATCTGTAAATTGAACTTTCGGTTTCTTTCCATCTGATGGAGAAAACAGGATTATTTCCCATTGACGCTCTCCTACAAATTGTCTCCCTTGACTTATTAAGTGAGTGCCCCGGGTTTCCAGCCCTCGTTGTTTGGTTCGGTTTGTGGGTAACTATATTGTCCCTCAGAACTCGTGTGGGTGTTTTGCTTAGTAGATGTGTTGATGAAAACTTGAGTAACGAGTTTATTGCGAGGGTTAAAAAGCCCGCGAGTGAGGGTATAAATTGGAGATGATGGAAAAATGGAGGGATGAAAAAGAGGAAAATGTTAGTAAGAAAGGAACATGGGGAAGGGGGTGAGAGAGAAAAAACATTGAGTGAGAGAGAGAGAGAAAGAAATAGAGAGGTAGAAAGGAAAACACCTAGCGAGAGTGGTAGAGAGAAAGACATTGAGTGTGAGAGTCACATAGAAGGAAATTGAGTGTGAGTGGCAGAGAGAAAGTCACTGACAGTCAATGGAAGAGAGAAAGACATTGAGTGTGTGTGGTAGAGAGAAAGACATTGAGTGTGTGTGTGGTAGAGAGAAAGACATTGAGTGTGAGAGTCACATAGAAAGAAATTTAGTGTGAGTGGCAGAGAGAAAGTCACTGACAGTCAATGGAAGAGAGAAAGACATTGAGTGTGTGTGGTAGAGAGAAAGACATTGAGTGTGAGTGGCAGAGAGAAAGTCACTGACATTCAATGGAAGAGAGAAAGACATTGAGTGTGTGTGGTAGAGAGAAAGACATTGAGTGTGTGTGGTAGAGAGAAAGACATTGAGTGTGTGTGGTAGAGAGAAAGACATTGAGTGAGTGTGGTAGAGAGAAAGACATTGAGTGTGAGTGGCAGAGAGAAAGTCACTGACAGTCAATGGAACAGAGAAACATTGAGTGTCAGTGGTAGAGAGAAAGATTGAGTGTGTGTGGCAGCGAGAAAGACACCGAGGGAGAGGTGTAAAGAGATAGACACTGAACGAGAGTGGCAAAGAGATAGTTACATTGAATATAAATGGTAGAGAGAAAGACACTGCGTGTGAGTGGTAGACACACAGTTAAGTGTTATGGCAGAGAGATAGACATTAAGTGTGTGTAACAGAGAAAAGGCATTGTATGAGAGTACCAGAAGAGAAATGCATTGAGTGAGAATACCAGAGAGAAGGACATTCAGAGAAAGGCGTTGAGTGAGAGTACCAGAGAGAAGGACATTGAGAGAAAGGCGTTGAGTGAGAGTACCAGAGAGAAGGACATTGAGAGAAAGGCGTTGAGTGAAAGTACCAGAGAGAAGGACATTGAGAGAAAGGCGTTGAGTGAGAGTACCAGAGAGAAGGACATTGAGTGAGAGTACCAGAGAGAAGGACATTGAGAGAAAGGCGTTGAGTTAAAGCACCAAGGAGAAGACATTGAGAGAAAGGCGTTGAGCGAAAGTACCAGAGAGAAGGAAATTGAGAGATAGGCGTTGAGTTAAAGTACCAAGGAGAAGACATTGAGAGAAAGGCGTTGAGCGAAAGTACCAGAGAGAAGGACATTGAGAGAAAGGCGTTGAGTGAAAGTACCAGAGAGAAGGAAATTGAGAGAAAGGCGTTGAGTGAGAATGATATTGTGAACGAGATTGAGTGAGAGAGGCAGAGTGAAGGACATCGAGAAAGAAAGATGTAAAGAGGAGGACACTGAGAGAAAGAGATGTAAAGAGGATGGCAATGAGAGAGAGAGAGAGAGAAAGAGAGAGAGAGAGAGAGAGAGATGTAAAGAGGAGGACACCGTGAGACTTGTAAGACACTGATTCTGAGTTGTGCGGATATACTGAGTGCGAATAACATGAAGAATCTGTCAAAGAGTGGCAGAATGGAAGACACTGAACATGAGTGGTAGAATGGAAGACACTGAACATGAGTGGCAGAATGGAAGACACTGAACATGAGTGGCAGAATGGAAGACACTGAACATGAGTGGCAGAATGGGAGACATTGAACATGAGTGGCAGAATGGAAGACACTGAACATGAGTGGCAGAATGGAAGACACTGAACATGAGTGGCAGAATGGGAGACACTGAACATGAGTGGCAGAATGGAAGACACTGAACATGAGTGGCAGAATGGGAGACACTGAAAATGAGTGGCAGAATGGAAGACACTGAACATGAGTGGCAGAATGGGAGACACTGAACATGAGTGGTAGAATGGAAGACACTGAACATGAGTGGCAGAATGGAAGACACTGAACATGAGTGGTAGAATGGGAGACACTGAACATGAGTGGCAGAATGGAAGACACTGAACATGAGTGGCAGAATAGAAGACACTGAACATGAGTGGTAGAATGGGAGACACTGAACATGAGTGGTAGAATGGGAGACACTGAACATGATTGGCAGAATGGGAGACACTGAACGAGAGTGGCTGAATGGAAGACACTGAACATGAGTGGCAGAATGGAAGACACTGAACATGAGTGGCAGAATGGAAGACACTGAACATGATTGGCAGAATGGGAGACACTGAACGAGAGTGGCAGAATGGGAGACACTGAACATGAGTGGCAGAATGGAAGACACTGAACATGAGTGGCAGAATGGAAGACACTGAACATGAGTGGCAGAATGGAAGACACTGAACATGAGTGGCAGAATGGGAGACACTGAACATGAGTGGCAGAATGGGAGACATTGAACATGAGTGGCAGAATGGAAGACACTGAACATGAGTGGCAGAATGGAAGACACTGAACATGAGTGACAGAATGGGAGACACTGAACATGAGTGGCAGAATGGAAGACACTGAACATGAGTGGCAGAATGGGAGACACTGAAAATGAGTGGCAGAATGGAAGACACTGAACATGAGTGGCAGAATGGGAGACACTGAACATGAGTGGTAGAATGGAAGACACTGAACATGAGTGGCAGAATGGAAGACACTGAACATGAGTGGTAGAATGGGAGACACTGAACATGAGTGGCAGAATGGAAGACACTGAACATGAGTGGCAGAATAGAAGACACTGAACATGAGTGGTAGAATGGGAGACACTGAACATGATTGGCAGAATGGGAGACACTGAACGAGAGTGGCAGAATGGAAGACACTGAACATGAGTGGCAGAATGGAAGACACTGAACATGAGTGGCAGAATGGAAGACACTGAACATGATTGGCAGAATGGGAGACACTGAACGAGAGTGGCAGAATGGGAGACACTGAACATGAGCGGCAGAATGGAAGACACTGAACATGAGTGGCAGAATGGAAGACACTGAGCATGAGTGGCAGAATGGAAGACACTGAACATGAGTGGCAGAATGGGAGACACTGAACATGAGTGGTAGAATGGAAGACACTGAACGAGAGTGGAAGAATGGAAGACACTGAACATGAGTGGCAGAATGGAAGACACTGAATATGAGTGGCAGAAAGGAAGACACTGAACATGAGTGGCAGAATGGGAGACACTGAACATGAGTGGCAGAATGGAAGACACTGAACATGAGTGGCAGAATGGAAGACACTGAACATGATTGGCAGAATGGGAGACACTGAACGAGAGTGGCAGAATGGAAGACACTGAACATGGGTGTCAGAATGGGAGACACTGAACATGAGTGGCAGAATGGGAGACACTGAACATGAGTGGTAGAATGGGAGACACTGAACGAAAGTGGCAGAATGGAAGACACTGAACATGAGTGGTAGAATGGGAGACACTGAACATGAGTGGTAGAATGGGAGACATTGAACATGAGTGGTAGAATGGAAGACACTGAACATGAGTGGCAGAATGGAAGACACTGAACATGAGTGGCAGAATGGAAGACACTGAACATGA
Organism: Megaustenia siamemsis; assembly: GCA_032433765.1. Lineage (NCBI taxonomy): Eukaryota > Metazoa > Mollusca > Gastropoda > Stylommatophora > Ariophantidae > Megaustenia > Megaustenia siamemsis. Next base: position 37,598,092 of record JAVIAB010000145.1, on the reverse strand, counting down.
TGGCAGAATGGAAGACACTGAACATGAGTGGCAGAATGGAAGACACTGAACATGAGTGGCAGAATGGGAGACACTGAACATGAGTGGTAGAATGGAAGACACTGAACATGAGTGGCAGAATGGAAGACACTGAACATGAGTGGTAGAATGGGAGACACTGAACATGAGTGGCAGAATGGAAGACACTGAACATGAGTGGCAGAATGGAAGACACTGAACATGAGTGGTAGAATGGGAGACACTGAACATGAGTGGTAGAATGGGAGACACTGAACATGAGTGGTAGAATGGGAGACACTGAACATGATTGGCAGAATGGAAGACACTGAACATGATTGGCAGAATGGGAGACACTGAACGAGAGTGGCAGAATGGAAGACACTGAACATGAGTGTCAGAATGGAAGACACTGAACATGAGTGGTAGAATGGGAGACACTGAACGAGAGTGGCAGAATGGAAGACACTGAACATGAGTGGTAGAATGGGAGACACTGAACATGAGTGGTAGAATGGGAGACACTGAACATGAGTGGCAGAATGGGAGACACTGAACATGAGTGGTAGAATGGGAGACACTGAACATGAGTGGTAGAATGGGAGACACTGAACATGATTGGCAGAATGGAAGACACTGAACATGAGTGGCAGAATGGAAGACACTGAACATGAGTGGTAGAATGGGAGACACTGAACATGAGTGGCAGAATGGGAGACACTGAACATGAGTGGCAGAATGGGAGACATTGAACATGAGTGGCAGAATGGAAGACACTGAACATGAGTGGTAGAATGGGAGACACTGAACATGAGTGGCAGAATGGGAGACGCTGAACATGAGTGGTAGAATGGGAGACACTGAACATGAGTGGTAGAATGGGAGACACTGAACATGAGTGGCAGAATGGAAGACACTGAACATGAGTGGTAGAAAGGAAGACACTGAACATGAGTGGTAGAATGGGAGACACTGAACATGAGTGGCAGAATGGGAGACACTGAACGAGAGTGGCAGAATGGAAGACACTGAACATGAGTGGTAGAATGGGAGACACTGAACATGAGTGGCAGAATGGAAGACACTGAACATGAGTGGCAGAATGGGAGACACTGAAAATGAGTGGCAGAATGGAAGACACTGAACATGAGTGGCAGAATGGGAGACACTGAACATGAGTGGTAGAATGGAAGACACTGAACATGAGTGGCAGAATGGAAGACACTGAACATGAGTGGTAGAATGGGAGACACTGAACATGAGTGGCAGAATGGAAGACACTGAACATGAGTGGCAGAATAGAAGACACTGAACATGAGTGGTAGAATGGGAGACACTGAACATGATTGGCAGAATGGGAGACACTGAACGAGAGTGGCAGAATGGAAGACACTGAACATGAGTGGCAGAATGGAAGACACTGAACATGAGTGGCAGAATGGAAGACACTGAACATGATTGGCAGAATGGGAGACACTGAACGAGAGTGGCAGAATGGGAGACACTGAACATGAGCGGCAGAATGGAAGACACTGAACATGAGTGGCAGAATGGAAGACACTGAACATGAGTGGCAGAATGGAAGACACTGAACATGAGTGGCAGAATGGGAGACACTGAACATGAGTGGTAGAATGGAAGACACTGAACGAGAGTGGAAGAATGGAAGACACTGAACATGAGTGGCAGAATGGAAGACACTGAATATGAGTGGCAGAAAGGAAGACACTGAACATGATTGGCAGAATGGGAGAAACTGAACGAGAGTGGTAGAATGGAAGACACTGAACATGAGTGGCAGAATGGGAGACACTGAACATGAGTGGCAGAATGGAAGACACTGAACATGAGTGGCAGAATGGAAGACACTGAACATGATTGGCAGAATGGGAGACACTGAACGAGAGTGGCAGAATGGAAGACACTGAACATGGGTGTCAAAATGGGAGACACTGAACATGAGTGGCAGAATGGGAGACACTGAACATGAGTGGTAGAATGGGAGACACTGAACGAGAGTGGCAGAATGGAAGACACTGAACATGAGTGGTAGAATGGGAGACACTGAACATGAGTGGTAGAATGGGAGACATTGAACATGAGTGGTAGAATGGAAGACACTGAACATGAGTGGCAGAATGGAAGACACTGAACATGAGTGGCAGAATGGAAGACACTGAACATGATGGCAGAATGGAAGACACTGAACATGAGTGGCAGAATGGAAGACACTGAACATGAGTGGCAGAATGGGAGACACTGAACATGAGTGGTAGAATGGAAGACACTGAACATGAGTGGCAGAATGGAAGACACTGAACATGAGTGGTAGAATGGGAGACACTGAACATGAGTGGCAGAATGGAAGACACTGAACATGAGTGGCAGAATGGAAGACACTGAACATGAGTGGTAGAATGGGAGACACTGAACATGAGTGGTAGAATGGGAGACACTGAACATGAGTGGTAGAATGGGAGACACTGAACATGATTGGCAGAATGGAAGACACTGAACATGATTGGCAGAATGGGAGACACTGAACGAGAGTGGCAGAATGGAAGACACTGAACATGAGTGTCAGAATGGGAGACACTGAACATGAGTGGTAGAATGGGAGACACTGAACGAGAGTGGCAGAATGGAAGACACTGAACATGAGTGGTAGAATGGGAGACACTGAACATGAGTGGTAGAATGGGAGACACTGAACGAGAGTGGCAGAATGGAAGACACTGAACATGAGTGGTAGAATGGGAGACACTGAACATGAGTGGTAGAATGGGAGACACTGAACATGAGTGGCAGAATGGGAGACACTGAACATGAGTGGTAGAATGGGAGACACTGAACATGAGTGGTAGAATGGGAGACACTGAACATGATTGGCAGAATGGAAGACACTGAACATGAGTGGCAGAATGGAAGACACTGAACATGAGTGGTAGAATGGGAGACACTGAACATGAGTGGCAGAATGGGAGACACTGAACATGAGTGGCAGAATGGGAGACATTGAACATGAGTGGCAGAATGGAAGACACTGAACATGAGTGGTAGAATGGGAGACACTGAACATGAGTGGCAGAATGGGAGACGCTGAACATGAGTGGTAGAATGGGAGACACTGAACATGAGTGGTAGAATGGGAGACACTGAACATGAGTGGCAGAATGGAAGACACTGAACATGAGTGGTAGAAAGGAAGACACTGAACATGAGTGGTAGAATGGGAGACACTGAACATGAGTGGCAGAATGGGAGACACTGAACGAGAGTGGCAGAATGGAAGACACTGAACATGAGTGGTAGAATGGGAGACACTGAACATGAGTGGCAGAATGGAAGACACTGAACATGAGTGGCAGAATGGGAGACACTGAAAATGAGTGGCAGAATGGAAGACACTGAACATGAGTGGCAGAATGGGAGACACTGAACATGAGTGGTAGAATGGAAGACACTGAACATGAGTGGCAGAATGGAAGACACTGAACATGAGTGGTAGAATGGGAGACACTGAACATGAGTGGCAGAATGGAAGACACTGAACATGAGTGGCAGAATAGAAGACACTGAACATGAGTGGTAGAATGGGAGACACTGAACATGATTGGCAGAATGGGAGACACTGAACGAGAGTGGCAGAATGGAAGACACTGAACATGAGTGGCAGAATGGAAGACACTGAACATGAGTGGCAGAATGGAAGACACTGAACATGATTGGCAGAATGGGAGACACTGAACGAGAGTGGCAGAATGGGAGACACTGAACATGAGCGGCAGAATGGAAGACACTGAACATGAGTGGCAGAATGGAAGACACTGAACATGAGTGGCAGAATGGAAGACACTGAACATGAGTGGCAGAATGGGAGACACTGAACATGAGTGGTAGAATGGAAGACACTGAACGAGAGTGGAAGAATGGAAGACACTGAACATGAGTGGCAGAATGGAAGACACTGAATATGAGTGGCAGAAAGGAAGACACTGAACATGATTGGCAGAATGGGAGAAACTGAACGAGAGTGGTAGAATGGAAGACACTGAACATGAGTGGCAGAATGGGAGACACTGAACATGAGTGGCAGAATGGAAGACACTGAACATGAGTGGCAGAATGGAAGACACTGAACATGATTGGCAGAATGGGAGACACTGAACGAGAGTGGCAGAATGGAAGACACTGAACATGGGTGTCAAAATGGGAGACACTGAACATGAGTGGCAGAATGGGAGACACTGAACATGAGTGGTAGAATGGGAGACACTGAACGAGAGTGGCAGAATGGAAGACACTGAACATGAGTGGTAGAATGGGAGACACTGAACATGAGTGGTAGAATGGGAGACATTGAACATGAGTGGTAGAATGGAAGACACTGAACATGAGTGGCAGAATGGAAGACACTGAACATGAGTGGCAGAATGGAAGACACTGAACATGATGGCAGAATGGAAGACACTGAACATGAGTGGCAGAATGGAAGACACTGAACATGAGTGGCAGAATGGGAGACACTGAACATGAGTGGTAGAATGGAAGACACTGAACATGAGTGGCAGAATGGAAGACACTGAACATGAGTGGTAGAATGGGAGACACTGAACATGAGTGGCAGAATGGAAGACACTGAACATGAGTGGCAGAATGGAAGACACTGAACATGAGTGGTAGAATGGGAGACACTGAACATGAGTGGTAGAATGGGAGACACTGAACATGAGTGGTAGAATGGGAGACACTGAACATGATTGGCAGAATGGAAGACACTGAACATGATTGGCAGAATGGGAGACACTGAACGAGAGTGGCAGAATGGAAGACACTGAACATGAGTGTCAGAATGGGAGACACTGAACATGAGTGGTAGAATGGGAGACACTGAACGAGAGTGGCAGAATGGAAGACACTGAACATGAGTGGTAGAATGGGAGACACTGAACATGAGTGGTAGAATGGGAGACACTGAACATGAGTGGCAGAATGGGAGACACTGAACATGAGTGGTAGAATGGGAGACACTGAACATGAGTGGTAGAATGGGAGACACTGAACATGAGTGGCAGAATGGAAGACACTGAACATGAGTGGCAGAATGGAAGACACTGAACATGAGTGGTAGAATGGGAGACACTGAACATGAGTGGCAGAATGGGAGACACTGAACATGAGTGGCAGAATGGGAGACACTGAACATGAGTGGCAGAATGGAAGACACTGAACATGAGTGGTAGAATGGGAGACACTGAACATGAGTGGCAGAATGGGAGACACTGAACATGAGTGGTAGAATGGGAGACACTGAACATGAGTGGTAGAATGGGAGACACTGAACATGAGTGGCAGAATGGAAGACACTGAACATGAGTGGTAGAAAGGAAGACACTGAACATGAGTGGTAGAATGGAAGACACTGAACATGAGTGGCAGAATGGGAGACACTGAACGAGAGTGGCAGAATGGAAGACACTGAACATGAGTGGTAGAATGGGAGACATTGAACATGAGTGGCAGAATGGAAGACACTGAACATGAGTGGTAGAATGGGAGACACTGAACATGAGTGGCAGAATGGGAGACACTGAACATGAGTGGTAGAATGGGAGACACTGAACATGAGTGGTAGAATGGGAGACACTGAACATGAGTGGCAGAATGGAAGACACTGAACATGAGTGGTAGAATGGGAGACACTGAACATGAGTGGCAGAATGGGAGACACTGAACGAGAGTGGCAGAATGGAAGACACTGAACATGAGTGGCAGAATGGGAGACACTGAACATGAGTGGCAGAATGGGAGACACTGAAAATGAGTGGTAGAATGGGAGACACTGAACATGAGTGGCAGAATGGGAGACACTGAACGAGAGTGGCAGAATGGAAGACACTGAACATGATTGGCAGAATGGGAGACACTGAACATGATTGGCAGAATGGGAGACACTGAACGAGAGTGGCAGAATGGAAGACACTGAAAGAGAGTGGCAGAATGGAAGACACTGAACATGGTGGTAGAATGGGAGACACTGAACATGAGTGGCAGAATGGGAGACACTGAACATGAGTGGTAGAATGGGAGACACTGAACGAGAGTGGCAGAATGGAAGACACTGAACATGAGTGTCAGAATGGGAGACACTGAACATGAGTGGTAGAATGGGAGACACTGAACGAGAGTGGCAGAATGGAAGACACTGAACATGAGTGGTAGAATGGGAGACACTGAACATGAGTGGCAGAATGGGAGACACTGAACATGAGTGGTAGAATGGGAGACACTGAACATGAGTGGCAGAATGGGAGACATTGAACATGAGTGGCAGAATGGAAGACACTGAACATGAGTGGCAGAATGGGAGACACTGAACATGAGTGGCAGAATGGGAGACACTGAACATGAGTGGTAGAATGGGAGACACTGAACATGAGTGGTAGAATGGGAGACACTGAACATGAGTGGCAGAATGGAAGACACTGAACATGAGTGGTAGAAAGCAAGACACTGAACATGAGTGGTAGAATGGGAGACACTGAACATGAGTGGCAGAATGGGAGACACTGAACGAGAGTGGCAGAATGGAAGACACTGAACATGAGTGGTAGAATGGGAGACATTGAACATGAGTGGCAGAAAGGAAGACACTGAACATGATTGGCAGAATAGGAGACACTGAACGAGAGTGGCAGAATGGGAGACACTGAACATGAGTGGCAGAATGGAAGACACTGAACATGAGTGGCAGAATGGAAGACACTGAACATGAGTGGCAGAATGGAAGACACTGAACATGAGTGGCAGAATGGGAGACACTGAACATGAGTGGTAGAATGGAAGACACTGAACGAGAGTGGAAGAATGGAAGACACTGAACATGAGTGGCAGAATGGAAGACACTGAACATGAGTGGCAGAATGGGAGACACTGAACATGAGTGGCAGAATGGAAGACACTGAACATGAGTGGCAGAATGGAAGACACTGAACATGATTGGCAGAATGGGAGACACTGAACGAGAGTGGCAGAATGGAAGACACTGAACATGGGTGTCAGAATGGGAGACACTGAACATGAGTGGCAGAATGGGAGACACTGAACATGAGTGGTAGAATGGGAGACACTGAACGAGAGTGGCAGAATGGAAGACACTGAACATGAGTGGTAGAATGGGAGACACTGAACATGAGTGGTAGAATGGGAGACACTGAACATGAGTGGTAGAATGGAAGACACTGAACATGAGTGGCAGAATGGAAGACACTGAACATGAGTGGCAGAATGGAAGACACTGAACATGATGGCAGAATGGAAGACACTGAACATGAGTGGCAGAATGGAAGACACTGAACATGAGTGGCAGAATGGGAGACACTGAACATGAGTGGTAGAATGGAAGACACTGAACATGAGTGGCAGAATGGAAGACACTGAACATGAGTGGTAGAATGGGAGACACTGAACATGAGTGGCAGAATGGAAGACACTGAACATGAGTGGCAGAATGGAAGACACTGAACATGAGTGGTAGAATGGGAGACACTGAACATGAGTGGTAGAATGGGAGACACTGAACATGAGTGGTAGAATGGGAGACACTGAACATGATTGGCAGAATGGAAGACACTGAACATGATTGGCAGAATGGGAGACACTGAACGAGAGTGGCAGAATGGAAGACACTGAACATGAGTGTCAGAATGGGAGACACTGAACATGAGTGGTAGAATGGGAGACACTGAACATGAGTGGCAGAATGGAAGACACTGAACATGAGTGGTAGAATGGGAGACACTGAACATGAGTGGTAGAATGGGAGACACTGAACATGAGTGGCAGAATGGGAGACACTGAACATGAGTGGTAGAATGGAAGACACTGAACGAGAGTGGAAGAATGGAAGACACTGAACATGAGTGGCAGAATGGAAGACACTGAACATGAGTGGCAGAAAGGAAGACACTGAACATGAGTGGCAGAATGGGAGACACTGAACATGAGTGGCAGAATGGAAGACACTGAACATGAGTGGCAGAATGGAAGACACTGAACATGAGTGGCAGAATGGGAGACACTGAACGAGAGTGGCAGAATGGAAGACACTGAACATGGTGTCAGAATGGGAGACACTGAACATGAGTGGCAGAATGGGAGACACTGAACATGAGTGGTAGAATGGGAGACACTGAACGAGAGTGGCAGAATGGAAGACACTGAACATGAGTGGTAGAATGGGAGACACTGAACATGAGTGGTAGAATGGGAGACATTGAACATGAGTGGTAGAATGGAAGACACTGAACATGAGTGGCAGAATGGAAGACACTGAACATGAGTGGCAGAATGGAAGACACTGAACATGATGGCAGAATGGAAGACACTGAACATGAGTGGCAGAATGGAAGACACTGAACATGAGTGGCAGAATGGGAGACACTGAACATGAGTGGTAGAATGGAAGACACTGAACATGAGTGGCAGAATGGAAGACACTGAACATGAGTGGTAGAATGGGAGACACTGAACATGAGTGGCAGAATGGAAGACACTGAACATGAGTGGCAGAATGGAAGACACTGAACATGAGTGGTAGAATGGGAGACACTGAACATGAGTGGTAGAATGGGAGACACTGAACATGAGTGGTAGAATGGGAGACACTGAACATGATTGGCAGAATGGAAGACACTGAACATGATTGGCAGAATGGGAGACACTGAACGAGAGTGGCAGAATGGAAGACACTGAACATGAGTGTCAGAATGGGAGACACTGAACATGAGTGGTAGAATGGGAGACACTGAACGAGAGTGGCAGAATGGAAGACACTGAACATGAGTGGTAGAATGGGAGACACTGAACATGAGTGGTAGAATGGGAGACACTGAACATGAGTGGCAGAATGGGAGACACTGAACATGAGTGGTAGAATGGGAGACACTGAACATGAGTGGTAGAATGGGAGACACTGAACATGAGTGGCAGAATGGAAGACACTGAACATGAGTGGCAGAATGGAAGACACTGAACATGAGTGGTAGAATGGGAGACACTGAACATGAGTGGCAGAATGGGAGACACTGAACATGAGTGGCAGAATGGGAGACACTGAACATGAGTGGCAGAATGGAAGACACTGAACATGAGTGGTAGAATGGGAGACACTGAACATGAGTGGCAGAATGGGAGACACTGAACATGAGTGGTAGAATGGGAGACACTGAACATGAGTGGTAGAATGGGAGACACTGAACATGAGTGGCAGAATGGAAGACACTGAACATGAGTGGTAGAAAGGAAGACACTGAACATGAGTGGTAGAATGGGAGACACTGAACATGAGTGGCAGAATGGGAGACACTGAACGAGAGTGGCAGAATGGAAGACACTGAACATGAGTGGTAGAATGGGAGACACTGAACATGAGTGGCAGAATGGAAGACACTGAACATGAGTGGCAGAATGGGAGACACTGAAAATGAGTGGCAGAATGGAAGACACTGAACATGAGTGGCAGAATGGGAGACACTGAACATGAGTGGTAGAATGGAAGACACTGAACATGAGTGGCAGAATGGAAGACACTGAACATGAGTGGTAGAATGGGAGACACTGAACATGAGTGGCAGAATGGAAGACACTGAACATGAGTGGCAGAATGGAAGACACTGAACATGAGTGGTAGAATGGGAGACACTGAACATGATTGGCAGAATGGGAGACACTGAACGAGAGTGGCAGAATGGAAGACACTGAACATGAGTGGCAGAATGGAAGACACTGAACATGAGTGGCAGAATGGAAGACACTGAACATGATTGGCAGAATGGGAGACACTGAACGAGAGTGGCAGAATGGGAGACACTGAACATGAGTGGCAGAATGGAAGACACTGAACATGAGTGGCAGAATGGAAGACACTGAACATGAGTGGCAGAATGGAAGACACTGAACATGAGTGGCAGAATGGGAGACACTGAACATGAGTGGTAGAATGGAAGACACTGAACGAGAGTGGAAGAATGGAAGACACTGAACATGAGTGGCAGAATGGAAGACACTGAAAATGAGTGGCAGAAAGGAAGACACTGAACATGATTGGCAGAATGGGAGACACTGAACGAGAGTGGTAGAATGGAAGACACTGAACATGAGTGGCAGAATGGGAGACACTGAACATGAGTGGCAGAATGGAAGACACTGAACATGAGTGGCAGAATGGAAGACACTGAACATGATTGGCAGAATGGGAGACACTGAACGAGAGTGGCAGAATGGAAGACACTGAACATGGGTGTCAAAATGGGAGACACTGAACATGAGTGGCAGAATGGGAGACACTGAACATGAGTGGTAGAATGGGAGACACTGAACGAGAGTGGCAGAATGGAAGACACTGAACATGAGTGGTAGAATGGGAGACACTGAACATGAGTGGTAGAATGGGAGACATTGAACATGAGTGGTAGAATGGAAGACACTGAACATGAGTGGCAGAATGGAAGACACTGAACATGAGTGGCAGAATGGAAGACACTGAACATGATGGCAGAATGGAAGACACTGAACATGAGTGGCAGAATGGAAGACACTGAACATGAGTGGCAGAATGGGAGACACTGAACATGAGTGGTAGAATGGAAGACACTGAACATGAGTGGCAGAATGGAAGACACTGAACATGAGTGGTAGAATGGGAGACACTGAACATGAGTGGCAGAATGGAAGACACTGAACATGAGTGGCAGAATGGAAGACACTGAACATGAGTGGTAGAATGGGAGACACTGAACATGAGTGGTAGAATGGGAGACACTGAACATGAGTGGTAGAATGGGAGACACTGAACATGATTGGCAGAATGGAAGACACTGAACATGATTGGCAGAATGGGAGACACTGAACGAGAGTGGCAGAATGGAAGACACTGAACATGAGTGTCAGAATGGGAGACACTGAACATGAGTGGTAGAATGGGAGACACTGAACGAGAGTGGCAGAATGGAAGACACTGAACATGAGTGGTAGAATGGGAGACACTGAACATGAGTGGTAGAATGGGAGACACTGAACATGAGTGGCAGAATGGGAGACACTGAACATGAGTGGTAGAATGGGAGACACTGAACATGAGTGGTAGAATGGGAGACACTGAACATGAGTGGCAGAATGGAAGACACTGAACATGAGTGGCAGAATGGAAGACACTGAACATGAGTGGTAGAATGGGAGACACTGAACATGAGTGGCAGAATGGGAGACACTGAACATGAGTGGCAGAATGGGAGACACTGAACATGAGTGGCAGAATGGAAGACACTGAACATGAGTGGTAGAATGGGAGACACTGAACATGAGTGGCAGAATGGGAGACACTGAACATGAGTGGTAGAATGGGAGACACTGAACATGAGTGGTAGAATGGGAGACACTGAACATGAGTGGCAGAATGGAAGACACTGAACATGAGTGGTAGAAAGGAAGACACTGAACATGAGTGGTAGAATGGGAGACACTGAACATGAGTGGCAGAATGGGAGACACTGAACGAGAGTGGCAGAATGGAAGACACTGAACATGAGTGGTAGAATGGGAGACATTGAACATGAGTGGCAGAATGGAAGACACTGAACATGAGTGGTAGAATGGGAGACACTGAACATGAGTGGCAGAATGGGAGACACTGAACATGAGTGGTAGAATGGGAGACACTGAACATGAGTGGTAGAATGGGAGACACTGAACATGAGTGGCAGAATGGAAGACACTGAACATGAGTGGTAGAATGGGAGACACTGAACATGAGTGGCAGAATGGGAGACACTGAACGAGAGTGGCAGAATGGAAGACACTGAACATGAGTGGCAGAATGGGAGACACTGAACATGAGTGGCAGAATGGGAGACACTGAAAATGAGTGGTAGAATGGGAGACACTGAACATGAGTGGCAGAATGGGAGACACTGAACGAGAGTGGCAGAATGGAAGACACTGAACATGATTGGCAGAATGGGAGACACTGAACATGATTGGCAGAATGGGAGACACTGAACGAGAGTGGCAGAATGGAAGACACTGAACGAGAGTGGCAGAATGGAAGACACTGAACATGAGTGGTAGAATGGGAGACACTGAACATGAGTGGCAGAATGGGAGACACTGAACATGAGTGGTAGAATGGGAGACACTGAACGAGAGTGGCAGAATGGAAGACACTGAACATGAGTGTCAGAATGGGAGACACTGAACATGAGTGGTAGAATGGGAGACACTGAACGAGAGTGGCAGAATGGAAGACACTGAACATGAGTGGTAGAATGGGAGACACTGAACATGAGTGGCAGAATGGGAGACACTGAACATGAGTGGTAGAATGGGAGACACTGAACATGAGTGGCAGAATGGGAGACACTGAACATGAGTGGCAGAATGGAAGACACTGAACATGAGTGGCAGAATGGGAGACACTGAACATGAGTGGCAGAATGGGAGACACTGAACATGAGTGGTAGAATGGGAGACACTGAACATGAGTGGTAGAATGGGAGACACTGAACATGAGTGGCAGAATGGAAGACACTGAACATGAGTGGTAGAATGGAAGACACTGAACATGAGTGGTAGAATGGGAGACACTGAACATGAGTGGCAGAATGGGAGACACTGAACGAGAGTGGCAGAATGGAAGACACTGAACATGAGTGGTAGAATGGGAGACACTGAACATGAGTGGCAGAAAGGAAGACACTGAACATGAGTGGCAGAATGGGAGACACTGAACAGAGTGGCAGAATGGGAGACACTGAACATGAGTGGCAGAATGGAAGACACTGAACATGAGTGGCAGAATGGAAGACACTGAACATGAGTGGCAGAATGGAAGACACTGAACATGAGTGGCAGAATGGGAGACACTGAACATGAGTGGTAGAATGGAAGACACTGAACGAGAGTGGCAGAATGGAAGACACTGAACATGAGTGGCAGAATGGAAGACACTGAACATGAGTGGCAGAATGGGAGACACTGAACATGAGTGGCAGAATGGAAGACACTGAACATGAGTGGCAGAATGGGAGACACTGAACGAGAGTGGCAGAATGGAAGACACTGAACATGAGTGTCAGAATGGGAGACACTGAACATGAGTGGCAGAATGGGAGACACTGAACATGAGTGGTAGAATGGGAGACACTGAACGAGAGTGGCAGAATGGAAGACACTGAACATGAGTGGTAGAATGGGAGACACTGAACATGAGTGGTAGAATGGGAGACACTGAACATGAGTGGTAGAATGGAAGACACTGAACATGAGTGGCAGAATGGAAGACACTGAACATGAGTGGCAGAATGGAAGACACTGAACATGAGTGGCAGAATGGAAGACACTGAACATGAGTGGCAGAATGGAAGACACTGAACATGAGTGGCAGAATGGGAGACACTGAACATGAGTGGTAGAATGGAAGACACTGAACATGAGTGGCAGAATGGAAGACACTGAACATGAGTGGTAGAATGGGAGACACTGAACATGAGTGGCAGAATGGAAGACACTGAACATGAGTGGCAGAATGGGAGACACTGAACATGAGTGGTAGAATGGGAGACACTGAACATGAGTGGCAGAATGGAAGACACTGAACATGAGTGGCAGAATGGGAGACACTGAACAGAGTGGCAGAATGGAAGACACTGAACATGAGTGGCAGAATGGGAGACACTGAACATGAGTGGTAGAATGGGAGACACTGAACATGAGTGGCAGAATGGAAGACACTGAACATGAGTGGTAGAATGGGAGACACTGAACATGAGTGGTAGAATGGGAGACACTGAACATGAGTGGCAGAATGGGAGACACTGAACATGAGTGGTAGAATGGGAGACACTGAACATGAGTGGCAGAATGGGAGACACTGAACATGAGTGGCAGAATGGAAGACACTGAACATGAGTGGTAGAATGGGAGACACTGAACATGAGTGGCAGAATGGGAGACACTGAACATGAGTGGTAGAATGGGAGACACTGAACATGAGTGGTAGAATGGGAGACACTGAACATGAGTGGCAGAATGGAAGACACTGAACATGAGTGGTAGAATGGGAGACACTGAACATGAGTGGCAGAATGGGAGACACTGAACATGAGTGGCAGAATGGAAGACACTGAACATGAGTGGCAGAATGGGAGACACTGAACATGAGTGGCAGAATGGAAGACACTGAACATGAGTGGTAGAATGGGAGACACTGAACATGAGTGGTAGAATGGGAGACACTGAACATGAGTGGCAGAATGGAAGACACTGAACATGAGTGGCAGAATGGAAGACACTGAACATGAGTGGTAGAATGGGAGACACTGAACATGAGTGGCAGAATGGGAGACACTGAACAGAGTGGCAGAATGGGAGACACTGAACATGAGTGGCAGAATGGGAGACACTGAACATGAGTGGCAGAATGGAAGACACTGAACATGAGTGGTAGAATGGGAGACACTGAACATGAGTGGCAGAATGGGAGACACTGAACATGAGTGGTAGAATGGGAGACACTGAACATGAGTGGTAGAATGGGAGACACTGAACATGAGTGGCAGAATGGAAGACACTGAACATGAGTGGTAGAATGGGAGACACTGAACATGAGTGGCAGAATGGGAGACACTGAACGAGAGTGGCAGAATGGAAGACACTGAACATGAGTGGCAGAATGGGAGACACTGAACATGAGTGGCAGAATGGAAGACACTGAACATGAGTGGTAGAATGGGAGACACTGAACATGAGTGGTAGAATGGGAGACACTGAACATGAGTGGCAGAATGGAAGACACTGAACATGAGTGGCAGAATGGGAGACACTGAACAGAGTGGCAGAATGGGAGACACTGAACATGAGTGGCAGAATGGGAGACACTGAACATGAGTGGTAGAATGGGAGACACTGAACGAGAGTGGCAGAATGGAAGACACTGAACATGAGTGGTAGAATGGGAGACACTGAACATGAGTGGTAGAATGGGAGACACTGAACATGAGTGGCAGAATGGGAGACACTGAACATGAGTGGTAGAATGGGAGACACTGAACATGAGTGGCAGAATGGGAGACACTGAACATGAGTGGCAGAATGGAAGACACTGAACATGAGTGGTAGAATGGGAGACACTGAACATGAGTGGCAGAATGGGAGACACTGAACATGAGTGGTAGAATGGGAGACACTGAACATGAGTGGTAGAATGGGAGACACTGAACATGAGTGGCAGAATGGAAGACACTGAACATGAGTGGTAGAAAGGAAGACACTGAACATGAGTGGTAGAATGGGAGACACTGAACATGAGTGGCAGAATGGGAGACACTGAACGAGAGTGGCAGAATGGAAGACACTGAACATGAGTGGTAGAATGGGAGACACTGAACATGAGTGGCAGAATGGAAGACACTGAACATGAGTGGTAGAATGGGAGACACTGAACATGAGTGGCAGAATGGGAGACACTGAACATGAGTGGTAGAATGGGAGACACTGAACATGAGTGGTAGAATGGGAGACACTGAACATGAGTGGCAGAATGGAAGACACTGAACATGAGTGGTAGAATGGGAGACACTGAACATGAGTGGCAGAATGGGAGACACTGAACGAGAGTGGCAGAATGGAAGACACTGAACATGAGTGGCAGAATGGGAGACACTGAACATGAGTGGCAGAATGGGAGACACTGAAAATGAGTGGTAGAATGGGAGACACTGAACATGAGTGGCAGAATGGGAGACACTGAACGAGAGTGGCAGAATGGAAGACACTGAACATGATTGGCAGAATGGGAGACACTGAACATGATTGGCAGAATGGGAGACACTGAACAGAGTGGCAGAATGGAAGACACTGAACGAGAGTGGCAGAATGGAAGACACTGAACATGAGTGGTAGAATGGGAGACACTGAACATGAGTGGCAGAATGGGAGACACTGAACATGAGTGGTAGAATGGGAGACACTGAACGAGAGTGGCAGAATGGAAGACACTGAACATGAGTGTCAGAATGGGAGACACTGAACATGAGTGGTAGAATGGGAGACACTGAACGAGAGTGGCAGAATGGAAGACACTGAACATGAGTGGTAGAATGGGAGACACTGAACATGAGTGGCAGAATGGGAGACACTGAACATGAGTGGTAGAATGGGAGACACTGAACATGAGTGGCAGAATGGGAGACACTGAACATGAGTGGCAGAATGGAAGACACTGAACATGAGTGGCAGAATGGGAGACACTGAACATGAGTGGCAGAATGGGAGACACTGAACATGAGTGGTAGAATGGGAGACACTGAACATGAGTGGTAGAATGGGAGACACTGAACATGAGTGGCAGAATGGAAGACACTGAACATGAGTGGTAGAAAGGAAGACACTGAACATGAGTGGTAGAATGGGAGACACTGAACATGAGTGGCAGAATGGGAGACACTGAACGAGAGTGGCAGAATGGAAGACACTGAACATGAGTGGTAGAATGGGAGACATTGAACATGAGTGGCAGAAAGGAAGACACTGAACATGATGGTAGAATGGGAGACACTGAACATGAGTGGCAGAATGGGAGACACTGAACATGAGTGGTAGAATGGGAGACACTGAACATGAGTGGTAGAATGGGAGACACTGAACATGAGTGGCAGAATGGAAGACACTGAACATGAGTGGTAGAATGGGAGACACTGAACATGAGTGGCAGAATGGGAGACACTGAACGAGAGTGGCAGAATGGAAGACACTGAACATGAGTGGCAGAATGGGAGACACTGAACATGAGTGGCAGAATGGGAGACACTGAAATGAGTGGTAGAATGGGAGACACTGAACATGAGTGGCAGAATGGGAGACACTGAACGAGAGTGGCAGAATGGAAGACACTGAACATGATTGGCAGAATGGGAGACACTGAACATGAGTGGCAGAATGGGAGACACTGAACGAGAGTGGCAGAATGGAAGACACTGAACGAGAGTGGCAGAATGGAAGACACTGAACATGAGTGGTAGAATGGGAGACACTGAACATGAGTGGCAGAATGGGAGACACTGAACATGAGTGGCAGAATGGGAGACACTGAACATGAGTGGTAGAATGGGAGACACTGAACGAGAGTGGCAGAATGGAAGACACTGAACATGAGTGGTAGAATGGGAGACACTGAACATGAGTGGTAGAATGGGAGACACTGAACATGAGTGGTAGAATGGAAGACACTGAACATGAGTGGCAGAATGGAAGACACTGAACATGAGTGGCAGAATGGAAGACACTGAACATGAGTGGTAGAATGGGAGACACTGAACATGAGTGGCAGAATGGAAGACACTGAACATGAGTGGTAGAATGGGAGACACTGAACATGAGTGGCAGAATGGAAGACACTGAACATGAGTGGCAGAATGGAAGACACTGAACATGAGTGGTAGAATGGGAGACACTGAACATGAGTGGTAGAATGGGAGACACTGAACATGAGTGGTAGAATGGGAGACACTGAACATGAGTGGCAGAATGGAAGACACTGAACATGATTGGCAGAATGGGAGACACTGAACGAGAGTGGCAGAATGGAAGACACTGAACATGAGTGTCAGAATGGGAGACACTGAACATGAGTGGTAGAATGGGAGACACTGAACGAGAGTGGCAGAATGGAAGACACTGAACATGAGTGGTAGAATGGGAGACACTGAACATGAGTGGTAGAATGGGAGACACTGAACATGAGTGGCAGAATGGGAGACACTGAACATGAGTGGTAGAATGGGAGACACTGAACATGAGTGGCAGAATGGGAGACACTGAACATGAGTGGCAGAATGGAAGACACTGAACATGAGTGGTAGAATGGGAGACACTGAACATGAGTGGCAGAATGGGAGACACTGAACATGAGTGGTAGAATGGGAGACACTGAACATGAGTGGCAGAATGGGAGACACTGAACATGAGTGGCAGAATGGAAGACACTGAACATGAGTGGCAGAATGGGAGACACTGAACATGAGTGGCAGAATGGGAGACACTGAACGAGAGTGGCAGAATGGGAGACACTGAACATGAGTGGTAGAATGGGAGACACTGAACATGAGTGGCAGAATGGAAGACACTGAACGAGAGTGGTAGAATGGGAGACACTGAACATGAGTGGTAGAATGGGAGACACTGAACATGAGTGGCAGAATGGAAGACACTGAACATGAGTGGTAGAAAGGAAGACACTGAACATGAGTGGTAGAATGGGAGACACTGAACATGAGTGGCAGAATGGGAGACACTGAACGAGAGTGGCAGAATGGAAGACACTGAACATGAGTGGTAGAATGGGAGACATTGAACATGAGTGGCAGAATGGAAGACACTGAACATGAGTGGTAGAATGGGAGACACTGAACATGAGTGGCAGAATGGGAGACACTGAACATGAGTGGTAGAATGGGAGACACTGAACATGAGTGGTAGAATGGGAGACACTGAACATGAGTGGCAGAATGGAAGACACTGAACATGAGTGGTAGAATGGGAGACACTGAACATGAGTGGCAGAATGGGAGACACTGAACGAGAGTGGCAGAATGGAAGACACTGAACATGAGTGGCAGAATGGGAGACACTGAACATGAGTGGCAGAATGGGAGACACTGAACATGAGTGGTAGAATGGGAGACACTGAACATGAGTGGCAGAATGGGAGACACTGAACGAGAGTGGCAGAATGGAAGACACTGAACATGAGTGGCAGAATGGGAGACACTGAACATGAGTGGCAGAATGGGAGACACTGAACATGAGTGGCAGAATGGAAGACACTGAACATGAGTGGCAGAATGGAAGACACTGAACATGAGTGGTAGAATGGGAGACACTGAACATGAGTGGCAGAATGGGAGACACTGAACATGAGTGGCAGAATGGGAGACACTGAACATGAGTGGTAGAATGGGAGACACTGAACGAGAGTGGCAGAATGGAAGACACTGAACATGAGTGGTAGAATGGGAGACACTGAACATGAGTGGTAGAATGGGAGACACTGAACATGAGTGGTAGAATGGAAGACACTGAACATGAGTGGCAGAATGGAAGACACTGAACATGAGTGGCAGAATGGAAGACACTGAACATGAGTGGCAGAATGGAAGACACTGAACATGAGTGGCAGAATGGAGACACTGAACATGAGTGGCAGAATGGGAGACACTGAACATGAGTGGTAGAATGGAAGACACTGAACATGAGTGGCAGAATGGAAGACACTGAACATGAGTGGTAGAATGGGAGACACTGAACATGAGTGGCAGAATGGGAGACACTGAACATGAGTGGCAGAATGGGAGACACTGAACATGAGTGGTAGAATGGGAGACACTGAACATGAGTGGTAGAATGGGAGACACTGAACATGAGTGGCAGAATGGAAGACACTGAACATGAGTGGCAGAATGGGAGACACTGAACATGAGTGGCAGAATGGAAGACACTGAACATGAGTGGCAGAATGGGAGACACTGAACATGAGTGGTAGAATGGGAGACACTGAACGAGAGTGGCAGAATGGAAGACACTGAACATGAGTGGTAGAATGGGAGACACTGAACATGAGTGGTAGAATGGGAGACACTGAACATGAGTGGTAGAATGGGAGACACTGAACATGAGTGGCAGAATGGGAGACACTGAACATGAGTGGTAGAATGGGAGACACTGAACATGAGTGGCAGAATGGGAGACACTGAACATGAGTGGCAGAATGGAAGACACTGAACATGAGTGGTAGAATGGGAGACACTGAACATGAGTGGCAGAATGGGAGACACTGAACATGAGTGGCAGAATGGGAGACACTGAACATGAGTGGTAGAATGGGAGACACTGAACATGAGTGGCAGAATGGAAGACACTGAACATGAGTGGTAGAATGGGAGACACTGAACATGAGTGGCAGAATGGGAGACACTGAACAGAGTGGCAGAATGGGAGACACTGAACATGAGTGGTAGAATGGGAGACACTGAACATGAGTGGCAGAATGGAAGACACTGAACATGAGTGGCAGAATGGGAGACACTGAACATGAGTGGCAGAATGGGAGACACTGAACATGAGTGGTAGAATGGGAGACACTGAACATGAGTGGCAGAATGGAAGACACTGAACATGATTGGCAGAATGGGAGACACTGAACGAGAGTGGCAGAATGGAAGACACTGAACATGAGTGTCAGAATGGGAGACACTGAACATGAGTGGTAGAATGGGAGACACTGAACGAGAGTGGCAGAATGGAAGACACTGAACATGAGTGGTAGAATGGGAGACACTGAACATGAGTGGTAGAATGGGAGACACTGAACATGAGTGGCAGAATGGGAGACACTGAACATGAGTGGTAGAATGGGAGACACTGAACATGAGTGGCAGAATGGGAGACACTGAACATGAGTGGCAGAATGGAAGACACTGAACATGAGTGGTAGAATGGGAGACACTGAACATGAGTGGCAGAATGGGAGACACTGAACATGAGTGGTAGAATGGGAGACACTGAACATGAGTGGTAGAATGGGAGACACTGAACATGAGTGGCAGAATGGAAGACACTGAACATGAGTGGTAGAAAGGAAGACACTGAACATGAGTGGTAGAATGGGAGACACTGAACATGAGTGGCAGAATGGGAGACACTGAACGAGAGTGGCAGAATGGAAGACACTGAACATGAGTGGTAGAATGGGAGACACTGAACATGAGTGGCAGAATGGAAGACACTGAACATGAGTGGTAGAATGGGAGACACTGAACATGAGTGGCAGAATGGGAGACACTGAACATGAGTGGTAGAATGGGAGACACTGAACATGAGTGGTAGAATGGGAGACACTGAACATGAGTGGCAGAATGGAAGACACTGAACATGAGTGGTAGAATGGGAGACACTGAACATGAGTGGCAGAATGGGAGACACTGAACGAGAGTGGCAGAATGGAAGACACTGAACATGAGTGGCAGAATGGGAGACACTGAACATGAGTGGCAGAATGGGAGACACTGAAATGAGTGGTAGAATGGGAGACACTGAACATGAGTGGCAGAATGGGAGACACTGAACGAGAGTGGCAGAATGGAAGACACTGAACATGATTGGCAGAATGGAAGACACTGAACATGAGTGGTAGAATGGGAGACACTGAACATGAGTGGCAGAATGGGAGACACTGAACGAGAGTGGCAGAATGGAAGACACTGAACATGAGTGGCAGAATGGGAGACACTGAACATGAGTGGCAGAATGGGAGACACTGAACGAGAGTGGCAGAATGGAAGACACTGAACATGAGTGGCAGAATGGAAGACACTGAACATGAGTGGTAGAATGGGAGACACTGAACATGAGTGGCAGAATGGGAGACACTGAACATGAGTGGCAGAATGGGAGACACTGAACATGAGTGGTAGAATGGAAGACACTGAACATGAGTGGCAGAATGGAAGACACTGAACATGAGTGGCAGAATGGAAGACACTGAACATGAGTGGCAGAATGGGAGACACTGAACATGAGTGGCAGAATGGGAGACACTGAACATGAGTGGCAGAATGGAAGACACTGAACATGAGTGGTAGAATGGAAGACACTGAACATGAGTGGCAGAATGGAAGACACTGAACATGAGTGGCAGAATGGGAGACACTGAACATGAGTGGCAGAATGGGAGACACTGAACATGAGTGGCAGAATGGGAGACACTGAACATGAGTGGCAGAATGGAAGACACTGAACATGAGTGGCAGAATGGGAGACACTGAACATGAGTGGCAGAATGGAAGACACTGAACATGAGTGGCAGAATGGAAGACACTGAACATGAGTGGCAGAATGGGAGACACTGAACATGAGTGGCAGAATGGAAGACACTGAACATGAGTGGCAGAATGGAAGACACTGAACATGAGTGGCAGAATGGGAGACACTGAACATGAGTGGCAGAATGGAAGACACTGAACATGAGTGGCAGAATGGGAGACACTGAACATGAGTGGCAGAATGGGAGACACTGAACATGAGTGGTAGAATGGGAGACACTGAACATGAGTGGTAGAATGGGAGACACTGAACATGAGTGGCAGAATGGAAGACACTGAACATGAGTGGTAGAATGGAAGACACTGAACATGAGTGGTAGAATGGGAGACACTGAACATGAGTGGCAGAATGGGAGACACTGAACGAGAGTGGCAGAATGGAAGACACTGAACATGAGTGGTAGAATGGGAGACATTGAACATGAGTGGCAGAATGGAAGACACTGAACATGAGTGGCAGAATGGGAGACACTGAACGAGAGTGGCAGAATGGGAGACACTGAACATGAGTGGCAGAATGGAAGACACTGAACATGAGTGGCAGAATGGAAGACACTGAACATGAGTGGCAGAATGGAAGACACTGAACATGAGTGGCAGAATGGGAGACACTGAACATGAGTGGTAGAATGGAAGACACTGAACGAGAGTGGCAGAATGGAAGACACTGAACATGAGTGGCAGAATGGAAGACACTGAACATGAGTGGCAGAATGGGAGACACTGAACATGAGTGGCAGAATGGAAGACACTGAACATGAGTGGCAGAATGGAAGACACTGAACATGATTGGCAGAATGGGAGACACTGAACGAGAGTGGCAGAATGGAAGACACTGAACATGAGTGTCAGAATGGGAGACACTGAACATGAGTGGCAGAATGGGAGACACTGAACATGAGTGGTAGAATGGGAGACACTGAACAGAGTGGCAGAATGGAAGACACTGAACATGAGTGGTAGAATGGGAGACACTGAACATGAGTGGTAGAATGGGAGACACTGAACATGAGTGGTAGAATGGAAGACACTGAACATGAGTGGCAGAATGGAAGACACTGAACATGAGTGGCAGAATGGAAGACACTGAACATGATGGCAGAATGGAAGACACTGAACATGAGTGGCAGAATGGAAGACACTGAACATGAGTGGCAGAATGGGAGACACTGAACATGAGTGGTAGAATGGAAGACACTGAACATGAGTGGCAGAATGGAAGACACTGAACATGAGTGGTAGAATGGGAGACACTGAACATGAGTGGCAGAATGGAAGACACTGAACATGAGTGGCAGAATGGAAGACACTGAACATGAGTGGCAGAATGGAAGACACTGAACATGAGTGGTAGAATGGGAGACACTGAACATGAGTGGTAGAATGGGAGACACTGAACATGAGTGGTAGAATGGGAGACACTGAACATGAGTGGCAGAATGGAAGACACTGAACATGATTGGCAGAATGGGAGACACTGAACGAGAGTGGCAGAATGGAAGACACTGAACATGAGTGTCAGAATGGGAGACACTGAACATGAGT
Source organism: Megaustenia siamemsis (assembly GCA_032433765.1). Classification (NCBI taxonomy): domain Eukaryota; kingdom Metazoa; phylum Mollusca; class Gastropoda; order Stylommatophora; family Ariophantidae; genus Megaustenia; species Megaustenia siamemsis. The sequence goes on along the minus strand of JAVIAB010000145.1, from coordinate 37,574,618 downwards.
GGTAGAATGGGAGACACTGAACGAGAGTGGCAGAATGGAAGACACTGAACATGAGTGGTAGAATGGGAGACACTGAACATGAGTGGTAGAATGGGAGACACTGAACATGAGTGGCAGAATGGGAGACACTGAACATGAGTGGTAGAATGGGAGACACTGAACATGAGTGGCAGAATGGGAGACACTGAACATGAGTGGCAGAATGGAAGACACTGAACATGAGTGGTAGAATGGGAGACACTGAACATGAGTGGCAGAATGGGAGACACTGAACATGAGTGGTAGAATGGGAGACACTGAACATGAGTGGTAGAATGGGAGACACTGAACATGAGTGGCAGAATGGAAGACACTGAACATGAGTGGTAGAATGGAAGACACTGAACATGAGTGGTAGAATGGGAGACACTGAACATGAGTGGCAGAATGGGAGACACTGAAAATGAGTGGTAGAATGGGAGACACTGAACATGAGTGGCAGAATGGGAGACACTGAACGAGAGTGGCAGAATGGGAGACACTGAACATGAGTGGCAGAATGGGAGACACTGAACATGATTGGCAGAATGGGAGACACTGAACGAGAGTGGCAGAATGGAAGACACTGAACGAGAGTGGCAGAATGGAAGACACTGAACATGAGTGGTAGAATGGGAGACACTGAACATGAGTGGCAGAATGGGAGACACTGAACATGAGTGGTAGAATGGGAGACACTGAACGAGAGTGGCAGAATGGAAGACACTGAACATGAGTGTCAGAATGGGAGACACTGAACATGAGTGGTAGAATGGGAGACACTGAACGAGAGTGGCAGAATGGAAGACACTGAACATGAGTGGTAGAATGGGAGACACTGAACATGAGTGGCAGAATGGGAGACACTGAACATGAGTGGTAGAATGGGAGACACTGAACATGAGTGGCAGAATGGAAGACACTGAACATGAGTGGCAGAATGGGAGACACTGAACATGAGTTGCAGAATGGGAGACACTGAACATGAGTGGTAGAATGGGAGACACTGAACATGAGTGGTAGAATGGGAGACACTGAACATGAGTGGCAGAATGGAAGACACTGAACATGAGTGGTAGAAAGGAAGACACTGAACATGAGTGGTAGAATGGGAGACACTGAACATGAGTGGCAGAATGGGAGACACTGAACGAGAGTGGCAGAATGGAAGACACTGAACATGAGTGGTAGAATGGGAGACATTGAACATGAGTGGCAGAATGGAAGACACTGAACATGAGTGGTAGAATGGGAGACACTGAACATGAGTGGCAGAATGGGAGACACTGAACATGAGTGGTAGAATGGGAGACACTGAACATGAGTGGTAGAATGGGAGACACTGAACATGAGTGGCAGAATGGAAGACACTGAACATGAGTGGTAGAATGGGAGACACTGAACATGAGTGGCAGAATGGGAGACACTGAACGAGAGTGGCAGAATGGAAGACACTGAACATGAGTGGCAGAATGGGAGACACTGAACATGAGTGGCAGAATGGGAGACACTGAAATGAGTGGTAGAATGGGAGACACTGAACATGAGTGGCAGAATGGGAGACACTGAACGAGAGTGGCAGAATGGAAGACACTGAACATGATTGGCAGAATGGGAGACACTGAACATGATTGGCAGAATGGGAGACACTGAACGAGAGTGGCAGAATGGAAGACACTAAACGAGAGTGGCAGAATGGAAGACACTGAACATGAGTGGTAGAATGGGAGACACTGAACATGAGTGGCAGAATGGGAGACACTGAACATGAGTGGCAGAATGGGAGACACTGAACATGAGTGGTAGAATGGGAGACACTGAACGAGAGTGGCAGAATGGAAGACACTGAACATGAGTGGTAGAATGGGAGACACTGAACATGAGTGGTAGAATGGGAGACATTGAACATGAGTGGTAGAATGGAAGACACTGAACATGAGTGGCAGAATGGAAGACACTGAACATGAGTGGCAGAATGGAAGACACTGAACATGAGTGGCAGAATGGAAGACACTGAACATGAGTGGCAGAATGGAAGACACTGAACATGAGTGGCAGAATGGGAGACACTGAACATGAGTGGTAGAATGGGAGACACTGAACATGAGTGGCAGAATGGAAGACACTGAACATGAGTGGTAGAATGGGAGACACTGAACATGAGTGGCAGAATGGAAGACACTGAACATGAGTGGCAGAATGGAAGACACTGAACATGAGTGGTAGAATGGGAGACACTGAACATGAGTGGTAGAATGGGAGACACTGAACATGAGTGGTAGAATGGGAGACACTGAACATGATTGGCAGAATGGAAGACACTGAACATGATTGGCAGAATGGGAGACACTGAACGAGAGTGGCAGAATGGAAGACACTGAACATGAGTGGCAGAATGGGAGACACTGAACATGAGTGGTAGAATGGGAGACACTGAACGAGAGTGGCAGAATGGAAGACACTGAACATGAGTGGTAGAATGGGAGACACTGAACATGAGTGGTAGAATGGGAGACACTGAACATGAGTGGCAGAATGGGAGACACTGAACATGAGTGGTAGAATGGGAGACACTGAACATGAGTGGCAGAATGGGAGACATTGAACATGAGTGGCAGAATGGAAGACACTGAACATGAGTGGTAGAATGGGAGACACTGAACATGAGTGGCAGAATGGGAGACACTGAACATGAGTGGTAGAATGGGAGACACTGAACATGAGTGGTAAATGGGAGACACTGAACATGAGTGGCAGAATGGAAGACACTGAACATGAGTGGTAGAATGGGAGACACTGAACATGAGTGGCAGAATGGGAGACACTGAACGAGAGTGGCAGAATGGGAGACACTGAACATGAGTGGTAGAATGGGAGACATTGAACATGAGTGGCAGAATGGAAGACACTGAACAGAGTGGTAGAATGGGAGACACTGAACATGAGTGGTAGAATGGGAGACACTGAACATGAGTGGCAGAATGGAAGACACTGAACATGAGTGGTAGAAAGGAAGACACTGAACATGAGTGGTAGAATGGGAGACACTGAACATGAGTGGCAGAATGGGAGACACTGAACATGAGTGGCAGAATGGGAGACACTGAACGAGAGTGGCAGAATGGAAGACACTGAACATGAGTGTCAGAATGGGAGACACTGAACATGAGTGGTAGAATGGGAGACACTGAACGAGAGTGGCAGAATGGAAGACACTGAACATGAGTGGTAGAATGGGAGACACTGAACATGAGTGGTAGAATGGGAGACACTGAACATGAGTGGCAGAATGGGAGACACTGAACATGAGTGGTAGAATGGGAGACACTGAACATGAGTGGCAGAATGGGAGACACTGAACATGAGTGGCAGAATGGGAGACACTGAACATGAGTGGTAGAATGGGAGACACTGAACGAGAGTGGCAGAATGGAAGACACTGAACATGAGTGGTAGAATGGAGACACTGAACATGAGTGGTAGAATGGGAGACACTGAACATGAGTGGCAGAATGGGAGACACTGAACATGAGTGGTAGAATGGGAGACACTGAACATGAGTGGCAGAATGGGAGACATTGAACATGAGTGGCAGAATGGAAGACACTGAACATGAGTGGTAGAATGGGAGACACTGAACATGAGTGGCAGAATGGGAGACACTGAACATGAGTGGTAGAATGGGAGACACTGAACATGAGTGGTAGAATGGGAGACACTGAACATGAGTGGCAGAATGGAAGACACTGAACATGAGTGGTAGAAAGGAAGACACTGAACATGAGTGGTAGAATGGGAGACACTGAACATGAGTGGCAGAATGGGAGACACTGAACGAGAGTGGCAGAATGGAAGACACTGAACATGAATTGTAGAATGGGAGACATTGAACATGAGTGGCAGAATGGAAGACACTGAACATGAGTGGTAGAATGGGAGACACTGAACATGAGTGGCAGAATGGGAGACACTGAACATGAGTGGTAGAATGGGAGACACTGAACATGAGTGGTAGAATGGGAGACACTGAACATGAGTGGCAGAATGGAAGACACTGAACATGAGTGGTAGAATGGGAGACACTGAACATGAGTGGCAGAATGGGAGACACTGAACGAGAGTGGCAGAATGGAAGACACTGAACATGAGTGGCAGAATGGGAGACACTGAACATGAGTGGCAGAATGGGAGACACTGAAAATGAGTGGTAGAATGGGAGACACTGAACATGAGTGGCAGAATGGGAGACACTGAACGAGAGTGGCAGAATGGAAGACACTGAACATGATTGGCAGAATGGGAGACACTGAACATGATTGGCAGAATGGGAGACACTGAACGAGAGTGGCAGAATGGAAGACACTGAACGAGAGTGGCAGAATGGAAGACACTGAACATGAGTGGTAGAATGGGAGACACTGAACATGAGTGGCAGAATGGGAGACACTGAACATGAGTGGTAGAATGGGAGACACTGAACGAGAGTGGCAGAATGGAAGACACTGAACATGAGTGTCAGAATGGGAGACACTGAACATGAGTGGTAGAATGGGAGACACTGAACGAGAGTGGCAGAATGGAAGACACTGAACATGAGTGGTAGAATGGGAGACACTGAACATGAGTGGCAGAATGGGAGACACTGAACATGAGTGGTAGAATGGGAGACACTGAACATGAGTGGCAGAATGGGAGACATTGAACATGAGTGGCAGAATGGAAGACACTGAACATGAGTGGCAGAATGGGAGACACTGAACATGAGTGGCAGAATGGGAGACACTGAACATGAGTGGTAGAATGGGAGACACTGAACATGAGTGGTAGAATGGGAGACACTGAACATGAGTGGCAGAATGGAAGACACTGAACATGAGTGGTAGAAAGGAAGACACTGAACATGAGTGGTAGAATGGGAGACACTGAACATGAGTGGCAGAATGGGAGACACTGAACGAGAGTGGCAGAATGGAAGACACTGAACATGAGTGGTAAAATGGGAGACATTGAACATGAGTGGCAGAAAGGAAGACACTGAACATGATTGGTAGAATGGGAGACACTGAACATGAGTGGCAGAATGGGAGACACTGAACATGAGTGGTAGAATGGGAGACACTGAACATGAGTGGTAGAATGGGAGACACTGAACATGAGTGGCAGAATGGAAGACACTGAACATGAGTGGTAGAATGGGAGACACTGAACATGAGTGGCAGAATGGGAGACACTGAACGAGAGTGGCAGAATGGAAGACACTGAACATGAGTGGCAGAATGGGAGACACTGAACATGATTGGCAGAATGGGAGACACTGAACGAGAGTGGCAGAATGGAAGACACTAAACGAGAGTGGCAGAATGGGAGACACTGAACATGAGTGGCAGAATGGGAGACACTGAAAATGAGTGGTAGAATGGGAGACACTGAACATGAGTGGCAGAATGGGAGACACTGAACGAGAGTGGCAGAATGGAAGACACTGAACATGATTGGCAGAATGGGAGACACTGAACATGATTGGCAGAATGGGAGACACTGAACGAGAGTGGCAGAATGGAAGACACTGAACGAGAGTGGCAGAATGGAAGACACTGAACATGAGTGGTAGAATGGGAGACACTGAACATGAGTGGCAGAATGGGAGACACTGAACATGAGTGGTAGAATGGGAGACACTGAACGAGAGTGGCAGAATGGAAGACACTGAACATGAGTGTCAGAATGGGAGACACTGAACATGAGTGGTAGAATGGGAGACACTGAACGAGAGTGGCAGAATGGAAGACACTGAACATGAGTGGTAGAATGGGAGACACTGAACATGAGTGGCAGAATGGGAGACACTGAACATGAGTGGTAGAATGGGAGACACTGAACATGAGTGGCAGAATGGGAGACATTGAACATGAGTGGCAGAATGGAAGACACTGAACATGAGTGGCAGAATGGGAGACACTGAACATGAGTGGCAGAATGGGAGACACTGAACATGAGTGGTAGAATGGGAGACACTGAACATGAGTGGTAGAATGGGAGACACTGAACATGAGTGGCAGAATGGAAGACACTGAACATGAGTGGTAGAAAGGAAGACACTGAACATGAGTGGTAGAATGGGAGACACTGAACATGAGTGGCAGAATGGGAGACACTGAACGAGAGTGGCAGAATGGAAGACACTGAACATGAGTGGTAAAATGGGAGACATTGAACATGAGTGGCAGAAAGGAAGACACTGAACATGATTGGTAGAATGGGAGACACTGAACATGAGTGGCAGAATGGGAGACACTGAACATGAGTGGTAGAATGGGAGACACTGAACATGAGTGGTAGAATGGGAGACACTGAACATGAGTGGCAGAATGGAAGACACTGAACATGAGTGGTAGAATGGGAGACACTGAACATGAGTGGCAGAATGGGAGACACTGAACGAGAGTGGCAGAATGGAAGACACTGAACATGAGTGGCAGAATGGGAGACACTGAACATGAGTGGCAGAATGGGAGACACTGTAAATGAGTGGTAGAATGGGAGACACTGAACATGAGTGGCAGAATGGGAGACACTGAACGAGAGTGGCAGAATGGAAGACACTGAACATGATTGGCAGAATGGGAGACACTGAACATGATTGGCAGAATGGGAGACACTGAACGAGAGTGGCAGAATGGAAGACACTAAACGAGAGTGGCAGAATGGAAGACACTGAACATGAGTGGTAGAATGGGAGACACTGAACATGAGTGGCAGAATGGGAGACACTGAACATGAGTGGCAGAATGGGAGACACTGAACATGAGTGGTAGAATGGGAGACACTGAACGAGAGTGGCAGAATGGAAACACTGAACATGAGTGGTAGAATGGGAGACACTGAACATGAGTGGTAGAATGGGAGACATTGAACATGAGTGGTAGAATGGAAGACACTGAACATGAGTGGCAGAATGGAAGACACTGAACATGAGTGGCAGAATGGAAGACACTGAACATGAGTGGCAGAATGGAAGACACTGAACATGAGTGGCAGAATGGAAGACACTGAACATGAGTGGCAGAATGGGAGACACTGAACATGAGTGGTAGAATGGGAGACACTGAACATGAGTGGCAGAATGGAAGACACTGAACATGAGTGGTAGAATGGGAGACACTGAACATGAGTGGCAGAATGGAAGACACTGAACATGAGTGGCAGAATGGAAGACACTGAACATGAGTGGTAGAATGGGAGACACTGAACATGAGTGGTAGAATGGGAGACACTGAACATGAGTGGTAGAATGGGAGACACTGAACATGATTGGCAGAATGGAAGACACTGAACATGATTGGCAGAATGGGAGACACTGAACGAGAGTGGCAGAATGGAAGACACTGAACATGAGTGGCAGAATGGGAGACACTGAACATGAGTGGTAGAATGGGAGACACTGAACGAGAGTGGCAGAATGGAAGACACTGAACATGAGTGGTAGATTGGGAGACACTGAACATGAGTGGTAGAATGGGAGACACTGAACATGAGTGGCAGAATGGGAGACACTGAACATGAGTGGTAGAATGGGAGACACTGAACATGAGTGGCAGAATGGGAGACATTGAACATGAGTGGCAGAATGGAAGACACTGAACATGAGTGGTAGAATGGGAGACACTGAACATGAGTGGCAGAATGGGAGACACTGAACATGAGTGGTAGAATGGGAGACACTGAACATGAGTGGTAAAATGGGAGACACTGAACATGAGTGGCAGAATGGAAGACACTGAACATGAGTGGTAGAATGGGAGACACTGAACATGAGTGGCAGAATGGGAGACACTGAACGAGAGTGGCAGAATGGGAGACACTGAACATGAGTGGTAGAATGGGAGACATTGAACATGAGTGGCAGAATGGAAGACACTGAACGAGAGTGGTAGAATGGGAGACACTGAACATGAGTGGTAGAATGGGAGACACTGAACATGAGTGGCAGAATGGAAGACACTGAACATGAGTGGTAGAAAGGAAGACACTGAACATGAGTGGTAGAATGGGAGACACTGAACATGAGTGGCAGAATGGGAGACACTGAACGAGAGTGGCAGAATGGAAGACACTGAACATGAGTGGTAGAATGGGAGACATTGAACATGAGTGGCAGAATGGAAGACACTGAACATGAGTGGTAGAATGGGAGACACTGAACATGAGTGGCAGAATGGGAGACACTGAGCATGAGTGGTAGAATGGGAGACACTGAACATGAGTGGCAGAATGGGAGACACTGAACGAGAGTGGCAGAATGGAAGACACTGAACATGATTGGCAGAATGGGAGACACTGAACATGATTGGCAGAATGGGAGACACTGAACGAGAGTGGCAGAATGGAAGACACTGAACGAGAGTGGCAGAATGGAAGACACTGAACATGAGTGGTAGAATGGGAGACACTGAACATGAGTGGCAGAATGGGAGACACTGAACATGAGTGGCAGAATGGGAGACACTGAACATGAGTGGTAGAATGGGAGACACTGAACGAGAGTGGCAGAATGGAAGACACTGAACATGAGTGGTAGAATGGGAGACACTGAACATGAGTGGTAGAATGGGAGACATTGAACATGAGTGGTAGAATGGAAGACACTGAACATGAGTGGCAGAATGGAAGACACTGAACATGAGTGGCAGAATGGAAGACACTGAACATGAGTGGCAGAATGGAAGACACTGAACATGAGTGGCAGAATGGATGACACTGAACATGAGTGGCAGAATGGGAGACACTGAACATGAGTGGTAGAATGGAAGACACTGAACATGAGTGGCAGAATGGAAGACACTGAACATGAGTGGTAGAATGGGAGACACTGAACATGAGTGGCAGAATGGAAGACACTGAACATGAGTGGCAGAATGGAAGACACTGAACATGAGTGGTAGAATGGGAGACACTGAACATGAGTGGTAGAATGGGAGACACTGAACATGAGTGGTAGAATGGGAGACACTGAACATGATTGGCAGAATGGAAGACACTGAACATGATTGGCAGAATGGGAGACACTGAACGAGAGTGGCAGAATGGAAGACACTGAACATGAGTGTCAGAATGGGAGACACTGAACATGAGTGGTAGAATGGGAGACACTGAACGAGAGTGGCAGAATGGAAGACACTGAACATGAGTGGTAGAATGGGAGACACTGAACATGAGTGGTAGAATGGGAGACACTGAACATGAGTGGTAGAATGGGAGACACTGAACATGAGTGGCAGAATGGGAGACACTGAACATGAGTGGTAGAATGGGAGACACTGAACATGAGTGGCAGAATGGGAGACATTGAACATGAGTGGCAGAATGGAAGACACTGAACATGAGTGGTAGAATGGGAGACACTGAACATGAGTGGCAGAATGGGAGACACTGAACATGAGTGGTAGAATGGGAGACACTGAACATGAGTGGTAAAATGGGAGACACTGAACATGAGTGGCAGAATGGAAGACACTGAACATGAGTGGTAGAATGGGAGACACTGAACATGAGTGGCAGAATGGGAGACACTGAACGAGAGTGGCAGAATGGGAGACACTGAACATGAGTGGTAGAATGGGAGACATTGAACATGAGTGGCAGAATGGAAGACACTGAACATGAGTGGTAGAATGGGAGACACTGAACATGAGTGGCAGAATGGGAGACACTGAACATGAGTGATAGAATGGGAGACACTGAACATGAGTGGTAGAATGGGAGACACTGAACATGAGTGGCAGAATGGAAGACACTGAACATGAGTGGTAGAATGGGAGACACTGAACATGAGTGGCAGAATGGGAGACACTGAACGAGAGTGGCAGAATGGAAGACACTGAACATGAGTGGCAGAATGGGAGACACTGAACATGAGTGGCAGAATGGAAGACACTGAACATGAGTGGTAGAATGGGAGACACTGAACATGAGTGGTAGAATGGGAGACACTGAACATTATTGGCAGAATGGAAGACACTGAACATGATTGGCAGAATGGGAGACACTGAACGAGAGTGGCAGAATGGAAGACACTGAACATGAGTCTCAGAATGGGAGACACTGAACATGAGTGGTAGAATGGGAGACACTGAACGAGAGTGGCAGAATGGAAGACACTGAACATGAGTGGTAGAATGGGAGACACTGAACATGAGTGGTAGAATGGGAGACACTGAACATGAGTGGCAGAATGGGAGACACTGAACATGAGTGGTAGAATGGGAGACACTGAACATGAGTGGCAGAATGGGAGACATTGAACATGAGTGGCAGAATGGAAGACACTGAACATGAGTGGTAGAATGGGAGACACTGAACATGAGTGGCAGAATGGGAGACACTGAACATGAGTGGTAGAATGGGAGACACTGAACATGAGTGGTAGAATGGGAGACACTGAACATGAGTGGCAGAATGGAAGACACTGAACATGAGTGGTAGAAAGGAAGACACTGAACATGAGTGGTAGAATGGGAGACACTGAACATGAGTGGCAGAATGGGAGACACTGAACGAGAGTGGCAGAATGGAAGACACTGAACATGAGTGGTAGAATGGGAGACATTGAACATGAGTGGCAGAATGGAAGACACTGAACATGAGTGGTAGAATGGGAGACACTGAACATGAGTGGCAGAATGGGAGACACTGAACATGAGTGGTAGAATGGGAGACACTGAACATGAGTGGTAGAATGGGAGACACTGAACATGAGTGGCAGAATGGAAGACACTGAACATGAGTGGTAGAATGGGAGACACTGAACATGAGTGGCAGAATGTGAGACACTGAACGAGAGTGGCAGAATGGAAGACACTGAACATGAGTGGCAGAATGGGAGACACTGAACATGAGTGACAGAATGGGAGACACTGAAAATGAGTGGTAGAATGGGAGACACTGAACATGAGTGGCAGAATGGGAGACACTGAACGAGAGTGGCAGAATGGAAGACACTGAACATGATTGGCAGAATGGAAGACACTGAACATGAGTGGTAGAATGGGAGACACTGAACATGAGTGGCAGAATGGGAGACACTGAACGAGAGTGGCAGAATGGAAGACACTGAACATGATTGGCAGAATGGGAGACACTGAACATGATTGGCAGAATGGGAGACACTGAACGAGAGTGGCAGAATGGAAGACACTGAACATGAGTGGCAGAATGGAAGACACTGAACATGAGTGGTAGAATGGGAGACACTGAACATGAGTGGCAGAATGGGAGACATTGAACATGAGTGGCAGAATGGGAGACACTGAACATGAGTGGTAGAATGGAAGACACTGAACATGAGTGGCAGAATGGAAGACACTGAACATGAGTGGCAGAATGGAAGACACTGAACATGAGTGGCAGAATGGGAGACACTGAATATGAGTGGCAGAATGGGAGACATTGAACATGAGTGACAGAATGGAAGACACTGAACATGAGTGGTAGAATGGAAGACACTGAACATGAGTGGCAGAATGGAAGACACTGAACATGAGTGGCAGAATGGGAGACACTGAACGTGAGTGGCAGAATGGGAGACACTGAACATGAGTGGCAGAATGGGAGACACTGAACATGAGTGGCAGAATGGAAGACACTGAACATGAGTGGCAGAATGGGAGACACTGAACGTGAGTGGCAGAATGGAAGACACTGAACGTGAGTGGCAGAATGGAAGACACTGAACATGAGTGGCAGAATGGGAGACACTGAACATGAGTGGCAGAATGGAAGACACTGAACGTGAGTGGCAGAATGGAAGACACTGAACGTGAGTGGCAGAATGGGAGACACTGAACATGAGTGGCAGAATGGGAGACACTGAACGTGAGTGGCAGAATGGAAGACACTGAACATGAGTGGCAGAATGGAAGACACTGAACGTGAGTGGCAGAATGGGAGACACTGAACGAGAGTGGCAGAATGGGAGACATTGAACATGAGTGGCAGAATGGAAGACACTGAACATGAGTGGCAGAATGTGAGACACTGAACGAGAGTGGCAGAATGGAAGACACTGAACATGAGTGGCAGAATGGGAGACATTGAACATGAGTGGCAGAATGGAAGACACTGAACATGAGTGGTAGAATGGGAGACATTGAACATGAGTGGCAGAATGGAAGACACTGAACATGAGTGGCAGAATGGGAGACATTGAACATGAGTGGCAGAATGAAAGACATTGAACATGAGTGGCAGAATGTGAGACACTGAACATGAGTGGCAGAATGGGAGACACTGAACATGAGTGGCCGAATGGGAGACACTGAACGAGAGTGGCAGAATGGAAGACACTGAACATGAGTGGCAGAATGGGAGACATTGAACATGAGTGGCAGAATGGAAGACACTGAACATGAGTGGTAGAATGGAAGACACTGAACATGAGTGGTAGAATGGGAGACACTGAACATGATTGGCAGAATGGAAGACACTGAACATGATTGGCAGAATGGGAGACACTGAACGAGAGTGGCAGAATGGAAGACACTGAACATGAGTGTCAGAATGGGAGACACTGAACATGTGTGGTAGAATGGGAGACACTGTACGAGAGTGGCAGAATGGAAGACACTGAACATGAGTGGTAGAATGGGAGACACTGAACATGAGTGGTAGAATGGGAGACACTGAACATGAGTGGCAGAATGGGAGACACTGAACATGAGTGGTAGAATGGGAGACACTGAACATGAGTGGCAGAATGGGAGACATTGAACATGAGTGGCATAATGGAAGACACTGAACATGAGTGGTAGAATGGGAGACACTGAACATGAGTGGCAGAATGGGAGACACTGAACATGAGTGGTAGAATGGGAGACACTGAACATGAGTGGTAGAATGGGAGACACTGAACATGAGTGGCAGAATGGAAGACACTGAACATGAGTGGTAGAAAGGAAGACACTGAACATGAGTGGCAGAATGGAAGACACTGAACGTGAGTGGCAGAATTGGAGAAACTGATCGAGAGTGGCAGAATGGGGGACAAAGCGTGAGAGTGGCAGAATGGGAGACACTGGACGACAAAGGCAGAATGGGAGACACTGGACGAGAGTGACAGAGAGCAGAGACATTGTGCGAGATTGGTAAAATTATTTGTGGACACCCTCAACACTTTTTGTTTTCAAGTTTTCCCAAAAATACCTGAACAGTTAATCACTAAGACTCCAAATTACTCATTTTCCTCTACAAAGACACACACACCGATCACATACTCGTTGAACTGTACTTTGATTTCTCCTGACAGCACCCAAGCTTCATTCTGAGTTTCTCGCATTAAACCATGTAATGTCCTCTGTCAGTCACGCTAATTGGATAATTTCATGTAATTTAATTCTCAGATATTCCATTTTTCGCCTCAGATATTTGTTTGTAAAATATTTCGAGCAAAATGTGCGTTAAGGTCGTTGCAAGTGTGTTATTGTGTCCGGTGCGTTGATATCATGGACAGTTATGTGTGTTTCAGTGCGTGCGCGCACGTGTGTGGATGGCTGCTTAAATTGTACGCAGATTTGGGGAGAAATGGAAAGGGAATAATTTCATCAAAGTCCAGAGGGAAATCAGTTTGTGCTCACAATTCCTCTAATTTTTCGTTTCACTCTTTCTCTAATTTTTTTTCACGTTTTCCTCCTCCTTTTGCTCTTCGATTTGTTCTCTCTTCGCCGTCATTTTCTTCCTGCTCTCCGGGTTTTTCGTTTTAATTCTTTCTCCGTTTTTTTTCCCCTTTCTCTTTTTTTTCTTTCTTTTTTTATCTTTCGTTTTTCTGCTTCTTTTCGACTTTTTTAAAAATTATTATTTCGTTATCTGTTACTGTCTTTCTCTCTTTCCATCTCTGTTTAGTATTTCTTGTTATGTTACATTTGGATTGTTTTCTTTTACTCAGTTTTATTTCTCCTTTTGATTAGTTACTCTTTTTTTTTTGTTTCTTTTTCTTTTACATTTTCTTGTTCTTGTATTTCTTCAATCCCTACATTTTTCCATTCCGACTTATTCATTTTACTGTTTTGGTTTTCCGTTTTCGTTTATCACAACTACTTCTTCTTGCTTCATGTTCTTCTAATTTGTCTAGTTTTCCTCCTCAATATTTTCCTTATTAGTTCTTTTCCCATCAAATCCTGATCTTCTGCTCATCTTCCTTTCTTTGTTATTCTTCTTTAATTCTCTAATTATAATCCTTCTTGATTTTGTTCTTTTTATATTTCTTCCTCGTCTGCCTCCTTTTGTTTTTTTTTTCTCCTTGTCCATTTCTACTTTTTCTCCTTATCCTTTTCTTACTTTTCTCCTTATCATTTTCTTCTCTTTCTCCTTATCCTTTTCTTCTTTTTCTCCTTATCCTTTTCTTCTTTTCTCATTATTCTTTTCTTGTGTTTCTACTTCTCCTTTTCTTCTTTCGTATCCTTCATCTTTGAAACGTATGCACTTTCAATGTTTCGTTAGCTCGCTGGATAATAAACATCAATCTCTGTTTTCGTTCAACTTTGTACTGCAGATGAGCATCTTCATTCTATCTCTATCTTTCGTTCGCTCGAAGTATTGTCTATATCAGCAATGTCGTTTCCTGTATGAATTTTACTGTCTTTTGTAATTCTTGCAGTGGCCCATATAGTTTTGTCTGTAGTGTTGTATCTATAGGACAATGGATTTTCCTCAGTCTACTATATTCAGTGCAGTCTTGAAGTATGTGTTCAGCAGTCTGGGGTGCCTGTCCTCATGTACAAGTAGTTGATGTGCCGATCTTGAATTTTGTATACATGTGACTATGGAGTCGATTGTGTCCTGTTCTTAGGCGTATAATGATAACTTGTTCATATCTATTCATATTATGAAAGGCATCCTGATTTGGGGCTTGTGGTCCTCTGACTGATTTGATTATCTGTTTCTTATGATGGTATGTAACCGGTGTATCTAGTTGTGTGCCTGTTGAACCTTCCTTTGCCAACTGATCTGCTTTCTCATTTCCTGGTATTCCACAGTGAGACGGGATCCACTGCAGGGCAACCCTGTGGTGCTTGTAGAGTTCAGTCAATAAGGTCTGCAGATGTGGTAATTTTCTGGATTGTAGTGCCTGGAGTACTGATCTTGATCTGCTTTCTTTCAACTTTGTACTGCAGATGAGAATCTTCATTAATGGCTCCCTTAATTTCTGTTTTCTTTCAACTTTGTACTGCAGATGAGCATCTTAATTAATGCCTCCCTTAATTTCTGTTTCTTTCAACTTTGTACTGCAGATGAGCATCTTCATTAATGGCTCCCTTAATTTCTGTTTTCGTTCAACTTTGTACTGCAGATGAGCATCTTCATTAATGGCTCCCTTAATTTCTGGGTTTTTTTTTCAACTTTGTACTGCAGATGATCATCTTCATTAATGGCTGCCTTAAATTATCTGCTTTCGTTAAACTTTGTACTGCAGATGAGCATCTTTATTAATGGCTCCCTTAATTTCTGTTTTCGTTCAACTTTGTACTGCAGATGAGTATCTTCATTAATGGATACCTTTATTTCTCTGCTTTCGTACAACTTTGTACTGCAGATGAGCAACTTCATTAATGGCTCCCTTAATTTCTGTTTTGGTTCAACTTTGTACTGCAGATGAGCATCTTCATTAATGGCTCCCTTAATTCCTCTGTTATCTTTCAACTTTGTACTGCAGATGATCATCTTCATTAATGGCTCCCTTAATTTCTGTTTTCGTTCAACTTTGTACTGCAGATGAGTATCTTCATTAATGGATACCTTTATTTCTCTGCTTTCGTACAACTTTGTACTGCAGATGAGCAACTTCATTAATGGCTCCCTTAATTTCTGTTTTGGTTCAACTTTGTACTGCAGATGAGCATCTTCATTAATGGCTCCCTTAATTCCTCTGTTATCTTTCAACTTTGTACTGCAGATGATCATCTTCATTAATGGCTCCCTTAATTTCTGTTTTCTTTCAACTTTTTACTGCAGATGAGCATCTTTATTAATGGCTCCCTTAATTTCTGTTTTCGTTCAACTTTGTACTGCAGATGAGCATCTTCATTAATGGCTCCCTTAATTTCTGTTTTCGTTCACCTTTGTACTGCAGATGAGCATCTTCATTAATGGCCACCTTTATTTCTCTGCTTTCGTACAACTTTGTACTGCAGATGAGCAACTTCATTAATGGCTCCCTTAATTTCTGTTTTCGTTCACCTTTGTACTGCAGATGAGCATCTTCATTAATGGCTACCTTTATTTCTCTGCTTTCGTACAACTTTGTACTGCAGATGAGCAACTTCATTAATGGCTCCCTTAATTTCTGTTTTCGTTCAACTTTGTACTGCAGATGAGCATCTTCATTAATGGCTACCTTTATTTCTCTGCTTTCGTACAACTTTGTACTGCAGATGAGCAACTTCATTAATGGCTCCCTTAATTTCTGTTTTGGTTCAACTTTGTACTGCAGATGAGCATCTTCATTAATGGCTCCCTTAATTTCTTCCGTTTTTCTTTCAACTTTGTACTGCAGATGAGCATCTTCATCAATGGCTTCCTTAATTCCTCTGTTTTCTTTCAACTTTGTACTGCAGATGAGCATCTTCATTAATGGCTCCCTTAATTTCTCTGTTTTCGTTCAACTTTGTACTGCAGATGAGCATCTTCATTAATGGCTCCCTTAATTTCTCTGTTTTCAAACTACTAGTTTCGTTACCACAAGATAATGCACTGTTCCTTCTTCATATTATTCCCCCACCGGCCACGTTCGCCACAGATCAGAAGGAAAAATCGTTTACCCTGCTCTGTTTGCAACCGACGTGGCTGAGTGATTGATGCACTCACTAAAAACATAACGCCCCGAGGTTCAATTCCTAGAAATTTATTTTTTCCTGGCATTCGCAGTTTTGAGATCCATCAGTCTTCTTTAGGTTGGTAAGGAAGTGGGAAATCTGGGCGTGATGCTGACCATCCCACTCATAAAATGAGATGTTGGTCATGACGAATACAGGTACATACACCATATTCCCCTTGAATCTTAACAATAAGGGAGACTCGTTAGCCTAGTTGGTAAAACCACTCCACTGGGCTACCGACGTTTGGAAATACAGTTTTCGATTACCTCTGGAAGCAGTGTGAGTTGTACTCGTGGTTGGGAAAAAGAATACCCCCGCGTTCAACCCAGCCGCTGACAGAAATGGGTACCAGGGTAGTACTCTGGGACGGTGAGGAATGCCGCCTCGCATCGTGAGGTTCGATGCTTGAAGCGACACTATCCAGAAGTTTCCAAACACTTCTGGATAGGCAGCCGAGCACATTTGGGTGAAAACTCGCGTGTTAAGACGGCGATTCAAGTCTTTATTTTATCTTAACAATAAAAAAAATATCAATACTTGCTATACAGAACTTCGCAACTCTAGGCAATCTGATCATCAGAAGCAGACCCTGTCGAACAAGTGTATTGGCTCTTTAGCTTCCAACACTGTATGGGAGGTGGGCCCGCCTGGGTCATGACTCCCAGGCGTCGACCTCCTGCTGCATATTGAATCTGAAGGCATATACTATTTAAAAAAAAAAGTAAAGTGCCCCCGTCACGCCAACTGGCGTATAGGGAATATGGTGTTAGTGACCATAAATTTTACAGACCTTCAGCACATGATTTGTGTGGTAATGGGGTCGGTATTACTCCCGTGCAGCTTTACTTTCCCAGAAAAAAATGCTTTTCCAGTTAAAGGCTGGATGAACCGGTAGCTGTCGGTTGGGATCAAACCCTGCTTCTTGTCCTTTGTAGTCCAGTTCACTAACCACTGAGCTGTCGCGGCTCCCGCTTATACTATACCTGACTTATAATAACTACACTTATTTTGCGCAACAATTCTCCCTATCTTAACATATAAATAAACACATACTGTTACTCACTTATAATGACTGATAACCATGTTTCGTTATTGTTTTGACCCTGCTAGGTAGCTTTTGCTACTCGCTTTAGCTGTCCCATTGATCTTATTCTGTGATAAGATATTAATTCTTTCATGTTATCAGCAAACTATGGGAGTGTTTCAATAACTGACAAATTAACTACCGTGAGGTAAATGATTAAATTGAGTTACGGGTCATATCATATTCTCCTAAATTATAGTTCTTAGTTTCTATTCACTTTCCATGCAGCTATACAAAGTAGTTATAGTTGCAGTTGCTGTTGTAGTTGTACTTGCTGTTGTTGTTGCTGATGTAGTTGCAGTTGTATTTGCTGTTGTATTTGTAGTTGCTGTTGTAGTTGTAGTTGCTGTTGCAGTTGTAGTTGCTGTTGCATTTGTAGTTGTTGTAGTTTCTGTTGTACTTGTAGTTCCGGTTGTAGTTGTAGTTGCTGTTGTATTTGTAGTTGCTGTTGTAGTTGATGTTGTAGTTGTTGTTGCTGTTGTAGTTGTAGTTGCTGTTGTAGTTGCTGTTGTAGTTGTTGTTGCAGTTGCAGTTGTAGTTGCTGTTGCATTTGTAGTTGTTGTAGTTGCTGTTGTAGTTGTAGTTGCTGTTGTAGTTGTAGTTGCTGTTGTAAATGTAGTTGCTGTTGTAGTTGCAATTGCTGTTGTAGTTGCAATTGCTGTTGTAGTTGTAGTTGTAGTTGCAGTTGTAAATGTAGTTGCTGTTGTAGTTGCTGTTGTAAATGTAGATGCTGTTGTAGTTGTAGTTGCTGTTGTAGTTCTAGTTGCTGTTGTAGTTATTGTTGCTGTTGTAGTTATTGTTGCTGTTGTAGTTGCTGTTGTAGTTGTTGTTGCTGTTGTAATTGCTGTTGTAGTTGCTGTTGTACTTGTAGTTGCTGTTGTAGTTGTTGTAGTTGTAGTTGTTGTTGTAAATGTAATTGATATTGTAGTTGTAGTTGCTTTTGTTGTTGTTGTTGCTGTTGTAGTTGCTCTTGTAGTTGCTTTTGTTGTTGCTGTTTCAGTTGTAGTTGCTGTTGTAGTTGTAGTTGCTGTTGTAGTTGTAGTTGCTATTGTAGTTGTAGTTGTTGTTGTAAATGTAATTGCTATTGTTGTTGTAGTTGCTTTTGTTGTTGTTGTTGTTGTTGTTGTTGTTGTAGTTGCTGTTGTAGTTGCTGTTGTAGTTGCTTTTGTTGTTGCTGTTGCAGTTGTAGTTGCTGTTGTAGTTATTGTTGCTGTTGTAATTGCTGTTGTAGTTGCTGTTGTACTTGTAGTTGCTGTTGTAGTTGTAGTTGTTGTAGTTGTAGTTGTTGTTGTAAATGTAATTGATATTGTAGTTGTAGTTGCTTTTGTTGTTGTTGTTGCTGTTGTAGTTGCTCTTGTAGTTGCTTTTGTTGTTGCTGTTTCAGTTGTAGTTGCTGTTGTAGTTGTAGTTGCTGTTGTAGTTGTAGTTGCTATTGTAGTTGTAGTTGTTGTTGTAAATGTAATTGCTATTGTTGTTGTAGTTGCTTTTGTTGTTGTTGTTGTTGTTGTTGTTGTTGTAGTTGCTGTTGTAGTTGCTGTTGTAGTTGCTTTTGTTGTTGCTGTTGCAGTTGTAGTTGCTGTTGTAGTTGTAGTTGCTGTTGTAGTTGCTATTGCATTTGTAGTTGATGTAGTTGCTGTTGCTATTGTAGTTGCTTTTGTAAATGTAGTTGTAGTTGATGTTGTAAATGTAGTTGTAGTTGCTATTGTAGTTGTATTTGCTGTTGCAGTTGCTGTTGCAGTTGTAGTTACTGTTGTAGTTGTAGTTGCTGTTGTAGTTGTATTTGCTGTTGCAGTTGCTGTTGCAGTTGTAGTTACTGTTGCAGTTGTAGTTGCTGTTGTAGTTTCTGTTGTAGTTGCTATTGCATTTGTAATTGATGTTGCTGTTGTAGTTGCTGTTGTAGTTGTAGTTGCTGTTGTAGTTGTTGTGTCAGTTGTAGTTGTTGTAGTTGCTGTTGTAGTTGTTGTGTCAGTTGTAGTTGTTGTAGTTGCTGTTGTAGTTGTTGTGTCAGTTGTAGTTGTTGTAGTTGCTGTTGTAGTTGTTGTGTCAGTTGTAGTTGTTGTAGTTGCTGTTGTAGTTGTTGTGTCAGTTGTAGTTGTTGTAGTTGCTGTTGTAGTTGTTGTAGTTAGTCGAACGCTACGGTATCACTGTAAACGAACTAAAGCACAAATAGAATCCAAGTTTTTTCGTTTGATTAAAACCCTAATATTTTCTGCTAGGAATGCACTATTTCTTATAACATTCTCTTACACAACTCTTAATTCCTATCGTTGTGCTACCAATACCAGGCTTGGACTTTAGACTTGAGAACAATAAGAAACATTACCACTATCGAGATGTAATCATTAAGACGAATGTCAAGAAACAGCCTGAGAGATAAGATCTCAAATTGAGAAAAGAAACAAATAACTAGGAATAATACCTGCCATTCAATTCATGAAAAAAACAACAGATAAAATGGTTTGGCCATGTGATAGGACAGAAAGACCAAAACACAACACAGCCTTCAATTACAGATGCAAGAATGACAGACCCAAGGTTAGATCACAATAAATATGGATTGATCATCTGGTTAGAGCCTCAAGACTACACCCACGCCTGTATACTAATTGATTCGATGAGCATGCTAAGAAAGGTGGAGGCGGGCTCTGTACGCAGGCAATTAGTAAAGTCATTGCGTAAGTCAAACATGCGTAGTCACCATTGTCTACTTCTCTGGACATACGGGAGTAAGGAGTAATGAAAGAGCCGACTTGTTGTTTAGTTTCGCTGTCGTTGAAGACGGTCAACCGATGGAACGGATCAACGTCATCAATGATGTCCGAGATGTGGGAAGGGCACAGGACTTCGACAACCTTGAGTCCACGTCACTCCTTCGGATGAAAGAGATGGGAGTTAAGATGGGTACAGCCAGAAACGAGAAACTTAGTGGGCGTGTAAGAAGACTTATAAAGAGATGGGAGTTAAGATGGGTACAGCCAGAAATGAGAAACTTAGTGGCCGTGTAAGAAGACTTATCAACCAACACAGAACTGGAGTCGTCAGTCTCTGCACGCTGTGGGACTTGCTGAGGTGGGGATCTGAGCATCTCTGGTCATCTTCGGAGTGCAATGATGGTGACCCGGAAATAACTCAAATAACTCGATGAAATATTCAAAACATTAGGAAACATATTAGCAGGAGAGGTTAACAAAAGAACAAAAGATGGATTGATGGAATATTAGAAACATTAGGAAACATAATAGCAGGAGAGGTCAACAAAAGAACAAAAGATGGATTGATGGAATATTAGAAACATTAGGAAACATAATAGCAGGAGAGGTCAACAAAAGAACAAAAGATGGATTGATGGAATATTAGAAACATTAGGAAACATAATAGCAGGAGAGGTCAACAAAAGAACAAAAGATGGATTGATGGAATATTAGAAACATTAGGAAACATAATGTTTCTTCTCTGCTAGGGAGAGGTCAACGAAAGAATAAAGGACTGCAAACTGTATCTCCACTCGACGCTGAAAGGCATATGAGGAAGGAAAGAAGATGAAGAATGAAGAATAACTTCTACTAGATCTACTTGCAGGCATCCACTGTGCCCACAACTTTGACAGCCTGAGAACATTCGTAGCAATGTCATATGGCTTAACCGTTACTGACATCCAAGATCTTGGTCACTTCTGTAGAAATGTGCCTGTTTTCTGTGAGAATTGACACCAGTGTCCATCATAATTATCAGATTTGGGATTTGCTAGAACGACCTAAGATTTTAACACCACAGATTGAATTTCGAGCGTAATAAAATGCATTAACCCACTTTTACACTCTTCTACTTGTCACGAGTACACATCCCTCCACATTCAGTGGTAGTTTCCCCGTTAAAAATCAGTGATTTTCTTCATTGCTTTTCCCAACCCATAGTTGGTGGGGTAGATCCATTCTCTAGCCATCTCGAATAACAAAAGAATTTAAATAAACCTTATGCACTCTGCACAGAGTTAAAGAACTTATGACTTATGAGTTTATAAAAACTGAATGGGACACACCAAAAAAGTTGCCGGTATTTGTCGGTTAACCGTAAACTAGCTGTGATTCCACACACGATCGTGGATTTTCCGTGATACAGTTTTTGTACTGAAGAAATGTGATTAAAAATAGCGTAATGACGGTAATAGGTCTCTGATAAAATTAGAATTGTGTGTTTATAAAAGCAGTGTGCAGTTCTTTAAATGTGAAACTAAAAAGTAACGTAATCATCATCAAGTACCATACCTGCTGGCGTAGGTGATAATGTCTCTCCACAAATTTTGATCTCGACAGCTATTTATCATTTCTGTTGTTGACCTTCTGCCAAGCCATTCTCTTAAGCTGTCTGGTATCTTTTCTCATTGCTTCTCTTTGTCTCTTCCTCCCTCAATTTTCCCAGTTGTCACAATATATTCCAGCTGTTACCTTCTCATAACATAGCCAAAAAATTTATGATGTAAAAAGTAACAAGAAATGTGAATTTGAGTCAGTTCCATGGCACTTGTGAAAAACTTACTTATTTAGGTTTGTCTGTTTGTTTGTTAGCATCACCACTGCACACCGGGAAAACCCATAGGTGCTGCGAAATTCCTCTCGAGAAAATCCGAGAAGAGTTCTAGCTCACGTGCAGTGACTTCGTAATGAGAGAAGTAATAATAAATGAAGTCATAAGTTCTTCCCCCCCCTCCCTCACAGTTGTAATCCGACAACTCCTGTACTTTGTTTGGCATGTCCACGCTTGTTTCTACCTCGTGAAGCCTACGGACACCAGTCATTCAGATGATTTCCATCACGCAGAACAGACCAGTCGTTCAGCTAAGTCATTTTTTGTAATATAATTTTATAGAAATATTATTTACTTTTATCTATCTCTACACCCATCCTACCTCCCCTCATGTAGCACATATATATCTCTCTCTTTTCTTATCGTACCATCTGACTTCTTCTCTTCTTCTATACTTGATCATGAGAGAGTCTGGAATCCTACTCTGATTGAGTCTTGATCGCGGAGAGAGAGATACTTGATCACCCGACATGTAGTTATAGTTAATTGTTCTTCACCGTTTGTTGTCGTTCCTGTATTCTGAAGAAAGCTACAGGCCGAAACGTCAGTATTGTATTGTGTTCCTTCCTTGTAAAGCTGACACCATACCTCGGAGTGTTTATCACACCCCACTAATGGCTCCCTCCAATAATAAAATGAATATTATTATACAGCGAAACTTCCGAGGCGAAAATCAGCGAATCAATTCAGAGGAAGAAGTATGTTTGCATCACACGGAAAAAAAATGACAAGTAATCAACAACAAAATAATAAAAAAAACAGATACACAATTTATTCCCGAGCTGTGATCGTAACTTTATGCTATAGTCACGAGAACACCTGCGTGAAAGACATCGCCAATTATGGCTAATTTGTTAGTTAGACGAGTTGGCAGTGTTCCCTAGCGTTTGACTTTTCGAGGCACGGCGCTGTGCTAAGAGGTACGGGTTCGTTCCTGCTTCAGACCATATATTGTTCTGTGTTTGTTGTTGTTGATTATTTGTCATTTTTTTCCGAGTGCTGTAAACATACATCTTCCTCTGAATTGATTTAAAAACTTCATGGCTCGGCCAAGGGTCCACGTTGAGGGTAGGTTTCTACTGGCCCTGGCATCGACTATATTCATGACCTACTCTTTTCGATTTTCACTGACAATGGTTCTTTAACGTGCGCGAGTGCACACTGGACCTCAAGCTTAATGCCGTTATCCGAGAGGGCTAGACATCGGATGGCACTACTCAAGATATCAGGTAAGAGTGACGTCATAAAGAAACCACGGATTAACGTTTCCTATTTTTGAAATGTCACAACCGCCTCTGGTGAACTGTGAACCTCGATCCGTCCTGTTATAAGGCCGACTAGGCTACTCAGTCCTTCCCCCCCCCTTCCCCCGAAACTATATTATATTATCAATGTAGTATTATACAATAATACAAATTTTGAATGGCGAACTTAAGGCCGGAAAGAGACCAAAGGGCAGAACAGTGCTGAGATATAAAGATGTTTGCAGGGCTTCCTTGAGGCAATTTTCTATCAGTAAAAGGAACTGTGAAAATGTTGCTGCGGATCTTAGCACATGGATAAAAAAAATAAAAAATAGCACAGCAACTTTCGAGACAGTGTTGATATCAAATTCAGAAGACAAAAGGTGCAAGACAACAGAGACAAGGCCGGGTACAGCAAATACACCTTGCTCGTTCTGTGAATGGATCTGTCTGTCCAGGATTGGCAAATTCAGCCACGAGAAAAGATATTCAGTAAAGCAGCACCCGGTATGAGACACTAATGCTTTACCAAACTATTGACTTACCATGATTGCTTGCTACCAACCGTCTGTCAAGACACCAAAGACCCTATATCATCATCGAGTTCCATCTCCGCATCGAAGGCTCGCGCCCATGGGGCGCCATTCTTCTATTTCTTTTGCTTTGATGGTGCAGGTTCTCATAGGCTGGTTTGTTCATCTTTTGATGTTACTCGTCCATGTTAGTCTTGGTCTGCCTCTTTTACCTTGTATTTTCTCCTCCAGGATTACTTTTAGTAGGTTGTTGTGTCTTTTAACATGGCCCAAAAATCGAATTTGTCTTGTTTGAATTGTGTTTAGTAGTTATCTTTTCATTTTTAGTTATTTAAGACATCGTTTGTTTTCTTTTCCTTCCATCCAATTCTACCTATTCTTCTATGTATCCACATTTCAAAAGCTTTAATTATCTGTTCTGTTTTCTTGTCTAGTGTCCATGTTTCTGCACCATGTACGGATGTTGAGAAGACATAACATTTTGCTATTCTTAGTTATAGCCCTGGTGTTATTTGTTTTGATGTTAGTATGTTCTTCATGACATTAAAATTACTGTTTGCCATTCCTATTCTTTTGTTTATTTCAGTTTTACATTTTCCATCACTGGTTATAGTATGTCCAAGGTAGTTGTGGTTCTGAACTATATCCAGGTCTATTCCTTCAATTTTGATATCCACATCTAATCCATATTTTTTGCTTGTCATGTTTATTTCATTAGCTCAAAAGCCGTATATAACATTATAAATGAATCACTAACACATCACTCTGTACACAAGAACTATTTTCACTGTAAACTGTTGGTTCTAATCTTGGAAATCTCGCAGCATTTTTGCGAAAAATGTCCAGAGCAGAATGGCTCAGGCAAAAGCAGTTTTCCATTAAAATGATGAAGATGCTGTGTAATACATTTTGACAATAGAAACAAGAAAAAGAGTTCTTAAATGTTATCTAGAGCCAGTCTTAACATATGGATGTGAATCATGACCAATAGGACAACATGCAAGAAAATCACTGGAGGCTATAAATATGTGGTTTTACATAAGAATGTTGAGAATGCCATGGACAGCTAAGAAGAGTAATGAAAACGTTCTGAAAGAGTTCAAAGAAAAAGATGGTTAATTTCCAATATTAGGAAGAAACAATCATCATATTGTGGCCATGTAATGAGAAGGGAACAGCTGGAATATATTGTAACAACTAGAAAAAATGAGGGATGAAGAGATAGAGGGAAGCAAAGAGAAAAGATACCAGACAGCTTAAGAGAAAGACTTGACTGAAAGTCAACAACAGAAAGGATAAATAACTGTCAAGATTAAAAGTTGTGGAGAGACATGATCACCTACGCCAGCAGACATGGCACTTAAAGATGATGACGATGAGGATGATAGTGTAGGTCGGTGTAAACTGTCAAACACCTTTTGGAAATCCACAAAGTTAGCAACGAGCGAAGATTGGAATGATTCCTCAATGATGTCTCTGGGGGTGAACAGTGAAAATGTGACCAGCACGTGACCGATGTTGTCTGAATTCCACTTGTCCTTTGTGATAATTAGTTTTCGTCTAAAAAAAAAGTCACTGGATAATTAATGCTCGTCACAAAAACGTTATTGGGTAATTAATGCTCGTCACAAAAACGTTATTGGGTAATTAATGCTCGTCATAAAAACGTTATTGGATAATCAATGCTCGTCATAAAAACGTTATTAGATAATTAATGCTCGTCATAAAAACGTTATTGCATAATTAATGCTCGTCATAACAACGTTATTGGATAATTAATGCTTGTCACAAAAACGTTATTGGATAATTAATGCTCGTCACAAAAAACGTTATCGGATATTTAATGCTCGTCACAAAAACGTAATCGGATAATTAATGCTCGTCACAAAAACATTATTGGATAATTAATGCTCGTCACAAAAACGTTATCGGATAATTAATGCTCGTCACAAAAACGTTATCGGATAATTAATGCTCGTCATAAAAGCGGCACACCTTGAAAATCTAAGAGACGAAACAAGACAGGGGGGATAACCGGGCCGAAGTGAGTGTTGACCTTTTCTGAATATAAAGAAGAGCCAATCAGAGTGACGGTGGGAGCCGCGATAGCTCAGTGGTTAGTGAACTGGACTACAAAGGACAAGAGGTAGTGTTCGATCCTAACCGACGGCTTCCGGTTCACCCAGCCCTTAATGGGTACCGGATTTTTGTCTCGGAAAGTAAAGCGACACGGGCGTAATACCTACCACATTACCCCAAAAATCAAGTGCTGAAGGTCTGTATCATTTATGGTCACTAACACCATATTCCCTACACGCCACTTGGCTTGACGGGGGCACTTTACTTGTTTACTTATAATCACAGTGACATGCAGTACTGTAAAATATAATATTTCTTGCACACTATCTATTTGTGATAGTATTCATAGAGATTCTTTGTGGAAAATTCTGAAGCAATATGGCTTACCATCAAAAATCATAAATATTATCAAAGACATGTATGATGGTTACACATGTGCAGTTCGAACAGAGGAAGGACTGAGCGAATGTTTCCCAATAGAAACTGGGGTTAAACAAGGATGTATTTTATCGCCCTTGTTATTTGGAATTGTTATGGACTTCATAATGAAGAAATGCTGCACTGGTAATAAAGGCATCGAATGGATACAAGGAGACCATTTGGAGGACCTGGACTTTGCTGATGACATAGTTCTCATCAGCAATCAGATAAAAACGATGCAGGAAAACACAAATGAGCTATCATCAATAGCCAGCAAAATTGGGCTTGAGGTCAATCATGAAAAGACTAAAGTCATGAAAAGTTTAATTCCAACAAGTGACAAAATATACATGGAAAACAAACCAGTAGAAGAGATCGATCACTTCATCTATCTTGGAAGTCACATTGATCGAGAAGGGGATACGAGCAAAGAAATTAGAATCAGACTGGCTAAAGCAGCAATGTCTTTCAGAAGCCTTGAAAAGTTGTGGAAATCAAAACTCATTAGCACAAACACAAAACTTAGGCTATTCAAATCAAATGTACTATCAACCCTTACGTATGCGTGTGAAAGCTGGAAAACAACAAGAGATATAGAAACAAAGTTGAACGCATTCGAAAATAAATGTCTAAGGAAAATACTTGGTATAGAATGGAACGAATTCAAAACAAACGAGGAAATTAGAGAAATCGCCAATCAACCACTAATATCTTCAGTAATAAAGAAAAGACGATGGTCATACGTTGGACATGTGATGAGAAGAGATAATAATCGAATAGCAAAGCAAGCCCTCATATGGGAAACAACAGGTAAAAGAAAAAGAGGAAGACCCAGGGAGACACTGAGAAGAACATTGATGAGAGAGGCAAGAGCAGCAGGAATCGGCTCCCTCAATGAGATAGAACTGCTTGCACAGAACAGAGACAGATGGCGAGATTTGATAAAATATCTTTAAAAGAAAACTGCTAGAACAAAAATTCATATAGGAGAAGGTGTATCTTGGTCTACGCCCTATGGGCCGGTTACGGCTCGAAAGGTCAATAGATAGATAGATAGATCTATTTGTGTACACAATTTATAAGAAATACCTATATCTACAGGGAAGCCGCGATAGCTCAATAGTTAATGAACTAGATTACAAAGGACAAGAGCTTCCAGGTGCACCCAGATTTAAATGTGTAATGACATTTTTTCTGGGAAAATAAAGCGGCACAGGCGTAATGCCGACAACATTACCTCAAAAATCATATACCGAAGGTCTGTAAAAAATTAATGCAACTAACACCAAATAAACTATACGCAGCTTGGTGTGACAGGGCACTTCACTTGTTGTTTTTTTTTTTAACTTTGCTTGTATTTACAAAATCCACTTCGCCTTTCTGCTCAATCTTTACAAATTCTTAAGGTCCCAGAAAATGTGAGACTGCATGCAAAAATTGAGGACATTATGCCAAACAGTTCGGAGAAAATTGATTTTGAGCATAAATTTGTGAACGGACTATAGTTAACCCTGGCTAGCAAATAACCCTCCATTGTTGAAATGGTCGACCGATGACGGTGGAGCCTGTGGTAATGTTTAGGGACCAGATGCCATTACTGTGTTTTAAAAGCCTTGTCAAGCAGAATAGGTTGTGCAGCTTCTGAATTGATTGTTAAGATCGTGTTAAAAGCATTGCTTTACTGGTTTATTGCAAGACAGTACTCCGTGTGGAAGTAGCAAACGAACCCATCACGTGACTATTGCAAATAGCTGAAATCTTCCAATAAAATAAATGTTAAGTACGGCCGTTAAAGGAAAACTAAATAAGAAAAAAATGTTTTAAAAAATATTGCTTCTTTTACATTATGCTGAGTTGTAATAATAGTAGTAGTAGTTGCTGTTGTTGTTATAGTTGTAGTAGTAGTACTTGTAGTGGTAGTAGTTTTGTTGCTGTAGTAGTTGTTGTTGTTATAGTTGTAGTAGTAGTAGATGTAGTAGTACTTGTAGTGGTAGTAGTTGTTGTTGTTGCTGTAGTAGTTGTTGTTGTTGTTGTTGTTGCTGTAGTAGTAGTTGTTGCTGTAGTAGTAGTTGTTGCTGTAGTAGTTGTTGTTGCTGTAGTAGTTGTTGTTGCTGTAGTAGTCGTTGCTGTAGTAGTAGTTGTTGTTATAGTTGTAGTAGTAGTAGATGTAGTAGTACTTGAAGTGGTAGTAGTTGTTGTTGTTGCTGTAGTAGTTGTTGTTGTTGTTGTTGCTGTAGTAGTTGTTGTTGCTGTAGTAGTTGTTGTTGTTATAGTTGTAGTAGTAGTAGATGTAGTAGTACTTGTAGTGGTAGTAGTTGTCGTTATTGCTGTAGTAGTTGTTGTTGTTGTTGCTGTAGTAGTTGTTGTTGCTGTAGTAGTTGTTGTTGCTGTAGTAGTCGTTGTTGTAGTTGTAGTAGCTGTAGTTGTAGTTGTAGTCGTAGTAGTAATAGTTGTTGTTGTTGTAGTAGCTGTTGTTGTAGTTGTAGTTGTAGTTATAGTTGTAGTAGTAGTAGTTGTTGTTGTTGTAGTTGTCGTTGTAGTTGTTGTTGTTGTAGTTGTCGTTGTAGTTGTTGTTGTTGTAGTAGTAGTTGTAGTTGTAGTAGTTGTAGTTGTTGTAGTTGTAGTTGTAGTTGTAGTTGTAGTAGTAGTTGTTGTTGTTGTAGTAGCTGTTGTTGTAGTTGTAGTTGTTGTAGTTGTAGTTGTAGTTGTAGTAGTTGTAGTTGTTGTAGTTGTAGTTGTAGTAGTTGTAGTTGTTGTAGTAGCTGTTGTTGTAGTTGTTGTAGTAGCTGTTGTTGTAGTTGTTGTAGTTGTAGTTGTAGTAGTAGTGGTTGTTGTTGTTGTAGTTGTAGTTGTTGTAGTTGTAGTTGTAGTAGTTGTAGTTGTTGTAGTTGTAGTTGTAGTAGTAGTGGTTGTTGTTGTAGTTGTAGTTGTTGTAGTAGCTGTTGTTGTAGTTGTTGTAGTTGTAGTTGTAGTAGTAGTGGTTGTTGTTGTAGTTGTAGTTGTTGTAGTTGTAGTTGTAGTAGTTGTAGTTGTAGTTGTTGTAGTTGTAGTTGTTGTAGTAGCTGTTGTTGTAGTTGTTGTAGTTGTAGTTGTAGTTATAGTTGTAGTAGTAGTAATAGTTGTTGTTGTTGTAGTAGCTGTTGTTGTAGTTGTAGCTTTCGTCAGTCATAGGTGACTACAGATTTTTCAGTGCTCCGAGGAAATGTTTTTTCTTTCGTCATGTATTCACTTCATTGATGAATCTGTCTGCTTATTGCTTGAGTTGGATCTTTAAAATATGCATATAGTTTATATTATTGCTGGAAGAAACATACAGTAATGGATAATGTGGTAGGTATTACGCCCGTGCCGCTTTACTTTCCCAGAAAAAATCCGGTACCCATTAAAGACAGCGTGAACCCGGAAGCCGTCGGTTGGGATCGAACCCTACCTCTTGTGCTTTGTAGTCTAGTTCACTAACCACTGAGCTATCGCGGCTACCTATGTGTTCAGTGTACCAGGAAGAAAATTATTCTGGAGGGTAGAAAAAAACCCAAGCTGACAGTAGAAAAGTTGTAAATAGCGCATATATATATATATATATATATATATATATATATATATATATCACAGTATATATCACGTATAGAAATAATAACTTGGCAAGGTTTCATTGATTTATGTTCTAGTCAATTTTCAATTTATTTGAGCCAACAGGAGTAAAGAAGCAACAGGCGATGCTGTATTCCAGTGATATCGTTGGAAATTGTCGCCTAGGCAACCGACCATTGCTTGCACGGAGTTCGACCTTGCTGACGTCATAATCGTCACAATGGCTGCACATGTCGCCCTGTTCTTGTAGAGACTAGTGTAGTGCTTAATTGTTTCAGTTTTTTTAATGTTTTTTTTTTAATGTGTACTTATTTTTAGGAAACTGGAGTGAGGTAGCGGCTGTGCACTTTATTTTCGATGGGAGCCATTTGGAATCGTCCCCTATGTAACCAATAATGCATTAACGAAGATCGACATTCTCAACAAAATAACCAACAGTTACAACGAGCTTTAGAGCGGTGTGATATTCGTCGAGTGGATATGGGGAATTTTCCTAATGGAACGAAACTAATTCCTTGAATTGAATAGAATAGAATAGATTAGAATAGATAGAATAGCATAAAATAGAATAGAATAGCATAAATTAGAATAGAATAGCATAAAATAGAATAGAATAGCATAAAATAGAATAGAATAGCATAAAATAGAATAGAATAGAATAGCATAAAATAGAATAGAATAGCATAAAATAGAATAGAATAGATAGAATAGCATAAAATAGAATAGAATAGCATAAAAAAGAATAGAATAGCATAAAATAGAATAGAATAGCATAAAATAGAATAGAATAGCATAAAAAAGAATAGAATAGCATAAAATAGAATAGAATAGCATAAAATAGAATAGATAGAATAGCATAAAATAGAATAGAATAGCATAAAATAGAATAGAATAGCATAAAATAGAATAGAATAGCATAAAATAGAATAGAATAGAATAGAAAAGAAAAGAATAGAATAGAATAGAATAGTATAGGACAGAATAGAATAGTATAGAATAGTATAATATAGAATAGAATAGAATTATGATCTGGAAAAGAGAACTGAGAGAGAAACATTACATTGAGCTGAAGGGGAAAACAATGAGCACTCTATTAATGATTTATAATTTTGTAAATTTTTTTTTTTTGGATAATCGCCAACTTTTATCTCTGACGAAGTCCCTAGACTTGGAAAAAAAATATTAAGCCGAAAAAACTTCACAAACATGGAGCGGATAAAGTGATACAGCGAAGTAGATGGCGCTGGATAGGACACACACTGCGGAAGCCAACTGAGAATATTACACAACAGGCCCTTTTTTGGAATCCCCAGGGGGAAAAGACAATGAGGAAGACCAAGAAATTTTTGGAGAAGACACACAGAAGCAGAGATGAAGATGATGGGGAAGACATGGAATGATCTTAAAAGAATGGCAAGAAAGAGAATGACTTGGAAAGTGTTTGTTGATGACCTATGCTCCACAGGGAGCTGAAAGGTAGAGGAAGTAGTCCCTAGAGACTAGGAACTGAATTGTGCGTGTGTAATACGTTTTTCTCTAGCAGACGTCTGCACAGGGTCCCTCGCCACACAGGCAAATAACTCCGTCTTCAGAGGTACTCGTATTTTTTTTCCGTCGATGAGTAATTGACGTTTCAATCCGGGCCTCGCTTCTCAGACCAGGGGTGGTTTCCACAAAGAGAAATCATTTTTTTTTTTAAATCCCAACTGAGGCAGCCGGGATTTGAACCCACTAACCTCTCTGTCTCGAAGCCGGTGTCTTGCCTTAAAAAAATTGGAGTGACGTGTAAACGTCTCAAATTTGACTGTGACTAATGACAAAGACACTAATGTTTTATTAGATTCATTGAGATCTTTATTTGTACTCTGCTGAGCATAGGAAATTAAGTATTACAAGGCAGCAAAGAATAATGTATGTGTTCTTGTATAATTCGGTTGTACAGAACCAGAAAGTTGCATTTAAATTGTTTGTATTATTATTGAAGTGAACTAGTATTGTAGTTGTACTTAGTCGAAGGCCCCCGCATCACTGCAAACGAATTAAAATCCATAATTGCTCAACCTCCCGTGCCAGTAGAGTATTCCGAATTAAAACTCATCGGCATGATGGCCGAAACAAAGAAAGGCAGCTGCAGTCCCCATCATAGCAGCCACAGCAAACGCCAAAAGACATAAAGTGTAATCGCACGCACCGAAAGTGAACGCAGCCAAACAGCCCTTCGTCATACGATATCATCATTCATCATAAGCGATCTGAATATCGAAACACGATCCGGATGAAAAACACAGCTCACAGAATACTAAACGTGCGTACAGATCACTAAACTCGGTAGCTCCGGCAGCAAGCCAGACTTGAAATATGAGGAAGCTGCAACAAGGAACATTTTTCAGACTGAACCTCAATAGTTCCTGCCGCCTATCCACCATATTGACTGAAAGTGTTAATGTAACTCGCATTATATCTCGCTACACAACCCTTCTCTACTCGGACCTCTCAACCTCGTCTGAATGTCGATGCCCCCTGTTGTTGTTTCTCTAGGTCTGCCTCTTTTCCTTTACCCCCTGGTTCCAATTTTAGAGTTTGCTTTGAGATTCTCTTACTCCGGTGTCGTTCAAGCATAAACATTGACGGATCATAAAACTAAAAAGATCAATAAATTACTCTTTTATTTATTATACAATGTTCTTCCTAAAATGTTTGGATTTCGTTACGTCAGAACATGACAAATCCCACAGATAATAATAAATCAATTCAACGTCTTGTGATCGATTTGACAAGCGACAATATCCATTGCTCAAAGTAGCGGATCAGTTCAATAAACGTCTTAGAGAGATGGATGGGAACTGCCAAATAAAGGTTCCAGATAGGTGGATGGGAACTGCCAAAGAAAGGTTCCAGGCGAAATGTTTAGTTCAATTAGAGCATTGTCATGTGTCATTTCCGGTCTTCCATTTCAGTTTTTTCTCGTTGCAGTTTTCTGAGAAGAGGTCTGTAGTTCACCCTTTCAAGTTTTCTGAGATCTGGTCTGTATTTCACGTTACTAAATTTTCTTAGATCTGGTCTGTATTTCACGTTAATAAATTTTCTTAGATCTGGTCTGTATTTCACGTTACTAAATTTTCTTAGATCTGGTCTGTATTTCACGTTACTAAATTTTCTTAGATCTGGTCTGTATTTCACGTTACTAAATTTTCTTAGATCTGGTCTGTATTTCACGTTACTAAATTTTCTGAGATCAGGTCCGTAGTTTATTCTTCCCAAATTTTCTGAGATCAGGTCCGTAGTTTATTCTTCCCAAATTTTCTGAGATCAGGTCCGTAGTTTATTCTTCCCAAATTTTCTGAGATCAGGTCCGTAGTTTATTCTTCCCAAATTTTCTGAGATCAGGTCCGTAGTTTATTCTTCCCAAATTCTGAGATAAGAACTCATAGCTCACTCAATATACGCCTAAATATAATATACAAAGAAAGTTGTCAGGGTGTGAACGAACTTCAAAAAATTATGAATTAGATTTACAAGTTTGTTGATATAAGCATTCAAGAATAAGGAAGCTTTTGTCAGACCTTCTGCGGTTGATTCCTTTTTTAATCTCGTAGCAAATCATCTTTACACATAAAAGACATCAACATTTATACAGGAAACGAAGTTCAGATATAGATAATACTTCATGCGAACGGAAAAGATCTTTACATATGGACGAAAGAAACCTACGATTATTCCTGTCAGCGATGAAACCAGATTAAAAGAGACAAAATATGTTTCTTATCATCAAGGACAAAATTCATATATGTAGAGTTATAGTATAATGTAGTATAAGCAGGATATATTTCAATATAACTGGAATTTGCATTACATATATTTTTTTACATATATATATATATATATATATATATATATAACTATTTGCAAAGGAAAACATAGAATTATGTAGTAAATGTACCAGTCAAATACCAGTGGATAAAGAGATACAGCGAAGACGATGGCGCCACCGAGAGTATTACACAACAGGCCCTTTTCTGGAATTCCCAAAGAAAAAGACAAAGAGAAAGACAAATATATTCTTGGAGAAGACATGGAAACAGAGATGAAGATGATGGGGAAGACATGGAATGATCTTAAAAGTATGGCAAGAAACAGAACGGCTAGAAAGTGTTTGTTGAAGACCTATGCTCCACAGGGAGCTGTAAAGTGTTTGTTGAAGACCTATGCTCCACAGGGAGCTGAAAGTGTTTGTTGAAGGCCTATGCTCCACAGGGAGCTGTAAAGTGTTTGTTGAAGACCTATGCTCCACAGGGAGCTGTAAAGTGTTTGTTGAAGACCTATGCTCCACAGGGAGCTGTAAAGTGTTTGTTGAAGACCTATGCTCCACAGGGAGCTGAAAGTGTTTGTTGAAGACCTATGCTCCACAGGGAGCTGTAAAGTGTTTGTTGAAGACCTATGCTCCACAGGGAGCTGTGAAGTGGAAGATGGATAATAAGAAAGAGATTTGCAAAGCAAACGTTGAAATAGTTGTAGTTATCTTTATCGCCAAAGGACAGGAGCTGGGCGTTAAAGGGGGGGGGGGGAGGAGAGGAATCAATGTTTAATGGGAGCAATGGTAAGAAGACGGTTGAGAATCACTGCGCTAAATCATGACTATTCTGTGTTCGTTTTGCTTAGCTTCTCTATACATCTTATAACACTGTAAATTATCTTGCATTGCATTTTCAGGTGTCGTGTCGACTGGAGTGGGTGATCATTTTGTTCCGCACCTTTTTGTCTTCTTAATTGTTTCATCATCATCACTGAGTGCCGTCTCCGCATCCAAGGTTGGCTACCATGGAACGCCATTCCACTCTGTCTCTTGCTTTGATGGTGCAGATTATCATAGATTGACTTGTCCATCTTTTTATGTTACTCCTCCATGTTAGTCTTAGTCTGCCTTTGCCTCTTTTACCTTGTATTTTACCTTCCAATATTACTTTTATTAAGCTATTTTGTCTTTTAACATGCCCCAAAAATTTAATTTGCCTTGTTCTAATTGTGTTTAGTACTTCCCTTTGCATGTTTAGTTGGTTTAAAACTTCATCGTTTGTTTCCTTTTCTTTCCATCCAAGTTGTTCCATTAGTTGTTTATCTTGCAAAAAGTTATATCTTCTCAATATTCCTTTATCGTGCAGAAACATGGACACCAAACAAGAAAACAGAAAACAACATTGAAGCCTTTGAAATGTGGATTAATATAAGAATTTGAAGAATTGTATGGAAAGGAAATAAAACAAACTATGAAGTCTTAAAACAACTAAAATTGAAGAGAGTTCAACGAAATAATTCAAACAAAGACACATACGATTTGTGGGGCATGTTAAACGACACATCAGCTGGCTAAAAGTAATGTTGGAAAAGGAAATGCAAGGTGTAAGAGGCAGACCAAGACTAACATGGACGAGTAACATTAAAAGATGGACAAGTAGCCTCTGACAACCTGCACTATCAAAGCAAGAAACAGAGCAGCATGCCGTTACATGGTAGCCAACCTTTGCTGCGGTAACGGCACTCGATGATGATGATGATGATGATGAGTCGTATTTCTGCTGTTTCCACTCTTTTCAACTGTCATATTTCCTCTCTTCCTCTCATTTCCCTAGTTGTCACGATTTGTTTCAGCTTCCACCCTTCTCTGTACAAATATTTATATCCTTCCTTCTTGATACCGATAGCAAGTTATCTTTATTCAAGAAAATACGTCATTGTTTGTGAAGGAGATTGACATTTTGCAATGCCATGATTTCAAGAAAGTATTCAATCAAAGACAATCCCTGCTTAAAGAGAAAAGGCAAATAGAGCGAATGAATGAAAGATTAGAAAATCCTCTGTTTACCCTTTTTAAACTGTCTTGTTTATGTTTGTTTTCTGTTGTAAACTTTTTGCTCTGAAAGGTCAGTTTGTTCAGGCTGGCCGCAAAAGCTGATTATTTTTCTGTTTTCAGTTGTTTTAAGTAAGGATAGAACAATTTGAGGTTAGGATAGAACAATTTTAAGTTATGATAGAACAGTTTTAGGTTAGGATAGAACAATTTGAGGTTAGGATAGAACAATTTGAGGTTAGGATAGAACAATTTTCGGTTAGGATAAAACAATTTTCGGTTACGATAGAACAATTTGAGCTTAGGATAGAACAATTTGAGGTTAGGATAGAACAGTTTGAGGTTAGGATAGAACAATTTTCGGTTAGAATAGAACCATTTTCGGTTAGGATAGAACGATTTTCGGTAACGATAGAACAATTTTAGCCGCGATAGCTCAGTGGTTAGTGAACTGGACTACAAAGGACAAGAGATAGGGTTCGATCCCAACCGACGGCTTCCGGGTTCACCCAGCCATGAATGGGTACCGGATTTTTCTGGGAAAGTAAAGTGGCACGGGCGTAATACCGACCACATTACCCCAAAAATCATGTGCCGAAGGTCTGTAAAATTTATAGTCACTAACACCATATTCCCTATACGTCATTTGGCGTGACTCTGGCTCTTTACTCTTTTTTATAGAACAATTTTAGATTAGGGTTGAACATATTTAGGTTAGGGGTTCAAATGCCAGTTCAGATAAAACTTTGTAGCCTAAAAGTCTGTAGTTGTAATTAGTCAAGGGCCCCGGTATCACTGCAAACGAATTTAAACCCATAATTGCTCAACCACCCGTGCCAGTGGAATCATCCGCATTACTATTCCATCTCACTGAATGATCCAAACAAAGAAAGGCAGCTGCAGTCCCCATTATAGCAACTACAGCACACGCCAAAAGAAATGTTGCGTAATCGCACCGAAAGTGAACGCAGCCTCACTGTCCAACTTAAAAGGCTTTTGTGGTCTACTCAATATCTATAAATGGGTACCAGCAATATTCTACGAAGGAAAGGCAGCGAGGAAATGGGATATGACCACCAAACCTCATGAAGCAGACGCTTAATGAAGCTTCTAACACCTTATTACACAACAGAGATTACTACATGACTATCTTTACCATTCACCTCAGTGCAAAATAAAGACAAGTGGAACAATATTAAAATAGATAAATGAATTTAAAGATTTGGGAAGTTTGTTAACCTCAGACGGTAGATGTACAACAGAGGTGAGATGCAGAATGGCTCAGGCAAAAGCAGCTTTCCACAAAATGAGGAAGATACTATGCAATCCATTTTTGACAATAGAAAAAAAAAGAGTTCTTAAATGTTATCTAGAGCCAGTCTTAACATACGGATGTGAATCATGGACAATAGGACAACAGACAAGACAATCACTTGAGTCTGTAGAAATGTGGTTTTGCAGAAGAATGTTGAGAATACCACGAACAGCTAAAAAGAGCAATGAAAACATTCTGAGAAAAGACCAAATGAAATAGAGAGCTAATATCCAATATTAGGAAGAAACAATCATCATTATTTGGCTGCCAAGTAATGAGAAGAGAATAGCTGGAATATATTGTAACAACTGGGAAAATTCAGGGACGAAGAGATAGAGGGAAGCAAATAGAAAAAATGCCGAACAGCTTAAGATAATTGTTTGGCAGAAGGTCAACAACAGAAATTATAAATAACTGTCGTGATGGAAAGTTGTGGAGAGACATGATCACATACGCCAGCAGTTACCTGCCCCCACTGTGAGGGGAGAAAACAATAGCACCACAGTTAACTGCCCCCATTGTGAGGGGAGAGAAGAACAGAACCACGGTTAACTGTCCCCATTGTGAGGGGAGAGAAGAATAGAACCACTGTTACCTGCCCCCATTGTGAGGGGAGAGAAGAACAGAACCACGGTTAACTGTCCCCATTGTGAGGGGAGAGAAGAATAGAACCACTGTTAACTGCCCCCATTGTGAGGGGAGAGAAGAACAGAACCATGGTTAACTGTCCCCATTGTGAGGGGAGAGAAGAACAGAACCACGGTTAACTGTCCCCATTGTGAGGGGAGAGAAGAACAGAACCACGGTTAACTGCCCCCATTGTGAGGGGAGAGAAGAACAGAACCACGGTTAACTGTCCCCATTGTGAGGGGAGAGAAGAATAGAACCACTGTTAACTGCCCCCATTGTGAGGGGAGAGAAGAACAGAACCACGGTTAACTGTCCCCATTGTGAGGGGAGAGAAGAATAGAACCACTGTTACCTGCCCCCATTGTGAGGGGAGAAAAGAATAGAACCACTGTTACCTGCCCCCATTGTGAGGGGAGAGAAGAACAGAACCACCGTTACCTGCCCCCATTGTGAGGGGAGAAAAGAATAGAACCACTGTTAACTGCCCCCCATTGTGAGGGGAGAAAAGAAGAGAACCACTGTTATCTGCCACCACCGTAAGGGGAGAGAAGAATAGAGCCACTGTTATCTGCCCCCATTGTGAGGGGAGAGAAGAATAGAACCACTGTTACCTGCCCTCATTGTGAGGTGGAGAGAAGAATAGAGCCACTGTTACCTGCCCCCATTGTGAGGTGGAGAGAAGAATAGAGCCACTGTTATCTGCCCCCATTGTGAGGGGAGAGAAGAATAGAACCACTGTTACCTGCCCCCATTGTGAGGGGAGAGAAGAATAGAGCCACTATTATCTGCCCCCATTGTGAGGGGAGAGAAGAATAGAGCCACTGTTATCTGCCCCCATTGTGAGGGGAGAGAAGAACAGAACCACGGTTACCTGCCCCCATTGTGAGGGGAGAAAAGAAGAGAACCACTGTTACCTGCCCCCATTGTGAGGGGAGAGAAGAATAGAACTACTGTTACCTGCCGCGCATGTCGTAAGAGGCGACTTAGGAGATTTGCAATCGTCGTTTGTGCAGTTACATTGCGCTTGAAATAAACGGGTCGTCCGATTCCTTTTGGGAAATGCTGTGACAATGATGTAACTGACAGGGACAATTCCTGACTGCAATGAAACTAGTTTCATAGATAGGACAGTTTTCTTGAAGTTTTCCCCACTTTTCTTTTTTCATTATTTCCCTTGATTTACTGGCTTTCTCTTTCTCTGTGGATTCCCTGTCAGTGACTGTCTTGTTATTAATTTAATTTTTCTCTCGGCCCAAAGTCGTACGTAAGGCGGAAGTCATAGTTCTCCAGGATTACCGATCTGCTGCTACTTCTTGTAGTTCTTGGTTGTTTCTTAGTCCCATAATTAAGCCTTCCATATTAATTGTTTGTTCGTAGCGATTCTCTTGTTCTGCATTGTTTTCTTTTACCGCATTGTTTCTACATGAATGCGTGATTGGGAAGTCTTCTTTCTTTATTTATTGTCAGCACCTGACCTATGTTTTCCCAACACCTTTTTCTTATAAAGCTCTCTACGTATGTTTTTTTTGGTTTTGATTTGATCGCTTTGTATAAAACTTCATCATCATGTGCCATACCGGTTGGCGTAGATGATCATGTCCCTCCACAATCTTCTATCTACAGTGCATCGTATCAATTCTGTTGTTGACTGTTTTCCATGCCATGGCACCAAGCTATTCAGTATTTTCTCTCTTTGTCGCCCGCGTTCTCTCTTTCCTTTTATTTTGACAATTGTAACCAAGTATTCCAACTTTCCTCTTCTCATGATGTGCCCAAAAAATGTTGATTGCTTCTTTCTGATGTTTTTTAAGAGCTCCCTTTTTGTGTTAACCT
Organism: Megaustenia siamemsis; assembly: GCA_032433765.1. NCBI lineage: Eukaryota > Metazoa > Mollusca > Gastropoda > Stylommatophora > Ariophantidae > Megaustenia > Megaustenia siamemsis. The sequence continues at coordinate 37,534,577 of JAVIAB010000145.1, read as the reverse complement.
CTTTGAGAACTTCCTCATTTGTCTTTTTAGCTGTCCAGAGAACTTTCAACATTCTTCTGAGAAATCCCATCTCTGTGGCCTCTAATCGTCTTTTCATTTGTTTGTCTACTGTCCATGATTTGTTTCCATAGGTCAGAAGTGGTTCTATATAGCACCGATGAACTCTCTTTCTCATTTTTATTGACACAGATATAAAACTTCAGCAAACGTAAAACAATCAACCACTAATATCTTCAGTAATAAAGAAAATACGATGGTCATATGTTGGACATGTGATGAGAAGAGATAATAACCGGATAGGAAAGCAAGCCCTCATGTAGGAAACAACAGGTAAGAGGAAAAGAGGAAGACACAGAGAGACACTGTAAAAAACATTGATGAGAGTGGCAAGAGCAGCAGGAATCGCCTCCCTCGATGAGATAGAGCTGCTTGCACAGAACAAAGACAAATGGCGAGATTTGATAAAATATCTATAAAAGAATTGAAAACTGCTAGAATACAAATTTAGATAAGAGGAGGAGTATCTTGGTCTACTCCCTATGGGCCGGCTACGGCTCGAGAGGTCAATAGATTGATAGAAACCTAAAATAAACCTCACTTCATATGCTGGCAATATACTTTCTTGGTGTGTCCAAATCATCTCAAATTTCCCCATGTATAAACTGTTGCTCGACTGACTCTTCTTTTGTTCTTTCCCATATATCATCATTACGTCAAACAATCTCATGTTCAAGACGTTTCTCAAACAATTGTTTATTTAAATGTAAATTATCTTCAAATAAGGATACACAAAGCCAGAGGTGCATTCGTTGCACTGGGAAATATATGACAATTTTAAGAATTTAGGTTAAATGCGCAAACAAAAAAATTTTCAACTCCAATGTTGAAGAGTAAAGTACCCCCGTCACGCCAAGTGGCGTATAGGGAAATATGGTATTAGTGACCCTATATTTTACAGACCTTCAGCACATGATTTTTGGGGCAATGTGGTCGATATTATGCCCGTGCTGCTTTACTTTCCTAGACAAAAATCCGGTACCCATTTAAGGCTGGGTGAACCCGGAAGCCTTCGGTTGGGATCGAACCCTACCCCTTGTCCTTTGTAGTCCAGTTCACTAATCACTGAGCTATCGCGGATCCCAACTCCAATGTTAAGACAGTCTTATATGGCTGTGAAACATGGAGAGCAATAAAAATGACAATCATGAAGTTACGGACCTTCATTAATGGATGTTTACGCAGAATAAAAGGATGGAAATGGCAGGACAAAATCACTAACATAGAATTATGGAAATGCACCAATCAAATACCTGTGGATAAAGAGATACAGCTAAGACGATGACGCTGGATAGGGCACACAATGCGGAAGCCAACTGATAGTATTACACAACAGACCCTTTTTGGAATCCCCAAGGAAAGAGACAAAGAAATATTATAGGAAGAGCGAAATATTCTTGATGAAGACAGATGGAGGCAGAGATGAAGATGATGGGGAAAACATTGACTGATCTAAACAGAATGGCAAGAAACAGAAGGGCTTGTTGAAGACCTTTGCAACATAGGGGAAAGGAAGAAGCAGAAGAAATATTAATTACGTCCACTGTTTAGAAGGAGACATTAAGTACCAAATGAAACCATAATAAAAATGGTAGGAAAAAAAACCCTGCCAAGAATATATAGAACAACAACTTGAATGGTTTGGCCACATGGTCAGAATGAATCCTTACCAATCACCATCAAGGGCGTTCTTCTCGAGATTCATGGAAAAAGACCAAGAGAAGGATCCAGAAGAAGGTGGCTAGATGCAGTGACAGAAACATGTAACAACAAAGGAAAAATCACTAATTCAGACAGTTTGAGCAGCTCAAGAACGACAAATGATATAACCACGACACCTTTCGGTACCAGGGAGAAATTGAAAGAAGAAGTTCAGAAATTAATTTCATTCAAATTCTACATTTACAATTTTAGTCTGAATTGATATATTATTATTAGTACGTTAGTACTCTGCCAGGAGTAAATGATTGAGTTCTTTGCTTGTCGTCATGAATGCACTCCGAACATGTTCATAGGTACTCGGATCCTCTCCTCAGCAAGTTCCGCAGTGTCCAGCGACTGACGACTCCAATTCTGTGTTACATGAATAAGTTACTGCCAACTAATATTTACAACCACATCGCGACAAATCAATAAAGCAACGTTCGAGATGAAAGGCTAGAAATAATTGTGAGATTGTTGTGGAATAATTCATGAAGAATCAGGGAATGAAACAAGAAGTATACGGGACTGTCTGGTATAACACGCTTGGAGCAAGTCATAAATAACACATAGACGATATGAGCATATATATAGAGGATATGAACATATATATGACATTGCTGTAAATGTGAAGTAAAAAACGAAAGTAAAGACCCGATTTTTACAGACCTTCAGCACATTATTTTTACACACTTTCAGCACATGATGTATGTGGTAATGTGGTCGGTATTACGCCCGTACCGCATTACTTTCCCAGAAAAAAGCGGTACCAATTTAAGGCTGGGTGAACCCGGAAGCAGTAGATCAGGATCGAACCCTACCTCTTGTCGTCTGTAGCCCAGTTCACTAACAACTGAGCTATCGCGGCTCCAAAGGTGAAGTAATATAAAGTATTTGTAAAGAATATATGAGAAAAGCTGTTCAGAAGAGAAGAATGAAAATCTACATAATGACACTTGACATTGCATATGCAAAACGATATTAATATATATATATATATATATATATATATATATATATGTAGATCTTCGATGTAATCATGTCGATGCTCAGATGTCGAAGACTAAGATGGCTGGGGCACGTCCGGCGAATGGAAGAAAACCGTATCCCCAAGCAAATACTATATGGTGAACTAACACACGGAAAAAGATAAATCGGCAGACCTAAACTACGATATAGAGATATCTGTAAATCATCTCTGAATGACTTCTCCATCTGTGAAAATGACTGGGGACATCTGGCAAGTGATCGCAAATCATGGAGAGCAGGTATAAGGAATTGTATAATATCATTTGAGACTGTGCTAAGGCAACACTTAGAAGAGAAAAGACTCATGAAAAAGGATGGAAAACCCTGTGGATCAGTGGGCCTGACTTGTTCATTCTGTGGCCGTGTGTGTTTGTCAAACATTGGTAGAATTAGTCACAAGAGAAGCTGTTGGACACAAACAAAAACCTAAAAAAATACACAATAGCCACCACTAGACCGTGTGACCAGACGAAAAGGGCTATACATTACACAATAGCCACCACTAGACCGTGTGACCAGACGAAAAGGGCTATACATTACACAATAGCCACCACTAGACCGTGTGACAAGACGAAAAGGGCTATACATTACACAATAGCCACCACTAGACCGTGTGACCAGACGAAAAGGGCTATACATTACACAATAGCCTCCACTAGACCGTGTGACAAGACGAAAAGGGCTATACATTACACAATAGCCACCACTAGACCGTGTGACCAGACGTAATGGGCCATACATTACACAATAACCTCCACTAGACTGTGTGAAAAGACGAAATGGGTCATACATTACACAATAGCCTCCACTAGACTGTGTGAAAAGACGAAATGGGTCATACATTACACAATAACCTCCACTAGACTGTGTGAAAAGACGAAATGGGTCATACATTACACAATAACCTCCACTAGACTGTGAAAAGACGAAATGGGTCATACATTACACAATAGCCTCTACTAGACTGTGTGAAAAGAAGAAATGGGTTATACATTACACAATAACCTCCACTAGACTGTGTGAAAAGACGAAATGGGTCATACATTACACAATAGCCTCTACTAGACTGTGTGAAAAGACGAAATGGGCCATACATTACACAATAACCTCCACTAGACTGTGTGAAAAGACGAAATGGGTCATACATTACACAATAGCCTCCACTAGACTGTGTGAAAAGACGAAATGGGTCATACATTACACAATAACCTCCACTAGACTGTGTGAAAAGACGAAATGGGTCATACATTACACAATAGCCTCCACTAGACTGTGTGAAAAGACGAAATGGGCCACACATTACACAATAACCTCCACTAGACTGTGTGACAAGATTAAATAGCCCATACATTTGTGCAGATCGTCGGCAATGCTATTTTATAGTAGCGTGATCGGTGTTACGTCAGTGTCGACTTTCATTCCCCGAAAAATCCGGTACCCATTTAAGGCTGGGGGAACCTAGTGGCGTCGATTTGCATTGAACCCGACCTTTTGTACATAGTAGTCCATTTGACTCACCACTAATGAGATACAACTATAAACAGCTTTCAGATTGTGTATTGTGTGTGTGTCCCTGCACAGGGTTACTGAACAGCAACGTTCAACTATTTTTGCAGTCTGTCATGACCGTAAAGCTATAACTCACAAGTCTTTAATTTCATTTCGAAGTGACATTTTAGTTCCAATCTTGGAAGATTTTCGGGATTTATGTGATAACGTTGCCCTAAGCCCAGTACATTTCACTTACTATTAATGTTGATATGTGCAAGTGGTTTCAATTTATGACATATGAAATGTATCATCTAGAGCTAGAATAAATGTTCGTGTATTATAGTTAATAACTATCTTTCTTTCGACCCATATTACCATTGCTTGGGCTTACGATAGAACCAGAGGGATAAAGGCCGCTTATTCAAAGCAGTCACCGCGACGTGTAAGACTCAAGACTTTTATTTCACCCCCGATAGAAAAAAAAATCCTTTCGGTCTACCGCAGGTTAACAACTTAAAATGAAAATGGAACTACTAAACACAATCCAAACAAGATAAATGAGATATTTGGGGAATGGTAAAAGAAACGGCAGCCTACTAAAGGTAATGTTGGAAGGGAAGATACAAGGTAAAAGAGACAGACCAAGAATTAAATAGACGAACCAACATCAAAAGATGCACATGCCAACCTATTACAACCTTCATCATCAAAACAAGAGACAGAGCGGAATGGGGCTCTGTGGTAGCCAACCTTCATGCGGAGACGGCACTCAATGAGAATGATTTGTTTTTCAACAGCCATGCCAAATGTCCATGTTTCAAAGCCATATGATGTTATGGGTAAAATATTGGCTTTTAAATGCTCAAGTTTTATTGCTATATCTGTCCCTTGCCATTTGCCTACGCAAGATTATGAGAAAATATGAGCCAGGAATGAACCAAGAGGTCAGAGGTAGATGCCATACGTGTTCAGTGCGTTACATATTCATAGCGAGATTAGCGGGCTAAATTTAATTATTTCGTAAATTTAGAATGATGGAAAGAATAATAATATGAATTAATGGCGAATTATTACATATAATAATAATACATGAAAGGGAATTAAACAGCGCGTTATAAATCAGCGACTTTTTAGTACAAAATAATACCCATTCTCATCATTATGCTTGCTTGTTGTTCCTATAACAACTCTTAATGTATTTTGTGGCATGTTTTCTATCGTAGTTCAAGTGATAGGTAAGTTGATTTGTATTTATTTGATCTTTGTCTTTTACGCTGCAGTCGACTCGTATTCCCGAACAAATACTACCTTCTTCTTTCTTATTTGCTCATTTGCCTTTCAGCGTCGAGTGGAGATATAATTTGCGGTCCTTTGTTCTTCTGTTCGCCTCTGCTGCTGTTATGTTTCCTAGTGTTTCTAATATTTCGTTAATCTTTTTTCGTGGTCGGTCGGCCCTTGGGTCTGGTGTTCTTGTAACGATTATTAAAAGGCTCGTTGTGTTATGTTTCGGTTCTTCTGCCTTATAACGTGGCCAAATAATTGTATATGTTGTTCCTTTATGTACTCTGTGGCAGGAATTATTCCTAGGTTTGTTACTCAGTTCTTCATTTCTGATCTTATTTCTCAAGCTGTTTCCTGTCATTCGTCTGACACGTTTCATCTCGATAGTGGTTATTTTTTTCCTATTGTTCTAGCACATTGGGTCCAGTATAGCGTTGGTAACACAACGTTGAGATTAAGATTGTATTGTAGAGTGCCCGTTTCTCGAGTTATTTCCTTGTTGGATAATAGTGGCGATAGCCGTCACATGATTTGACAAACTTTACATATCTTGCGTATATTTCTACTGTTTGTAAATTGTTGTTTGTCTCTAGATTTCCGTGATATTTAAATTAAATATAAAAAACAAGTGATTTTAATGCCATGAAGAACATACTAACATTAAAACAAATAACACCAGGGTTAAAACTATGAATAGCAAAATGTTATGCTTTCTCAACATTCCTATATGGTGCATAAACATGGACATTAGACAAGAAAACAGAAAAGAGAATTGAAGCCTGTCAAATGTATATATATATATATAAGAATATGTAGAATTGGATGGAAGGAAAAGAAAACAAACGATGAAATCTTAAAACAACTAAAAATGAAATGAGAACTACTAAACACAATTCAAACAAGACAAATGCGATTTTTGGGCCATGTTAAAAAACACAACAGCCTAATAAAAGTAATCCTGGAGAGGAAAATACAAGGTAAAAGAGGCAGACGCAGATCAAGACTAACATGGACGAGTAACATCAAAAGATGGACAAACCAGCCTATGAGAACCTGCACCATCAAAACAAGAGACAGAGCAGAATGAAATCTATGGTAGCCAACCTTCATTGCGGAGATGGCACTAGATGATGATAGAAAACAAAACCTCAAGGTCGTTGAGACTAAAATGATGGCCTTGAAATAGAGAAAATTGATGAGATTGTCATAGTCTATTGACACATAGTCTATTGACACATGGTCTATTGACACATAGTCTATTGACACATGGTCTATTGACACATAGTCTATTGACACATGGTCTATTGACACATGGTCTATTGACACATGGTCTATTGACACATAGTCTATTGACACATAGTCTATTGACACATGGTCTATTGACACATAGTCTATTGACACAGATTGGTCTGTTATTCGGCGCGTATGGCCCTCATGTACTTTCACGGCTCATGGTGGAGATAGAATTGTGGAGGAAGACAGTGATGCTTTCGTATTGGCTACAAGTAGTTTGAAAGAGATAGGGTTCGATCCCAACCGACGGTTTCCGGGTTCACCCAGCCTTAAATGGGTACCGAATTTGTTTCTGGGAAAGAGAGTAGCGGCACGGGCGTAATATCGACCACATTACAGCAAAAATCATGTGCTGAAGGTCTGTAAAATTTATCGTCACTCACACCATACTCCCTATACGCCACTTGGCGGGACGGGTCTCTTTACTTTACAAGTAGTTTGACTATGATAATTGTAGTTGTTATTTAAGCATTATTATGGCTTGAGGCACCGATTTTTACACACGTGTGTTTCTTCAGTGACTCAATGAGTTTGTTCAGAATGATCACAACTGGCTGCGCTGAACGGCAGTTGTTAGTGTCTCTGGACAGGTCTAATCTAAAAAGAAATGTGTGTTTCATTTACGTGTCGCGGTACGCAGATGTAAGAGGTAATAAACGTGCTGACAGACTTGCAAGTTTGGCTCATGTTGAGTTCGGAAGGACAATGGTCCGCGATGATATCGTGAATACCCTCAGAGACGCTGGACGAAATAAGTAACTCTGAATCAACAACCATGAACAGACTGCACAAATATCATGTCAAGGAGGCAGGTGGCAGTTGGGAGCGCTACGGATGAATTCAAATAATTCTTGTCAACCAACACAATAAAACAGATGTTGCTAGTCGTTACACGTTGATGTCAACAATTTTTTGAGTTACAACTGGCAGTCCAGGTGCATTAAATACCAGAGAATTTGAAACGGAAAAGCAAATTTAGTTTTCTACAGGATTGCCCCCAGTACACATACCTGATAAGAGCAATGTGGTCCACACCCACCTCCGTGGAAGAGAAACTATATGGGGCAACCGAATCACTTAAACAGACAGCTGACTTCATGAGAGTCTGGAATCCTACTCTGATTGAGTCTTGATCGCAGAGAGAGAGAGAGAGAGAGAGAGAGAGAGAGAGAGAGAGAGAGTTGAAAAATAACAATTCCCAAAGATAAATTCTGAAATGTTTTACGCCCCCTCGGATTGTGTGGCTCTAATCTGTAGCTTATTCATAAACTTGGCCCTGCACGGCGCCCACTTTGGGAACCATTGGTTTATGGTGTATTTACTACATCAGACAATTTGTGCACCGATCGCGTTTTATCGCGTAATTGTGTTCCCGCGCAGACACAAAATTTCTTTCCTCATTTACTTCTCAGCGCCCCGCGGAGAGATGATAATTTGCTGTCTTCGGCTCTGCGGTTGATCTCATCTGCTGTCCTATATTCCGAATTCCGTTGATCCATTCCTTTCATGAACGCCGCTTCGGTCTGGTGTTTTCGCAAATTTTTTTGGGTATTTTAAAACAGTGTGGACTTTCATTTCTGCCTTGTTGCGTTGCCACAACACTTCATCTATTGTTTTTTCCCATATTCGGTTTGAATATTCGCTCTCACTGTATTTGCTGATGTATAAGACGGATCTCATTTTGTATTTACATTTTTGGGAGAAGAAAACTGTATCTCTGAATATTATTATTAATTTACAGTGCTTGAAATATAGATGGGGCGACGGTAGATGGAGCGGCGGTAGATGGGGCGGCGGTAGATGGGGCGGCGGTAGATGGGGTGGCGGTAGATGGGGCGGCGGTAGATGGGGCGACGGTAGATGGGGCGGCGGTAGATGGGGCGGCGGTATATAATTTGGTATATGGGGCGGCGGTAGATGGGGCGGCGGAAGATGGGGCGACGGTAGATGGGGTTGCGGTATATAACTTGGTATATGGGGCGGCGGTAGATGGGGCGACGATAGATGGGGCGGCAGTAGATGGGGCGACGATAGATGGGGCGACGATAGATGGGGCGACGATAGATGGGGCAACGATAGATGGGACGACGACAGATGGGACGATGATAGATGGGGCGACGGCAGATGGGGCGACGGCAGATGGGGCAACAATAGATGGGGCAACAATAGATGGAGCGGCGATAGATGGGGCGACTGTAGATGGGGCGACGATAGATGGGCCGACGGCAGATGGGGCGATATTAGATGGGGTGGCGGTAGATGGGGCGACGGTAGATGTGGCAACGACAGATGGGGATTTAATAGATGGGCGGCGATTGATGGGGCGACGATAGATGGGGCGATGATAGATGGGGCGGCGGTAGATGTGGCTACGGTAGATGGGGGTACGATAGATGGGGCGACGGTAGATGGAGCGACGGTAGATGAGCGACGATAGATGGAGCGACGGTAGATGGGGCGATGATTGATGGAGCTACGGTAGATGGGGCGACGGTAGATGGGGAGACGGTAGATGGGGCTACGGTAGATGGGGCGACGGTAGATGGGGCTACGGTAGATGGGGCGATGATTGATGGAGCTACGGTAGATGGGGCTACGGTACATGGGGCTAACGGTAGATAGGGCGACGGTAGATGGGGCGATGATTGATGGAGCTACGGTAGATGGGGCTACGGTAGATGGGGCTACGGTAGATGGGGCTGCGGTAGATGGGGCTACGGTAGATGGGGCGATGATTGATGGAGCTACGGTAGATGGGGCTACGGTAGATGGGGCTGCGGTAGATGGGGCTAACGGTAGATGGGGCTAACGGTAGATGGGGCGATGATTGATGGAGCTACGGTAGATGGGGCGAAGGTAGATGGGGCTAAGGTAGATGGGGCTAAGGTAGATGGGGCAACGATAGATGGGACGACGACAGATGGGACGATGATAGATTGGGCGACGGCAGATGGGGATTTGATAGATGGGGCGATGATAGATGGGGCGGCGGTAGATGTGGCTACGGTAGATGGGGAGACGATAGATGAGGCGACGGTAGATGGAGCGACGGTAGATGGGGCGACGGTAGATGGGGCGGCGGTAGATGTGGCTACGGTAGACGGGGCGACGGTAGATGGGGCGACGGTAGATGGGGCGGCGGTAGATGTGGCTACGGTAGATGGGGCGACGGTAGATGGGGCGACGGTAGATGGGGCGACGGTAGATGGAGCGACGGTAGATGGGGCGACGGTAGATGGAGCGACGGTAGATGGGGCGGCGGTAGATGTGGCTGCGGTAGATGGGGCGACGGTAGATGGAGCGACGGTAGGAGGGGCGACGGTAGATGGGGCGACGATAGACGGGGCGACGGTAGATGAGCGACGATAGATGGAGCGATGGTAGATGGGGCGATGATTGATGGAGCTACGGTAGATGGGGCGACGGTAGATGGGGCGACGGTAGAAGGGGCTAACGGTAGAAGGGGCTAACGGTAGAAGGGGCTAACGGTAGATGGGGCTAACGGTAGAAGGGGCGACGGTAGATGGGGGAACGGTAGAAGGGGCGACGGCAGATGGGGCTAACGGTAGAAGGGGCGACGGCAGATGGGGCTAACGGTAGATGGGGCGACCATAGATGGGGCGACGGTAGATGGGACGACGGCAGATGGGGCGACGCCAGATGGGGCGACGGCAGATGGGGCGACGGCAGATGGGGGAACGGCAGATGGGGGAACGGTAGATGGTGCTACGGTAGATGGGGCTAACGGTAGATGGGGCTAACGGTAGATGGGGCGAACGGTAGATGGGGCGACGGCAGATGGGGCGACGGCAGATGGGGCGACGGCAGATGGGGCGACGGTAGATGGGGCGACGGTAGATGGGGCGACGGCAGATGGGGCTACCGTAGATGGGGCTACAGTAGATGGGGCTAATGGTAGATGGGGCGACAGTAGATGGGGCGACAGTAGATGGAGCTAACGGTAGATGGGGCTAACGGTAGATGGGGCTAACGGTAGATGGGGGAACGGTAGCTGATGCGACGGTAGATGGGGCGACGGTAGATGGGGCGACGGTAGATGGGGCTAACGGTAGATGGGGCTACGGTAGATGGGGCTACGGTAGATGGGGCTAACGGTAGATGGGGCTAACGGTAGATGGGGCGACGGTAGATGGGGCGACGGTAGATGGGGCGGTGATAGATGGAGCGATGATAGATGGGGCGACGACAGATGGGGAGACGGTAGATGGGGCGACCCTAGATGGGGAAACGATAGATGGGGAAGACGGTAGATGGGGAGACGATAGATGGGGAGACCCTTGATTGGGGATGATGACTTGATCCCTCCTTGATAGTTGGTGGTATCCGTCCCTCTCTGTATGTTTGGGTGTTCTCGTTTCCATTTTTCATGGCACTGACCTTTGAGGATGGAGATTCATATAAAATATAAGTACATTTCACCATAAAATACATGACGTCTCCAGTTATACGACAGTCATATAAAATATAATATAGGTACATTTCACCATAAAATACATGACGTCTCCAGTTATACGACAGTCATATAAAATATAATATAAGTACATTTCACCATAAAATACATGACGTCTCCAGTTATACGACAGTCATATAAAATATAATATAAGTACATTTCACCATAAAATACATGACGTCTCCAGTTATACGACAGTCATATAAAATAAAATATAAGTACATTTCTCTGTAGAACATCTTCAAAAGAGAAATTATTCCATTCTCCAGACAATCTCATCTTAGTTGTAATTTGCATAATAACAGTCGACATGGCACATAATGATGATATTTCTTTATTTCGATCAATTCTCTCCCCGTCCACATAGCTCAGATCTTTCCTATCCCATCATCCCCCATCTTATATATCGTAATATACGTGTTGCAATTCCTAGTAATATTATTATGAAAATGCGTATCTCCCAAAAATAACGAGTTTCGACAATCTCGTATTCAAAATATGCTTTTAAAACATGCAAGAGAACATATGAATAGCAACATTAGTGTGAAGTTTACGTAAATTCTGTTGGCCAGTCTCCCAAACACGTTTCTAATTATTCCTGCGTGGAAGCGGGGTCGTCACCTTGTTCTACTAGTTTGTAATCCACTGAGTGATGTTGACTTTGCTCTTTTCTCTGGTGTTGTGGCGTACGTGTCTTGCGGATTATGGATATGTTTAACTATATTTTACCATTTGACATAATTATCTAATAGTGTCTGACCTAAAACAGTTCTCCCAGGAACGGTGAAAGAAGAGAGTGGGAGAAATAGACAGAGAAATAGGTGGGAAGATAACATCAACGAAAGGACAAGCCTCGACTTTCGCAAGAATGGTTGAAGATAGAGAGAAATGGAGAAGAAAGAGGAAGTCGATGAAAGTGAAAAAGACCAGGATGAAAATGACGAAGATGATGAGGAAAAAAATAATAATGAGATGACGAAGGCGAATAAGACGAAGTGGAAGAACAAAGAGGAAGAAGATAAAAGAAGATAAAGAAGATAAAAGAAGACGATGACGAAGTGTAAGCAAAAGCAGAGGAAGAAGAAAACAACGATAAGGAAGAGAAAGAAAAATTTAGCGCGATATTTTGTTGAGTTTTGTTTTGTAAACAATCTGCAGTAACATTATAATTCAAAATAATCGTAGGTGATAAAGGTGGCTATTATCATCATAACTATTATTACCTGTATTATTATTATTATTATTAAAGGACTCAGCCTTAATAGCAAAAAGACAGAGGTAATGGTAACAACAAAGAAAAAGACATCACCTCAGTGCAAAATAAAGACAAGTGGAATAATATATATATAAGGCAAAAGAAGACTGGCTCAAACAAAGATGTCTAGAAGTCGAAACTATGGAAAGTAAACAAAACTTAAGAGAGATGCACACAGAAATAAAGAGAATGACGAATAAAGACAAAAAGGCTGTACGAAACGGATGTATTGCAAACAAAGAGGGAAGAATGCTAATAGACAACAAAGATATAATAGATAGATGGCAAGAATATATAACAGAATTATTTCATGACAAAAGGGACAAAACGCCAGACATAAAATGTACATACAACTATAAAATCCTGAAATCTGAAGTAGAAAAAGCTATAAAAACAATGAAAAAGGGAAAGGCAGCATGACCTGACAATATACAGAAAGAGATGATACAGGCTCTAGAAGAGTTTGGCATTGAGGTGATCACAGACATATGCAATGACATATACATACAGGATACATACCAAACGATCTAAAAACATCAACTTTCATTGCATTGCCTAAAAAGAACGGTGCAGTTGAATGCAGTGATTTCAGAACAATAAACCTAAAGAGCCAGGTAAAAACAAAAAATTACTAAAAGTTATACAGGGAAGGATTCAGAATAAAATCAATACTGAATTAGATGAGCAACAATTTGGATTCAGGAAAAACAGTGGGACAAAAGAAGCCATATTCAGCATGAGAACATTGATTGAAAAGTACACAGAAGTAAACAAACCAATATATGCCTGATTTATAGACTACACCAAAGCTTTCGATGGAATACACCATAACCAACTTATAAACTGCCTTAAGGATATAAATCTAGACGACACAGACATACGACTAATATGTAATTTGTACTGGGAGCAAACAGCAATAATAAGATATAACAAGGTGAACTCTACACCCATGGATATAAAAAGAGGAGTAAGACAAGGATGCATCCTGTCACCAAGCTTGTACAATCTATACACTGAGCAAATCTTAAAAACATCTCAGAGATGCCAGGCCTAAACATTAATGGAAAGATAATCAATAACCTAAGATATGCTGATGATACTGTTCTACTAGCAGAAAATCTTAAAGACCTACAACAATTCCTTAATGTGATAAACATAACAAGCAAAAAATATGGACTAGAAATGAACATCAAAAAGACTACAACTATGATCATAAACAAAGCAAATTCTCAAGACCTACAATTAAATATCACAGTTCAGGGAATACATCTGAGGACAGTCCAGAGCTACAAATACCTGGGACATACTATAACCAGGGATGGAAAATGCAAAATTGAAATAAACAAAAGAATAGGTATGGCAAAAAGTAATTTTAATGCCATGAAAAATATACTAACAACAAAACAAATATCAACAGGGCTGAAACTAAGAATGGCAAAATGTTACATCTTCTCAATATTCCTGTAACAGCCTACTAAAAGTAATATTGGAAGGAAAAATACAAGGTAAAAGAGGCAGAGGCAGACCAAGACTAACATGGACGAGTAACATTAAAAGATGGACAAGTCAATCTATGACAGCCTGCACCTTCAAAGCAAGAAACAGGTTAGAATGGTGATCCATGGTAGCCAACCTTCATTGCGGAGAAGGCACTCGATGATGATGATGATGGAACAATATTAAAACAGGTAATGGAATTTAAATATTTGGGAACTTTGTTAACCTTAGACGGAAGATGTGCAAAAGAGGTGAGATGCAGAAAAAAGCAGCTTTCCAAAAAATGAGTACGATACTGTGCAATCCATTTTTGACAATAGAAACAAGAAAAAGAGTTCTTAAATGTTACGTAGAGCCAGTCTTAACATATGGATGCGAATCATGGACAATAGGACAACAGACAAGAAAATCACTGGAGTCTGTAGAAATGTGGTTTTACAGAAGAATGTTGAGAGTACCATGGACAGCTAAGAATAGTAATGAAGATGTTCTGAGAGAAGTCAAAGCAAAAAGAGAGCTAATTTCCAATATTAGGAAGAATCAATCATCATTTTTTTGGCCATGTAATGAGAAGAGAACAGCTGGAATATAGTGTAACAACTGGGAAAATTGAGCGACGAAGAGATAGAGGGAAGCAAAGAGAAAAAACAACAGACAGCTTCAGAGAATGGCATGGCAGAAGGTCAACAACAGAAATGAAAAATAGCTGCAGAGATCGAATGTTGTGGAGAGACATGATCACCTACACCAGTAGGCCCGGTACTTGATGATGATGATTATTATTATGTAAAGAAAATATCATCATCATATGCTATACCGGGAGGCGAAAGAAATCATGTCCTTCCATAATTCACTGCCCACAGTATATCGTATGAAGGAGACGAAGTAAAATAATAAAATAAAAAAAGTACAGTACCCCCGTCACGCCAAGTGGCGTATAGGGAATATGGTGTTAGTGGCCTTACATTTTTAAGACCTTCGGCACATTATTTTTGGGATAATGTGGTCGGTAATACGCCCGTGCAGCATTACTTTCCCAGAAAAAAAAATCCGGTACCTATTAAAGGCAGGGTGAACCAGAAGACGTCGGTTGGGATCGAACCCTAACTCTTGTCCTTTGTGGTCCAGTTCACTAACCACTGAGCTATCGCGGCTCCCGAGACAAATAATAATAATTGAATATTATCATAGAGGGAAACTTCAAAGGCGATAATTCCGGGAATAATAGGATGAAGAGGTATGTGTTACAGCACTCTTTGTTTTTTTTCTGTTCTTGTTTATTTGTCATTTGTTTCTGTTCTTGTTTATTTGTCATTTTTTCTGTTCTTGTTTATTTGTCATTTTTTTCTGTTCTTATTTATTTGTCTTTTTTTTCTGTTCTTGTTTATTTGTCATTTTTTTCTGTTCTTGTTTATTTGTTTTTTTTCTGTCCTTGTTTATTTGTCATTTTTTCTGTTCTTGTTTATTTGACATTTTTTTCTGCTCTTGTTTATTTGACATTTTTTTCTGCTCTTGTTTATTTGTCATATTTTTCTGCTCTTGTTTATGTGTCATTTTTTTCTGTTCTTGTTTATTTGTCATTTTTTTTCTGTTCTTGTTTATTTGTCATTTTTTTTCTGTTCTTGTTTATTTGTCATATTTTTCTGTTCTTGTTTATTTGTCATTTTTCCTGAGTGCTGTAATACACACCTCCTCATCCTATATCGTATCAACTCTGTTTTTGACTGTTTACCATGCCACAACACCAAGTGTTTCAGTATCTTCTCTATTTATCTCCCGCGACCTCTCTTTCCCTGTATTCTGCCAGTTTTAACCACGTATTCCAACTTTGGAGACAAATAATAATAAATGAATGTTATTATAGAGGGAAACTTCCGAGGCGATAATTCAGCGAATCCTAGGAGGAAGAGGTATGTTTTACAGCACTCAGAAAAAAAATACAAATAAACAAGAATAGAAAAAAAATTACAAATAAACAAGAATAGAAAAAAAATTACAAATAAACAAGAACAGAAAAAAAATACAAATAAACAAGAACAGAAAAAAAAACAAAAAGTGCTATAATACACACCTCTGCATCCTATTTTTGACAAAAAAACAGCAGTTCCAACTTTCTTCTTCTTATGATGTGCCTGAAAATTGTCCATTGTTTCTTTCTGATAAATATTATAAGCTCTCATTTTGTGTTGGCCTCTTTGAGTATTTATTCGTTGGCCTTTTTGATTGTCCAAAATATCCCCAAAAATTATCATCATCATCATCAAATACCGAGCCACCTGGCGTAGGTGATCATGTCTCTCCACAACTTTCGATCTCGACAGTTATTTATCATTTCTGTTGTTGACCTTCTGCCAAGCCATTCTCTTAAGCTGTCTAATATTTTCTCTCTTTGCGTCCCTCTATCTCTTCGTCCCTCAATTTTTCCAGTTGTTACAATATATTCCAGTTGTTCTCTTCTCATTACATGGCCAAAAATGATGATTGTTTCTTCCTAATATTGGAAATTAGCTCTCTTTTTTGCTTTGACCTCTTTAAGAACATTTTCATCACTCTTCATAGCTGTCCATGGTATTCTCAGCATTCTTCTGTAAAACCACATGTCTGCAGACTCCAGTGATTTTCATGTCTGTTTTTCTATTGTCCATGATTCACATCCATATGTTAAGACTGGCTCTACATAACATTTAAGAACTCATAGAAAAAAAGAATATAAATAGCGCGTCATAAAAGTAAAAAAGAAAGAGTAAAGAGCCCTGTCACGCCAAGTGGCGTATGATTAACATGATGCTAGTGATAATAATATCTATTGACATTCGGTATATGATTTTTGGGGTAATGTGGTCGGTATTAGTCCCGTGCCGCTTTACCTTTCCCGAAAAAAAATCTGGTGCACATTTAAGTCTGGGTGAACCTGGAAGCTAATCGGTCAGGATCGAACACGACCTCTTGTTTTTAGTAGTCCAGTTCAGTAACGACTGAGCTGTCGCATCTCCCAACTTTTTGATCATCATCATCATCATTGAGTGCCGTCTCCGCATCGAAGGTTTTCTACCATGGATCGCCATTCCACTCACCCTCTTGCTTTGATGGTGCAGATTGTCATAGGTTGACTTTTCCATCTTTTGATGTTACTCGTGCATGTTAGTCTTGGTCTGCCTCTGCCTCTTTTACATTGTATTTTTCCTTCCAAAATTACTTTTATTAGGCTGTTGTGTCTTAACATGCCCCCACAATTTCATTTGTCTTGTTCTAATTGTGTTTAGTAGTTCTCTTTTCATTTTAAAACGTTTTTATAAAGAAGAATAATATTAGTAGCATGTCATAAATTTGAAAAAAAAAAGTAAAGAGCCCAGACACGCCAATTACGGAATAAGGAATATGGTGTTAGTGAATCTAGTATGTATAGATCTTCAGCACATATCTTTGGGGTAATGTGGTTGGTATTAGGCCCGTGCCGCATTAATTTCCTAGAAAAAATAAAGTGCTCATGTAAGACTGGGTGAACCCGGAAGCCGTCAATCGGGATCGCACCCGACCTCTTTTTCCTTTGTAAGTCAGTTCACTACCAACTGAACTATCACGGCTCCAAATAGTGTGTCATGCTTGTCCAATATTCTAATCTTGTAATTTATTTTGATTGATCTGTCTTCACAAACTCTTTTCAGTCTTATTAACACAGTTCTTGCATGAGCTTTTCTAGTATTGATTTCAATTTTATACTATTGTTGCTGATGATTGATCATTTATATTTTATCTTCAAGTTAAATTGCTTCTTTCGAATACAGACATTTAACAAGAATTGATTTTAAGCTGCTCAACGTAAAGCCTAGCTTCAGTGGCGGTGTGGTAACGACCTAGCTGAAAGATATAATGTACGGGTGGTTCGATCGCAGCTACATTATCTCAAGTCGACCCAGACATGTTGAATAAACATGAAATTGTATGTTTGAGCTAACTATTAGTGAGACGAGACAAAAAAACAACGTTTCGGCAAAAGCCTTCATCAGGTGCTAAACAAAAAAAATATACAAAGATCAACATGATAGGCAAGTAGTATTCTAACATAAAGAAAGAAATATAAACACAGAAACCAAACATTTATCTGAAAAATGGCGGATAGAAAAGAAACGTTGGCCAGGAATTACATAGTTTTTGGTTACATTATTATTAAAACAGTAATGTGTTTTCATCGTATGTTTTCTTTGTTTGTTTTCATTAGTATAGATTTTCAGCATATTTGTATAGACCTTCAGCATATTTGTATAGATTTTCAGCATATTTGTATAGATCTTCAGCATATTTGTTTAGACCTTCAGCATATTTGTATAGACCTTCAGCATATTTGTATAGATCTTCAGCATATTAAAAAAAATAAATCTTTTAAAATAAACTTATTTTAAACAAACCTTCAGCATATTTAAAAAAAAAAATGATCTGGGTCATATTTTTAATAGATCTTGCAGCATGAATGTTAAAATAGATCTTCCGTATATTTTCTAAAATAGATCTTCAGCATGAATGTTAAAATAAATCTTCAGTATATTTTCTAAAATAGATCTTCAGCATGAATGTTAAAATAAATCTTCAGTATATTTTCTAAATAGATCTTCATCATGAATGTTAAAATAAATCTTCAGTATATTTTCTAAAATAGATCTTCAGCATCAATGTTAAAATAGATCTTCAGTATATTTTCTAAAATAGATCTTCAGCATGAATGTTAAAATAGATCTTCAGCATATTTTTTAAAAATAGATCATCATATTTTTAAAATCGATCTTCAGCTGTACTACAGCAGTGCCACCTTTCATCTCCAGAAAAAATCAAGTTCCTTTTCAAGGCTGGGTGAACCCAGAAGCCGTCTATCGCGATCGAACCCAACCTCTTGTTCTGGGTAGTCCAGTTCACTATTCACTGAGCTAGTGACTATCCCACCAGTTAGGTGTTCAACACAAATTGAATGTAAGCGATCAATGCGTGAGATCGATTAGCCAGCGATTATCCAATCAAAGGTCCGCGTCCGAGTACCGATATATTAGACCACGACCTCGCTTCATCTATAAGTTGTTGATTCCGAATCCGAGTTTACTTAAACACGCTAAGTAGGAAGGGTTAAGGGTGAAGTATGAGACTTGAGTCGGTGTCTTAGCACGCGAGTTTCCATCCATATGTGCTCGGCTGCCTATTCAGAAGTGTTCGGAGACTTCTGGATAGTGTCGCTTCAAGCATTGAAACCTACGATGCAAGGCGGCATTCCTCACCTTCTCAAAGATTAGTCAAATAATAGACGGGTGTGAAGGGTAAAGATTAGTCAGATAATAGACGGGTGTGAAGGGTAAAGATTAGTCAAATAATAGACGGGTGTGAAGGGTAAAGATTAGTCAGATAATAGACGGGTGTGAAGGGTAAAGATTAGTCAAATAATAGACGGGTGTGAAGGGTAAAGATTAGTCAAATAATAGACGCGTGTGAAGGGTAAAGATTAGTCAGATAATATAGGATACTATTTGATTCGATTACATTGGATTACACTAGAATGCATTACATTAAATTAGATAAGATTATATAACATTAGATTAGATCAGATTATATTAGTTTACATTAGCTTAGATTATAGATAACATTAGATTACTATAGATTAGATTCGGGATTACATAATATTATATTCGAGATTATATACGATTATATCACACATTACTTAATATTAAGATTAAGAATACGCGGCGAAAGAAAAGAAAGGAAAAAATAACATTTCTAGGGGCGCTAAAAAATACATAGTCAACTATGACTGACGGAGGCTACTACTACTACTACTACTACTTAAGATTAGATTAGCGATTACCTAAGATTACATTAGAGATTACAACAAAGATTACATCAGAGATAATAGTATAAGATTAGATGATAATATTCGATTAGATCATATATAAATATAAAACATATTGGAAGAAATAAAGAAGGAAAGAAAATACATTTTATTTATCTATTATTTTATTTATAAGAAGATATCTATCTAGCAATCATTACTTTGGCATCCAGTAAAGAACTGAGTAAGTAATCATTACAATCTAGTAAAGAACTGAGTAAGCAATCATTACAATCTAGTAAAGAACTGAGTAACGGAGTTCGCAATAGCAGCTACAAATAAGCAGCTATAGAAATTAGAAATGAAAACAAGAGGTCTTCAGCGAGTTTCACCCAACAGCGAATTAATAATTTACCTTGTCACCTGGACAGAATGCTGTACAAACCTTCACATTTCTTCATGTTACGTTGCATTCCTTCATATTTCTTGACATTTCTTCGTATTTCGTCGGATTCCTTCACATTTCTTCATATTTTTCACATTCCTTCATATTTCTTCATATTTTTCAAATTCCTTCATATTTCTTCATATTTGGTCGTATTCCTTCATATTTATTCATATTTGGTCGCATTCCTTCATATTTCTTCATATTTGGTCGTATTCCTTCATATTTATTCATATTTGGTCGCATTCCTTCATATTTCTTCATATTTGGTCGTATTCCTTCGTATTTCTTCATTTTTTTCACATTCCTTCATATTTCTTCATATCTGGTCGTATTCCTTCATATTTCTTCATATTTTTCACATTCCTTCATATTTCTTCATATTTGGTCGTATTCCTTCATATTCCTTCATATTTGGTCGTATTCCTTCATATTTCTTCATATTTGGTCGTATTCCTTCATATTTCTTCATATTTGGTCGTATTCCTTCATATTTCTTCATATTTGGTCGTATTCCTTCATATTTCTTCATTTTTTTCACATTCCTTCATATTTCTTCATATTTGGTCGTATTCCTTCATATTTCTTCATATTTTTCACATTCCTTCAGATTTCTTAATATTTGGTAGTATTCCTTCATATTTCTTCATATTTTGTCGTATTCCTTCATATTTCTTCATATTTGGTCGTATTCCTTCATATTTCTTCATATTTGGTAGTATTCCTTCATATTTCTTCATATTTCGTCGTATTCCTTCATATTTCTTCATTTTTTCACATTCCTTCATATTTCTTCATATTTGGTCGTATTCCTTCATATTTTTCGTATTCCTTCATATTTCTTCATATTTAATCGTATTCCTTCATATTTGGTCGTATTCCTTCATATTTCTTCATTTTTTCACATGACTTCATATTTCTTCATATTTGGTCGTATTCCTTCATATTTCTTCATATTTTTCACATTCCTTCATATTTCTTCATATTTGGTCGTATTCCTTCATATTTCTTCATATTTGGTCGTATTCCTTCATATTTCTTCATATTTGGTCGTATTCATTCATATGTCTTCATTTTTTTTCACATTCATTCATATTTCTTCATATTTTGTCGTATTCCTTCATATTTCTTCATATTCGGTCGTATTCCTTCATATTTCTTCATTTTTTCACATTCCCCCACATTTCTTCTAATATTTCGTCATATTCCTTCACATGTCTTCATATTCCGTCACATGTCTTCATATTCATTCACATGTCTTCATATTCATTCACATGTCTTCATATTCATTCACATTTCTTCAATTAGAAAATGGAGGGGAAAAACGGCATATCTGTTGACGGAAACAGTAATCCCGGATGTTAAGATAGTCTTTCACCGATCGCGCATGCGCACTCAGTATAAAGATTTGTCCTGTATTAGCGTGCTTTAGAATTCTTCTGACGGATGTATTAAGGTCGCGGCTACTGATCGGAGGTTATCTATGTTTTCTTTAATAGAATGGAAGGATTGTGGCCCATTTCGGACGTTTGTGCTGTGCCGCAGATTCACTAAGGGACTTAAAAAAACTAGGTCGAGAACAGGAGCACGCAAACATGCAACTAAAAACACAAAGGGAGGCAACAATTGCAGAACATTTTAGCACAGATTCATCATTATCAAGTACCATGCCTGCTGGCGTAGGTGATCATGGCTCTCCACATCTTTCGATCTTGGCAGTTATTTATCATTTTTGTTTTTGACCTTCTGACAAGCCATTCTCCAAAGCTGTCTGGTATCTTTTCTCTTTGTTTCCTTCTATTTCTTCGTCCCTCAATTTTTCCAGTTGTTACAATATATTCCGGCTGTTCCTTTCTCATTACATGGCCAAAAAATGATGATTGTTTCTTCCTAATATTGGATAATAGCTCTCCTTTTGCTTTGGCCTCTTTAAGAACGTTTTCATTATTCTTCTTAGCTGTCTATGGTATTCTCAACATTCTTCTGTAAAACCACATTTCTACAGCCTCCAGTGACATTCTTGTCTGTTGTTATATTGTCCATGATTCACATCCATATGTTAAGACTGGCTCTACATAACATTTAAGAACTCTTTTTCTTGTTTCTATTGTCTAACAAGGATTGCAGAGTATCTTCCTCATTTTTTTTTAAAGCTGCTTTTGCCTGAGCCATTTTGTATCACATCTCTGTTGTACATCTACCATCTGAGGTTAACAAAGTTCCCAAATATTTAAATTCATCTCCCTGTTTTAATATTCTTCCACTTGTCCTTATTGTGCATTGCGATGATGTTTTTTTTCCTCTGTTGCTACCATTACTTCTGTCTTTTTGCTGTTAATGCTGATTTTTTCCCCCTTTGCTTCCCTTTTCATCATCATCATCATTGAGTGCCCTCTCCGCATCGAAGGTTGGCTACCATGGAGCGCCATTCCACTCTGTCTCTTGCTTTGATGGTGCAGATTGCCATAGGCTGACTTGTCCATCTTTTGATGTTACTCGTCCATGTTAGTCTTGGTCTGCTTCTGCCTCTGTTACCTTGTATTTTCTCTTCTAATATTACTTTTATTAGACTGTTGTATCTTTTAACATGACCAACAAATTTCATTTGTCTTGCTCTAATTGTGTTTAGTAGTTCTTTTTTTTTTCATTTTTAGTTGTTTTAAAACTTCTTCGTTTGTTTTCTTTTTTTCCCATCCAATTCTACCTATTCTTATATATATCCACATTTCAAAGGCTTCAATTTTCTGTTCTGGTTTCTGGTCTAATGTCCATGTTTCTGCACCATACAGAAATATTGAGAAGATGTAACATTTTGCTATTCTTAGTTTCAGCACTGGTGTTATTTGTTTTGATGTTAGTATATTTTTCATGGCATTGAAATTACTTGTTGCTTCCCTTTTAGCACATCATAATTTGTGCACAATGTATTTATTAGTTTAGTTTGCAGTTGTTAACTTTAGTGAATGAATCATTTCAGTGCTGATATAAAATGATCGATAGCTTCAATTTGACCTTGTTGTAACGTACACATAATTTGACCTTGTTGTAACGTATACATAATTTGACCTTGTTGTAACGTACACATAATTTGACCTTGTTGTAACGTACACATAATTTGATCTTGTTGTAACGTATACATAATTTGACCTTGTTGTAACGTACACATAATTTGACCTTGTTGTAACGTATACATAATTTGACCTTGTTGTAACGTACACATAATTTGACCTTGTTGTAACGTACACATAATTTGATCTTGTTGCAACGTATACATAAAAAAATGAAGTTGAGTTGAAACAAGAACTTATTAGGTCTAACAAGTTAGATGTAATCTGTGCTTCTTTGCTCTTCTCTTCACCTCTGCTGCTGTTATGTTTCCTAGCGTTTCTAATATTCCATCAATCCATCATTTGCTCTTCTCTTCACCTCTGCTGCTGTTATGTTTCCTAGTGTTTCTAATATTCCATCAATCAAATCCATCTTTTTGGTAGTCGTCGGCCCTTGGGTTTGGCGTTCTCACAACGTTTATGACTGCTCGTTGTTTTGCATTTTTATCTTTCTGTCTTATCACGTAGCCGAACCATTTTATCTGTTCTTTCTGTGTATGTTCTATGGCGGGGATTATTCCTATATATTTTTTATCATATTTTTCGTTTCTGATCTTATCTCTCAGACTGTTTCCTTTCATTCGCCTAATATTTATCACCTCTAGTACTAATACTTATCACCTCTATTACTAATACTTATCACCTCTAGTATTAATACTTATCACCTCTAGTACTAATACTTACCACCTCCAATACTAATACTTATCACCTCTAGTACTAATGCTTATCATTTCTAGTACTAATACTTATCACCTCTAGTACTAATACTTATCACCTCTAGTACTAATACTTATCACCTCTCTAGTACTAATACTTATCACCTCTAGTGCTAATACTTACCACCTCTAGTACTAATACTTATCACCTCTAGTACTAATACCTATCACCTCTAGTACTAATACTTATCACCTCCAGTACTAATACTTACCACCTCCAGTACTAATACTTATCACCTCTAGTACTAATACTTATCACCTCTAGTACTAATACTTATCACCTCTAGTACTAATACTTATCACCTCTAGTACTAATACTTATCACCTCTAGTGCTAATACTTACCACCTCCAGTACTAATACTTACCACCTCCAGTACTAATACTTATCACCTCTAGTACTAATACTTATCACCTCTAGTACTAATACTTATCACCTCCAGTACTAATACTTACCACCTCCAGTACTAATACTTACCACCTCCAGTACTAATACTTACCACCTCCAGTACTAATACTTACCACCTCCAGTACTAATACTTATCACCTCCAGTACTAATACTTATCACCTCCAGTACTAATACTTACCACCTCCAGTACTAATACTTATCACCTCGATAGTAGTTATATTCTTCTATTGTTCTTACATATAGCGTTAAGGACAGGCATTGGTAGCATAATGTTGGGATGAAGACTCTATCGTAATGTTCGAATACAAAGCGGCAAGGGCATTATTTCGGCAAAGATTAAATATGATGTGCACAACTAAGAGAATTGGGTCTATCACTTTCTTTCTTGCTCGCATTCCCCTTCCACTAATAATAGAATTAATAATCCTTTTTGTTAATGGCTATTGCATTATGTTCAACTTACGGTACATGTTCTTATCATGCAATTATCAATGATCTCTTTACTATCAATTATCTTCTTCCTATCAGTGATTTTCTAATTCCGATCAATGATTCTCTTCCTCCTATCAATGATCTTTTTTCTATCAATGCTCTTCCTCCTATCAATGATCCTCTTCTTCCTATCAATGATCTTTTTTCTATCAATGCTCTTATTCCTATCGATGATCCACTTCCTGTCAATGATCTTCTTCCTATCAATGCGCTTCTTACTATCAATTATCTTCTTCCTATCAGTGATTTTCTAATTCCGATCAATGATTCTCTTCCTCCTATCAATGATCTTTTTTCTATCAATTATTCTTCTTCCTATCAATGATCTTTTTTCTATCAATCATTCTTCTTCCTATCAATGATCCTCTTCCTATCAATGATGCTCTTCCTATCAATGATGCTCTTCCTATCAATAATCTTCTTTCAAGAAATGATGCTCTTCCTATCAATGATTATCTTCCTATCAATGATCCTCTTCCTATTAATGATCCTCTTCCTATCAAAAATCTTCTTTCTATCAATGATGCTCTTCCTATCAATGATTCTCTTCCTATCAATGATGTTCTTCCTATCAATAATCTTCTTTCTATCAATGATGCTCTTCCTATCAATGATTCTCTTTCTATCAATGAAAATCTTCCTATCAGTGATCATCTTCTTATCAATGATCCTCTTTTATCTATAATCCTTGTCATATCAATTATCCCCTTCATTTCAATGATCCTCTTCCGGTCAATGATCGTCTCACTATCAATGATCCACTTCCTCTCAATGAGCGTCTTCCTATCAGTGATCCCCTTCCATTCAGTGATCCTCTTCCTATCAATGATTCTCCTCTTCATTTCAATGATCCTCTTCCTATCAATGATTCTCTTCTTCCAATCAATGATCTTTTTTCTATCAATGCTTTTCTTCCTATCAATGATTCCCTCATGATTAATGGTCTTCTTCCTATCATACTCATCTTACTATCAATTATCTTCTTCATATCATTGATCCCCTTCCATTCAAATAATCCTCTTCCTTTCAATGATCCTCTTTCTATCAATGATCCTCTTCCTATCAATGATCTTCTTTCTATCAATGATTCCCTTCCTATCAGTGATCTTCTTCCTATCAATGATCCCCTTGCTATCAATAATCTTCTTCCTATCAATGATCTTCTTCCTATCAATAATTTCCTTTCACTGATCGTCTTCCTATCAATGACCTTCTTATCAATTATACCTTTCTATTAATGATCTTCTTCCTAACAATGATTCTCTTCTTCCTATCAATGTTAATATTCCTATCAATGATCTTCTTTCTATCAATGATTCTCTTCTTCCTGTCAATGATTCTCTTTTTCCTATAAATGATCCTCTTCCTATAAATGATCCCCTTCGTATCATTGGTTTTCTTCCTATCAATGATCCCCTTCGTATCAATGATCCCCTTCCTATCAATGATCCCCTTCCTATCAATGATCCCCTTCCTATCAATGATCCCTTCCTATCAATGATCCCCTTCCTCACAATGATCCCCTTCCTATCAATAATCCCCTTCCTTTCAATGATCCTTATTCTATCAATGATACTCTTTCTATCAATGATCCCTTTCCTTTCAGTGATCCTCTTCCTTTCAATGTTATTCTTCCTTTCAGTGATCCTTTTCCTATCAATGATCTCCTTCCTATCAATGACCCCCTTCTTATCAATGGTCCCCTTCCTATCATTGGTCTTTTTCCTATCAATGATCCTCTTCCTTTCAACGATCCCGTTTCCTTTCAATGATCCTTTTCCTTTCAATGTTCCTTATTCTATCAATGATCCTCTTTCTATCAATGATCCCTTTCCTTTCAATGATCTCTTCCTTTCAATGTTACTCTTCCTATCAATGATCCCCTTCCTATCATTGGTCTTCTTTTCCGTCAATGATCCCTTCCTTTCTATTATCCTCTTCCTTTCAATGATCCTTATTCTATCAATGATCCTCTTTCTATCAATGATCCACTTCCTTTCAATGATCCCCGTCCTATCAATGATTCCTTCCTTTCAATGATCCCCTTCCTTTCAATGATCCTCTTCCTTTCAATGATCCTTATTCTATCAATGATCCCCGTCTTATCAATGATCCCTTCCTTTCCATTATCCCCTTTCTTTCAATGATCCTCTTCCTTTCAATGATCCTTATTCTATCAATGATCCCCGTCCTATCAATGATCCCTTCCTTTCCTTTATCCCCTTCCTTTCCATTATCCCCTTCCTTTCCATTATCCCCTTCCTTTCAATGATCCCTTTCCTTTCAATAATCATCTTCCTTTTAATGTTACTCTTCCTACCAATGATCCCCTTCCTATCAATGATTCCCTTCCTATCAATGATCCTCTTCCTATCAATGATCCTCTTCCTATCAATGATCCCCTTCCTATCAACGATTCTCTTCCTATCAGTGATCTTCT
The DNA here is from genome assembly GCA_032433765.1 of Megaustenia siamemsis. NCBI lineage: Eukaryota > Metazoa > Mollusca > Gastropoda > Stylommatophora > Ariophantidae > Megaustenia > Megaustenia siamemsis. Next base: position 37,507,088 of record JAVIAB010000145.1, on the reverse strand, counting down.
CCCTATCAATGATCCTCTTCCTATTACTGATCCTCTACCTATCAATGACCCTATTCCCATCAATGATCTTCTTCCTTTGTAAAAAAAATACAACAATTTGTGTTGTGATCTTCAGATATAAACGTGAACATAAAAATAAAAGTGAACATACAAATAAACGTGAACATACAAATAAACGTGAACATACATTTAAACGTGAACATCAAGCAATATTGTGAACACACGGGGCGGAAAAAGCAGACACACTGTCTCGCTTGTTCGACAAAATAATGACATCCCTCGAGGTCTGAACGAGGGGATTCCGCGATCTTTATCGTTTGTCTTATATAAAAAAAAAATGGTGTCCTACAGACAACATGCTATTGCTGAACGAAGCCTCTAAGAGGATGTTGGAAGCTGTTAAGTTAGCCGTGGTGTTGTGCCTTGTTTACAATGGCTGCCATGACGTTTCCGTGACGTGTAAGTGTATTTACTCGTGAACTGCTCGATTTATCCGATGTTTGAGGTCAAACAAGGGCGATACCACTTCTGGAACAAAACGTGATAATTTCTCGGATAAGACGGCTTCGCTTACCGGACAAAATGACCTCGTTTCTCAGACAGACATACACACTTCTCAAGCTGGGGACATAAACATATCTCGGACTGGAAACATATCTAGCGCTGGTACTGGGAACATATCTAGCTCTGGTACTGGAAACATATCTAGCGCTGGTACTGGGAACATATCTAGCTCTGGTACTGGAAACATATCTAGCTCTGGTACTGGAAACATATCTAGCTCTGGTACTGGAAACATATCTAGCTCTGGTACTGGAAACATATCTAGCTCTGGTACTGGAAACATATCAAGCTCTGGTACTGGAAACATATCTAGCTCTGGTACTTGAAACATATTTAGCTCTGGTACTAGAAACATATCCAGGGCTGGTACTGGAAACATATCTAGCTCTGGTACTGGAAACATATCTACCTCTGGTACTGGAAACATATCAAGCTCTGGTACTGGAAACATATCTAGCTCTGGTACTGGAAACATATCTAGCTCTGGTACTGGAAACATATCTAGCTCTGGTACTGGAAACATATCAAGTTCTGGTACTGGAAACATATTTAGCTCTAGTATTGGAAACATATCTAGCTCTGGTACTGGAAACATATCTAGCGCTGGTACTGGAACAATATCTAGCGCTGGTATTGGAAACATATCTAGCTCTGGTACTGGAAACATATCTAGCTCTGGTACTGGAAACATATCAAGCTCTGGTACTGGAAACATATTTAGCTCTGGTACTGGAAACATATCTTGCGCTGGTACTGGAAACATATCTAGCTCTAGTACTGGAAACATATATCTAGCGCTGGTACTGGAAACATATCTAGCTCTGGTACTGGAAACATACTTAGCTCTGGTACTGGAAACATATTTAGCTCTGGTACTGGAAACATATCTAGCTCTGGTACTGGAAACATATCTGGCTCTTGTACTGGAAACATATCTAGCTCTGGTACTGGAAACATATCTAGCTCTGGTACTTGAAACATATTTAGCTCTGGTACTGGAAACATATCTAGCGCTGGTACTGGAAACATATCTACCTCTGGTACTGGAAACATATCAAGCTCTGGTACTGGATACATATATAGCTCTGGTACTGGAAACATATCAAACTCTGGTACTGGAAACATATCTTGCGCTGGTACTGGAAACATATCTAGCTCTGGTACTGGAAACATATCTAGCGCTGGTACTGTAAACATATCTAGCTATGGTACTGTAAACATATCTAGCTCTGGTACTGGAAACATATCAAGCTCTGGTACTGGAAACATATTTAGCTCTGGTACTGGAAACATATCTAGCGCTGGTACTGGAAACATATTTAGCTCTGGTACTGGAAACATATCTAGGTTTTGTACTGGAACATATTTAGCTCTGGTACTGGAAACATAACCACCAGTGGGACTGGAAGCATAACCACCAGTGGGACTGGAAGCATAACCACCTGTGGGACTGGAAACATAACCACCTGTGGGACTGGAAACATAACCACCAGTGGGACTGGAAACATAAACACCTGCGGGACTGGAAACATAAACACCTCATGTTGAAGCGACGTAACCACCACATGCTCAAACAATGTATTCAAGCGTCTCCGCATCGAAGGTTGGCTACCATGGAACACCATTCCGCTCTATCTCTTGCTTTGATGTTGCAGGTTGTCATAGGGTGACTTGTTCATTTTTTGATGTTACTCATCCATGTTAGTCTTGGTCTGCCTCTGCCACCTTTATTTTCCCTTCCAATATTACTTTTAGTAGGCTGCTGTGTCTTTTAACATGCTCCAAAAATTAAATTCATTTGTCATTTTGTAATTGTGTTTAGTAATTCTCTTTTAAATTTTAGTTGTTTTAAAACTTCATCATTTGTTTTCTTTTCTTCCAGAGTGGTGTCTACATATCTTGTAACATAGGTGGTTTCTCTTTCAGAGTGGTGTCCACATATCTTGTAACATGTGTGGTTTATCTTCCAGAGTGGTGTCTACATATCTTGTAACAAAGGTGGTTTCTCTTTCAGAGTGGTGTCTACATATCTTGCAACAAAGGTGGTTTATCTTTGAGTGGTGTCTACATATCTTGTAACAAAGGGGGTTTATCTTCGAGAGTGATGTCTACAAATCTTGTAACAGAGGTGGTTTAACTTCCAGAGTGGTGTCTACAAATCTTGTAACAAAGGTGGTTTATCTTCCAGAGTGGTGTCTACATACCTTGTAACAAATGTGGTTTATCTTCTAGAGTGGTGTCTACAAATCTTGTAAAATAGGTGGTTTATCTTCTAGAGTGGTGTCTACAAATCTTGTAACAAAGGTGGTTTCTCTTTCAGAGTGGTGTCTGAATATCTTTTAACATAGGTGGTTTATCATCCATAGTGGTGTCTACAAATCTTGTAACATATGTGGTTTCTCTTTTAGAGTGGTGTCTGAATATCTTGTAACATATGTGGTATCTCTTTCAGAGTGGTGTCTGAATATCTTGTAACATATGTGGTTTATCATCCAGAGTGGTGTCTACAAATCTTGTAACATATGTGGTTTCTCTTTTAGAGTGGTGTCTGAATATCTTGTAACATATGTGGTATCTCTTTCAGAGTGGTGTCTGAATATCTTGTAACATATGTGGTTTATCTTCCAGAGTGGTGTCTACATATCTTGTAACAAAGGTGGTTTATCTTCAAGAGTGATGTCTGAATATCTTTTAACATAGGTGGTTTATCTTCCAGAGTGATGTCTACATATCTTGTAACATAGGTGGTTTATCTTCCAGAGTGATGTCTACATATCTTGTAACAAAGGTGGTTTATCTTCCAGAGTGATGTCTACATATCTTGTAACATAGGTGGTTTATCTTCCAAAATGATGTCTACATATCTTGTAACATAGGTGGTTTCTCTTCCAGAGTGATGTCTACATATCTTGTAACATAGGTGGTTTATCTTCCAGAGTGATGTCTACATATCTTGTAACATAGGTGGTTTCTCTTCCAGAGTGATGTCTACATATCTTGTAACAAAGGTGGTTTATCTTCCAGAGTGGTGTCTACATATCTTGTAACAAAGGTGGTTTATCTTCCAGAGTGGTGTCTACATATCTTGTTACAAAGGTGGTTTATCTTCCAGAGTGGTGTCTACATATCTTGTAACAAAGGTGGTTTATCTTCCAGAGTGGTGTCTACATATCTTGTAACAAAGGTGGTTTATCTTCCAGAGTGGTGTCTACATATCTTCCAGAGTGGTGTCTACATATCTTGTAACAAAGGTAGTTTATCCTCTACTGTGGTGCTTCTATATCTTGTAACAAAAGTAGTTTATCCTCTACTGTGGTGTTTCCATATCTTGTAACAAAGGTAGTTTATCCTCTATTGTGGTGTTCCCATATCTTGTAACAAAGGTAGTTTATCCTCTACTGTGGTGTTTCCATATCTTGTAACAAAGGTAGTTTATCATCTACTGTGGTGTTTCCCTATCTTGTAACAAATGTAGTTTATCCTCTACTGTGGTGTTTCCATATCTTGTAACAAAGGTAGTTTATCCTCTACTGTGGTGTTTCCATATCTTGTAACAAAGGTAGTTTATCCTCTACTGTGGTGTTTCCATATCTTGTAAAAAAGGATAGTTTATCCTCTACTGTGGTGTTTCCATATCTTGGCAAGAAGGAGGTTGTAAGTGTTGCGATACATGTATTTTATCTTGCCAAAGAGGTGCTTACATATCTTGTCAGAGAGGTGCTTACATATCTTTTCAGAGAGGTGCTTACATATCTTGTCAGAGAGGTGCTTACATATCTTGTCAGAGAGGTGCTTACATATCTTGCCAGAGAGGTGCTTACATATCTTGCCAGAGAGGTGCTTACATATCTTGCCAGAGAGGTGCTTACATATCTTGCCAGAGAGGTGCTTACATATCTTGTCAGAGAGGTGCTTACATATCTTGCCAGAGAGGTGCTTACATATCTTGCCAGAGAGGTGCTTACATATCTTGCCAGAGAGGTGACTACATATCTTGCCAGACAGGTGACTACATATCTTGCCAGAGAGGTGACTACATATCTTGTCAGAGAGGTGACTACATATCTTGCCAGAGAGGTGACTACATATCTTGCCAGATAGGTATTTACATATCTTGCCAGATATGTGCTTACATATCTTGCCAGAGAGGTGACTACATATCTTGCCAGAGAGGTGACTACATATCTTGCCAGAGAGGTGACTACATATCTTGCCAGAGAGGTGACTACATATCTTGCCAGAGAGGTGACTACATATCTTTCCAGAGAGGTGACTACATATCTTGCCAGATAGGTATTTACATATCTTGCCAATAGGTCTTTACATATCTTGCCAAAGAGGTGACTACATATCTTGCCAGAGAGGTGACTACATATCTTGCCAGAGAGGTGACTACATATCTTGCCAGAGAGGTGACTACATATCTTGCCAGAGAGGTGACTACATATCTTGCTAGATAGGTCTTTACATATCTTGCCAAAGAGGTGCTTACATATCTTGCCAGAAAGGTGACTACATATCGTGCCAGAGAGGACCTTACATATCTTGCCAGAAAGGTGACTACATATCGTGCCAGAGAGGACCTTACATATCTTGCCAGAGAGGTGACTACATATCTTGCCACAGTGGTGGATGCATATCTTGTAAAAGAGGTGGTTTAAATTCTTATCAGAATGGTGGCTACATATCTTGCTAGAAAGGTGGTCAAATATCTAGTCAGAATTGTGGCTTCCTACATTTCTAGAGAAATAGTTAAATTAAGGTGTTTGGTTAAATCTTGCCAAAGACGTGGTCCATATCTTGCCAGATAATGTGGTTTTTCTTTCCAAATAGGTGGCCTACTATCTTTGCTAGAGTGGTTGGTTAAATACCTCATCCGAGAGGTGGTTATTTCTTATCCAAGAGGTTTTTGAGTCTCCTGTTCGTAAGCGTATGGTATCCTAATGACTATTTTTTTAAAAATCATCATCATCATCATCGAGGGTCATCTCCGCAACGAAGGTTGGCTATCATGGAGCGCCATTCTGCTGTTTGCTTTGATGGTGCAGGTTGTCATAGGCTGGTTTGTCCATCTTTTGATGTTACTCGTCCATGTTAGTCGTGGTTCTTTTACCCTGTATTTTCCCCTCCAGGATTACTTTTAGTAGGCTGTTGTGTCTTTTAACATGGCCCAAAAAATCTCATTTGTCTTGTTTAAATTGTGTTTAGTAGTTCTCTTTTAATTTTTAGTTGTTTTAAGACTTCATCGTTTGTTTTCTTTTCCTTCCATCCAATTCTACATATTCTTCTATATATCCACATTTCAAAAGCTTCAATTCTCTGTTCTATTTTCTATTCTTATGTCCATGTTTCTGCGCCATATAGGAATATAATTTTTTAAAAGAGAGAAAAAAGTGATATGGTAACTTTCAAATTATCGTTATTATCATCAGCTTTACAGCAGTTTCACATCTCTATATATCTTGATGCCTTTACTCCTTATATTATCCTAGTTTGTACTGAAATACTGTACAAGCTCAAAAAACCAGTCCACAAATAAATACACTTGACCGAAGATAAAAACTCAGTGTCAGACATCGTAAAGAAGCTATAATACTCGCCCAACTTAATGGCTTGCTTTAACATCCTAACATCCCCGGGGGGCATCATTCAGCAATAGCAGATTGTCTGTAAAACATTTTTTTTCCCTAAAAGACAAACGTCCAACATCTCACCCTCGGATCTCAAAATTCTCTCGCTCGTGCCTCGAGGGACGTCATTATTTTGTCGCGGAAACGGATAGAGTATTGTTTTGGAGGGAGGGAGAAAGAAGCATGTGTAAACAATATTGCTTTATGTTCGTGTTTATTAAAAGTTCACGATGAACGCTTTCTTATTTACTGAAGAAAAGAAGGAGCAAGAGAAGAACTGATATATGATGTTACATATCTGATAGGTCACTTGAGAGATTGTCGATGTTATATTTCCGAACATTTAGTTCCGTTTTGTGTTAATGTTCATCTTTTAGGAGCATCGGAGGCTGAGTGGTTAGTGAGCTCATCATCATCATATGCCATACCGGTTGGCGTAGGCGATCATGTCCTTCCACACTTTTATATTTACAGTACATCGTATCATTGGTCCCTTGGTTATGGAAGGCCCCGGTATCACTGCAAACGAATTAAAAACCCATAAATGCTCAACCGCCCGTGCCAGTGGAATCATCCGAATTACTATCTCTTATCCCAAACAAAGAAAGGCAGCTGTAGTCCCCACCACAGCAGTCTCAGCACACGGCAAAAGACATGAGGCGAAACCGCACAGAAAGTGAACACAGCCAACTTTTCCCTGTCATACGATATGATAATTCATCGTAAACAATTGGAATATCGGAACATGATCAAAACGGATGAAACACACAACTCACGGTGTGTACAGAGGACCTAATTCAGTAGCTCCTGCAACAAGCCGGATTTAGAATATGAGGAAACTGCAACAAAGAACACTTATATACATAACCTTCAATGGTTCCTGTCGGCTTTTCACCATATTGACCAGAAGCTCACGTCCTTGTGAAAATGATGATCGTCATATTTTTTTTTTAATGTATAGCGCTTAATGATGTTAAGATATCACTTTTGACTCCAATTCCGAAAATATAAAACAAAGTCGTCAGATTTATTCCCGGCGCACATCAAACAATAGACCGTAAGTTTAGCGTTTGGCCGGTCTTGGGATATACGATGAGCCTTTATGATGACGTAACACACACGACAATGGCAGCGCCGATATATTCCTGATTACTCAAGTGAATGCATGCTACAACGAACGAAACACGGTGCAAATTCCCTAAAGAGATAAAACTGCGGCTGACTTGACGAAGCAGTTCACATTAATGAGTTGGAACATATAAATAACTTGCGTCAAGCAATTCCAACAACGGTCATGAACAGCACTCAATGTGACGTAAAGCGCAGATCAACTCTAGCCGGTGGAAGGTCGCATTCACAACACTTGATTTGTCAAAAAGGAATATTGCCGTGCTTACAACTCTGCTTCATTGGCGCAGATGTGTTAAGTAGAACATCATTTTGACTTTAACGCAGAAAAGTGCAATGGAGAGCCGAAATTAATCAGACCCAACATGCACTTTTTGCAGCGATGGAGAGAACGTGAACTAGATCCACCATCTTGGAAACGGAAGTCGGGCGCATCGTATCACTTCTGTTGTTGACTGTTTTCCATGCCATTACATCATGCCATCTAGAATCTTTTCTTTTTGTCGTCCGCGATCTCCCTTTCCTTTGTATTTTGCCAGTTGTAACCAAGTACTCCAACTATCCACTTCTCATGATATGCCCGAAAATGTCGATTGTTTCTTTCTAATGCTTTTTTTCCGGACCATCAATGCTCAAGGATTCACACACTCTCTAAGAATAGGTACTCTAGATTACCACAGAAAAATTATGGTCACTAACACCATTATATCTCATTGGACTAACAATGCAGGGTATAAACGTAGTCATGGGGCCCCTTATCTAGAACCTGACACATATACCTAGTCGAGGGCCCCTTATCTAGAACCTACCATATATACCTAGTCGAGGGCCCCTTATCTAGAACTTACCATATATACCTAGTCGAGGGCCCCTTATCTAGAACCTACCACATATACCTAGTCGAGGGCCCCATATCTAGAACCTACTACATATACCTAGTCGAGGGCCCCTTATCTAGAACCTACCACATATACCTAGTCGAGGGCCCCTTATTTAGAACCTACCATATACCTAGTCGAGGCCCCTTATCTAGAACCTACCACATATACCTAGTGGAGGGCTCCTTATTTAGAACCTACCATATATACCTAGTCGAGGGCCCCTTATCTAGAACCTACCACATATACCTAGTCGAGGGCCCTTTATCTAGACCCTACCACATATACCTAGTCGAGGGCCCCTTATCTAGAACCTTCCACATATACCTAGTCGAGGGCCCCTTATCTAGAACCTACCACATAAACGTAGTCAAGGGCCCCTTATCCAGAACATGACTCATAAGCGTGATCAAAGGCCCCTTATCTAGAACCTGACACATGAACATAATCAAGGGCCCCTTATCTAGAACCTGACGCATAAACGTAATCAAAGGCCCCTTATCTAGAACCTGACACATAAACGTAATCATGGGCCCCTTATCTAGAACCTGACACATAAACGTAATCATGGGCCCCTTATCTAGAACCTGACACATAAACGTAATCAAAGACCCCTTATCTAGAACCTGACACATAAACGTAATCATGGACCCCTTATCTAGAACCTGACACATAAACGTAATCATGGGCCCCTTATCTAGAACCTGACACATAAACGTAATCAAGGGCCCCTTATCTAGAACCTGACACATGAACGTAATCAAATGCCCCTTATCTAGAACCTGACACATAAACGTAATCATGGACCCCTTATCTAGAACCTGACACATAAACGTAATCATGGGCCCCTTATCTAGAACCTGACACATAAACGTAATCAAGGGCCCCTTATCTAGAACCTGACAAGTAAACGTAATACCCCTTATCTAGAACCAGGACCCCTTATCTAGAACGTAATGATCATATATAAACGTAATCAAGGGCCCCTTATCTAGAACCTGACATATAAACGTAATCAAGGGGCCCTTATCTAGAACCAGACATATAAACATAATCAAGGGGCCCTTATCTAGAACCAGACATATAAACGTAATCAAGGGCTCCTTATCTAGAACCTGACATATAAACGTAATAAAGAGCCCCTTATCTAGAACCTGACACGTAAACGTAATCAAGGGCCCCTTATCTAGAACCTGACATATAAACGTAATCAAGGGCCCCTTACCTAGAACCTGACATATCAACGTAATCAAGGGCCCCTTATCTAGAACCTGACATATAAACGTAATCAAGAGCCCCTTATCTAGAACCTGACATATAAACGTAATCAAGGGCCCCTTATCTAGAACCTGCTAAAAGTATAATCACGTTCTTCACAGCTTCTTGTTCTGACCTAAAAGTAATGTTATTAGTTCCAGTACTAGAAACATTGCATTAATTAACAGTGAAGATACTCTGAATCTAACACATTCTGCCCGTTCTTATATTATATATTTCATACAAATGGTTCCAATTCATTCGCTCTGAACCACATTATGCAAATGTCGAACTAAAAATGTTATTTTCTTTATGTTATTTTAGTGGATTAGCGCATTTGAAAATTAACATTTGAAAACAGCTAATTTGACACATCTATCGTCAAGGCGAATCATTGACAATAAACAAACAAATGAAAAGACGATTAGATGTCACAGAGATGGGATTTCTCAGAAAATTGATGAAAGTTCCCTGGCACCAAAGAAGTGCACGGACATTTACAGCACGCTAGGCAGGCAGAATAGTCAAGGAAGACAGTGGTGCATACGTCATGACCACGAGTAGCATGACAATGGATGTGATGGCAGTGACCAAGGCATTCAAATGGTTAGAGTCACAAGACTACACCCACGCATGTATACTGAGTGATTCGATGAGCATGATAAAAAAAGTGGAGGCGGGCTCTGTACGCATGCTATGGGTAGCGTCGTTGCAGAAATCCAAAATACGTAAGGTCACCTTTGTCTATGTCCCTAGTCATGCGGGAGTACGGGGAAATGAAAGAGCGGACAGGTTGGCTAGCTGCGCTGTCGTTGAGTACGGGCAATCAATGGATCGGGCGGACATCATCAATGCCCTCCGAGATGTGGGAAGAGCACAGGACTTCGACAAACACAGATCCACGTCACTTCTTCGGATGATGGAAATGGGAGTTAAGATGGGCACGGCCAGAAATGAGAAACTTAGTGGCCGTGTAAGAAGACTTATCAACCAACATAGAACTGGAGTCGTCAGTCGCTGGACTCTGAGGGAATTGCTGAGGAGGGGATCTGAGCACCTATGGACGTGTTCGGATTGCAATGATGATGACCCGCAAATAACTCAACAACTCAATAAGTTCCCTGAACAGCGAAAAAGAAACACGAGGACATTCTCAAAGAGGCCAACACAAAAAGGCAGCTCCTAAAAAACATCAGAAAGAAAAAAATCAACATTTTTCGAGCCCATCATGAGATGAGGAAATTTGGAATACTTGGTTATAACTGGCAAAATTCATGGAAAGAGAAATCGCGGACGACAAAGTGTGAAAATACTAGATAGCTTGGTGTCATGGCATGGAAAACAGTCAACAACAGTATTGATACGATGCACGGTGGATAGAAAATTGTGGAAGAACATGATCGACTACGCCAATCGGTACGGCACATGATGATGGTCAGTTCATAAAAAATGTTATTACAAAGTTAAAGCTATAGTTTCTCCTTGTCAGCCCCAACATGCAATGAAATAACTACATAATTTGATTGTATCTTCAAAATAAACAAGCAGCTGGAACAAAAACAAGATTCAGCAAACCCTGTAAATCATCGGCCAGCTATCATCTCTGCTGTCAAACAACTAAATAACACGATAGGCAAAACGGGCACTCTAACACACTATCTAAAACAATAAGGAAAGTAACACTACCGAGGTGAAATGTGTTAGACGAATAACAGGAAACAGCTTGAGAGATAAGGTCTGAAAAGAAGAACTCAGAAAAAAGTTAGGAATAATCACAGCCATAGAATACATAAAGAAACAACAGGTAAAATGGTTTGACCACGTGATAAGATAGAAAGATTAAAAAAAAAAGCACAGAGAGCTTTTAATAGACGTTGCGAGAACACCAGATCTAAAGGCCGACCACTAAAAAAGATGGATTGATGTAGTATTAGAAGCACTACGTATCATAATGGCATCAGAGGCTAACAGAAGAGCAACAGACCGTTAATTATATCTCCCCTCGACGTTGAAAGGCAAATTATGAAATAAGAAAAAGAGGACATCTCATCATCATCATCATCGAGTGCCATCTCCGCATCGAAAGTTCGCTACCATGGAGCGCCATTCTGATCTGTCTCTTGCTTTGATGGTGCAGGTTATCATAGGCTGGTTTGTCCATCTTTTGATGTTACTCGTCCATGTTAGTCTTGGTCTGCTTCTGCCTCTTTTACCTTGTATTTTCCCCTCCAGGATTTCTTTTAGTAGGCTGTTGTGTCTTTTAACATGGCCCAATAATCGCATTTGTCTTGTTTGAATTTGTTTAGTAGTCCTCATTTCATTTTAAGTTGTTTTAAGACTTCATCGTTTGTTTTCTTTTCTTTCCATCCAATTCTACATATTCTTCTATATATCCACATTATATGGGATCTACTTCACTGAAATTTAACACATTTAACATAGTTGTCTTCTAGAATGTTAAATTCACTTAAAGCAATTTTAAACAAAATGTATCACTACATTACCGACCATATTGTCTTTAGTCTGGCCACGTGACAAGGGAGAAAGATCAAAACATAACACAATGAACCTTTAATAAACGTTGCGAGAACACCAGATCCAAAGGCCGACCACTAAAAAAGAATGATTGCTGGAATATTAGAAGCACTAGGAGACATAACAACATCAGAGGCAAACAGAAGAGCAAAAGACCCAAAAATATATATCAACCCTCGACGCTGAGAGGCAAATGAGGAATGAAAGAAGTAGAAGAAGATTGTCGTACGCCATTAACCTTTCTTCTACTCACATAGCAGGTCTCGAAATACAACACATTATATTGATCGATGCTACTAGCACACACAGTTAGAGCGGGTTATTTCATGAACCAGAAACTATACACCACAGCGCATTAAGCCAAGCGGTAAGAATCTAATTGTTCCCTGATGAATAACCCTTTGTTAGAAACCACCGCCGGAACTTAAACAACTCTTTCTTTACAGAAAAGAATTTTTTTTTAATGGCTGCAGCAAGATTCCACTGAGTTATTTCATGAACATTCCTATACCGTGCACATCCAACGGTAAAACATAAAAACAAATCATAAAAATGAACAAGAAATTCAAATTCGTGCTCATTTGAAAGCATCTTTGTCCCCTCCTAACTTCTAAATATCGTTTCCATGTCAAACGCACGCCATATCTCCATTTCTCATTTTAAAACACAAATTGCGTTATATTCTCCTGCCGTTTATCTCGTCTCACCATTTTTATTCATATTAGATTTCCCCCCTTTGCTACGCCAGAGTTTGCGCCAGAGTGGCATCACTCTATAGAATAAGGAAAAAAAAGTTTTATTGTCTCCCCTTGTGATTAAAAAAACCTTTTACGCTTATCTCCCCTGCTCGAGAATTTCTTGTGAATCTAATTTTCCTATTTCCTTCTATTGATCTTGTCCATTTTCTTAATCCTTGAATTTCTAGGGTGTTTTTTTTTTATTATGACCTTTTTTTTTTAAATATGGAGCTACATTTGTATTTGGGAGCAGCGATAGCTCAGTTAGTGAACCGGACTACTAAGGACAAGAGCCTGTTTGACGGCTTGCGGGTTCACCCAGCCGTAAATAGGTATTGAGGCGAAGGAGCGCCTCCCAGCACCAGAGCTGGAAGTTGTCAGCGACCCATAGCTGATGGCTTGCGCCAGGATCGGTGAACCAAAACCATCCAGACCCTGTTCCACCTCTCCGTGGTGCCTCCAGTAACAGACTAACTTGTCTAGTCTGGTCAAGAGTGCAGGGATCGAAGAGGGAACCACCCTGTACTCGAAAATATCGTGCTGAAGTCGGATGTGTTGGGCCGAAAGGCGCAAATATAACAGTTATACTGCAAACCACAACACAACGCAGACACGCCCACTACGTCCTTGTAAGTGAGGATGATGAATAGGAATATTCTAGTCTACCACGATGCTCTAGAACACTTTAGTCATCGGGCGAACGCAACCAACCAACCAACCATATAGGTACCGGTTTTTGTTCTGCTATAGTAAAGTCGCACAGAGCGTAATACCGATCACATTAACCCAAAAATCATGTGCCGAAGGTCTGTAAAATTTATGGTCACGAACACCATCGAATACATAAAGAAACAACAGATAAATTGGTTCGGCCACATAACAAGACAAAAAGAACTAACAATGACTCAAAGAGCCTTAAACAAACGCTACGAAAACGCCAAATTAAGAGGAAGACCGAGAAAGAGATGGATAAAGGAAATACTAGTCACTAGAAGGGTTAACACCAGAAGAGGCCAATAGAAGAGCAAAGAATCGCAAATTGTATCTCCCCTGGACGCCAACGGCAATTGAGGAAGGATAGAAGAAGAAGCAGACCATATTCCCTATTCACTTGGCGTGATGGGGCTCTTTACTTTGTTTTATTTATTATTATTATTTTTTGTAATTTCTCGCTTCGTGACCGCAAGTTTCCGGGTTCAAATCCCATATATATCATATTTTTTTCTGTTTGGACCTACACGGCTCTGGGGGATTCTATGACACTCTAAAACTAGATGCTCGAACAGTCTGGAGTGACAACGACCACATCACCCGTAAAATGTGTCAAAGCCAGTTATAAATGTTCTTATAAATGTTATTGAACTAATAGCAAAAAGGCAGAAGAAATGGTAACAACAAAGAAAAAGACATCACCTCACTGTAAAATAAAGACAAGTGGAACAATATTATCAGGCAAAAGCAACTTTCTAAAAAATGAGGAAGGTACTATGCAATCCATTTTTGACAAAAGAAACAAGACAAAGAGCTCTTAAATGTTATGTAGAGCCAGTCTTAACATATGGATGTGAACCATGGGCAATAGGACAACAGACAAGAAAATCACTGGAGTCTATAGAGATGTGGTTTTACAGAAGAATGTTGAGAATACCATGGACAGTTAAGAAGTTAAGAAGAGTAATGAAAATGTTCTGAAAGAGGTCAAAGCAAAACGAGAGCTAATTTCCAATATTAGGAATAGACAATTATCATTTTTTGGCCATGTAATAAGAAGGGAACAGCTGGAATATATTGTAACAACTGGGAAAATTGAGGGACGAAGAGATAGAGGAAAACAATGAGAAAAAAAATACAAGACAGCTTAAGAAAATGGCGTGGCAGAAGGTCAAAAACGGAAATGATAAATAATTGTCGAGATCGAAAGTTGTGGAGAGACATGATCACCTACGCCAGCAGGCCCGGTACTTGATGATGATGCTATTTCCATCAAAATATCATTTTATTAATGTTTAAGTATTGTAGTTAACGACACCATATACGTATTGTAGTTAACGGCACCATATAAGTATTGTAGTTAACGGCACCATATAAGTATTGTTGTTAACGGCACCATATAAATATTGTAGTTAACGGCACCATATAAATATTGTAGTTAACGGCACCGTATAAGTATTGTAGTTAACGGCACCATATAAGTATTGTAGTTAACGGCACCATATAAGTATTGTAGTTAACGGCACCATATAATTATTGTAGTTAACGGCACCATATAAGTATTGTAGTTAACGGCACCATATAAGTATTGTAGTTAACGGCACCATATAAGTATTGTAGTTAACGGCACCGTATAAGTATTGTAGTTAACGGCACCGTATAAGTATTGTAGTTAACGGCACCATATAAGTATTGTAAGTAACGACCCCATATAATTATTGTAGTTAACGGCACCGTATAAGTATTGTAAGTAACGACCCCATATAATTATTGTAGTTAACGGCACCATATAAGTATTGTAGTTAACGGCACCGTATAAGTATTGTAGTTAACGGCACCATATAAGTATTGTAGTTAACGGCACCATATAAGTATTGTAGTTAACGGCACCATATAAGTATTGTAGTTAACGGCACCATATAAGTATTGTAGTTAACGGCACCATATAAGTATTGTAGTTAACGGCACCATATAAGTATTGTAGTTAACGGCACCATATAAGTATTTTAAGTAACGACCCCATATAAGTATTGTAGTTAACGGCACCATATAAGTATTGTAGTTAACGGCACCATATAATTATTGTTATGGTTATGGAAGGCCCCGGTATCACTGCAAACGAATTAAAATCCATAATTGCTCAATCGCCCGTACCAGTGGAATCATCCGAATTACTAACTCATCTCCCAAACAAAGAAAGGTAGCTGTAGTCCCCATCATAGCAGTCTCAGCACACGCCAAAAGACATAAGGCGAAACTGTACAGAAAGTGAACACAGCCAACTGTTCCCTGTCGTACGATATCAGCATTCATCGTAAACCATTGGAATATCGAAACATGATCAACACGGATGATACACACAGCTCACGGTGTGCACAGAGCACTTAACTCAGTAGCTCCTGCAGCAAGCCAATTATTGTAGTTAACGGCACCAATACGTATTGTCATGAACACGCACTTTGTATAATTACGAGCATAATATGTATAACAAAATTAACACAAACCGAAAGAGACAATTGAAACCTTTTAAATATGCGAAGAGACAAAATACCGTACTAACATTCATCGTGGAAGGAACAGTAGCGGGTAGACGAGGCAGAGGTAGACCAGGATCCTCTTCTTCTTTACTTTCTTATTTGCCTTTCAGCGTCGAGGTGACATATAATTTGAGGTCTTTTTAATGTTATGTTTCTATGTTGTGTTGTAGAGTTTGGATTCTTTTGTTTAATGTCATGTTTCTAAATTATTATTTTCTTTCCTTCCTTATCTGCCTTTCAGCGTCGAGGGGAGTTATAATTTGCGATCTTTTGCTCTTCTGTTCGCCTCTTCTGCTGTTATGTTTCCTAGTGCTTCTAATATTCCGTCAATCCATTTTTGTTTCATTTTCGGCCTTCGGGTCTGGTGTTCTCGATACGTTTATTGAAGGCTCGTTGTGTTGTGTTTTGATCTTCCTGCACAGTCACGTGGCCAAACCATTTTATCTGTTGCTTATTTGTATATTATATGGCGGGGGCTATTCCTATCTTTTTTCTCAGTTCTTCATTTCTGATCTTATCTCTTAGACTGTTTCCTGTCATTCGTCTAACACATTTCATCTCAGTAGGAGTTATTTTACTTTTTGTTCTTGCCTCTAGGGTCCAGGATTAAAGTGAACTAATAACATGAAAAGATAGTCAAGTGAACCTATGACATGAAAGATGGTCAAGTGAACCTATGACATGAAAGATGGTCAAGTGAACCTATGACAACGTGCACCATTAAAACAAGATACAGAGTAAAATTGCGCTCAATTGTAGCCAACCCTCGATGTGGAGACGACACTCAATGAATGAATCGAACAGAACCTCACACACAAATACAAATTTTCCTTCGACTTTCTTCTTCATCTTCTACCTTTTTAGCTCCCAGTGGAGCATAGGTCATCAACAAACACTTTCCAAGTCGTTCTGTCTTTTGCCATTCTTTTAAGATCATTCCATGTCTTCCCCATCACCTTCATCTCTACTTCTATTTGTCTTCTCCAAGATTTCCTTGGTCTTCCTCTTTGTCTTTTCCCCTGGGGATTCCAAAAAAGGGCCTGTTGTGTAATACTCTCAGTTGGCTTCCGTAGTGTGTGTCCTATCCAGCGCCATCTTCTTCGCTGTATCTCTTTATCCACTGGTGTTTGACTGGTACCTTTCCATAATTCTATGTTAGTGATTTTGTCCCGATTTTGTTCGACTCTCTAGCCAACATCAATTCTGAATACAGAAGATTTTATTTCCACTTTTTTCTCACTCCGGTTATCTGCACTCTTATCTCCCATTTAAACAAATATATTCTGTGTGTTAAGTTCATTATTGTGTTGACGTTTTAGCCGCAGCTTGCAATTTTCAAATATTTCTACATCCCCTAGGGGCAGATTACTCCTGCTTTGTCCTCTTCTCAAAATCTAGCTTTTGTCCTCCCTTTTCAAATTCCCAATAAGCTCATGTTGTATACCGAGTAGTGACCCCTAGCGGTCAATTTCTTCCAAACAACCACTCTGTTGAAGGTTCTCACACTGTTGTCAGAATCCAGAACAACAGCGGTTTTTAGATTGCTACATCATGAGATACCAAGAACAAGCAAAAAACAGACAAAACTACGTTGAAGGTTCGGTTCCAATTGGAGTGCGGAATGATTGGGCGTTTGCTGTGTATTTCAATACAAAATTGACAGCAAAAGGTGCATGCGCGTGCGTGACTACCTTCAGCACACGTATGGAGATAAAGCTATCGTTTTTCTTTCTTCATTTCCTCCTGTAACCCGTTCGGGTATCGAAGAAAGTACAAACTTCTAGCTCTCGCCCGTCTCGCGGTTTCAGTCATTGCCAATTAATGTTGTTGTAACGTCCATTCATTGATGTTGCATGCCCATCTCACTCTGAGTCTTGCTCTTCCTCTTCTCCCCTTCTCCTCTTTTAACTCTTTCCGTACGGAAGCTTTTTATCAATGCAACGGAAGAGATTTCAGAGACAACATTTTTCCTGGTTTGGAGAATCAGTCGCCATATTTATATTTATCTAACACATAACATAATTAGAAAAAAAAAGTGAAGTACCCCCGTCACGCCAAGTGGCGTATAGGGAATATGATGTTAGTGACCATAAATTTTACAGACCTTCAGCACTTGATTTTTGGGGTAATGTGGTCGGTATTACGCCCGTGCCGTTTTACTTTCCCAGAAAAAAAATCCGGTACCCATTTAAGGCTGGGTGAACCCGGAAGCCGTAGGTTGGGATCGAACCATACCACTTGTCCTTTGTAGTCCAGTTCACTAACCACTGAGACATCGCGGCTCCAAAATATAACATATTATATATGGATTTTTAGACATTTGAATAGGCTGTTAGATTTCACCAATGCAAAGATGATACACTACGTGTAAATAGAACATGGTTTAATGACGGTTCACACTAATCAAATTAAGAGTGACGCACTATACGGCGAAACGTTCGTTGCCGAAATCGGCATGGCACACGATGCGGCAAAACGTAAATAAAAAGAGTTAATACGTTCTTTGTATGGTAAGGAATCACACGACATTCTCTCTAAATGGGTAAAATAGCTTATATGTTGTATCTGTATGTAGCTTAGGATTGCTTCAATACCTTATACTTCTCTACAAATGTCATATCTGACTGTTTTTTTTATACTCCAAGCACTTTTCTCAGATATCTTAACTCTGTAGGATGTTTTTTTTTCTTCGTTCGCTAGCTTTGACCTCTGACGAAGTCCCTAAAGACTAGGAACTGAATTTTGCGTGTTAATCCATTTTTCCCTAGCAGTCGTGTACGCAGGGGTCCATCGCCGCACAGGCAGATAACTCCGATTTCGATATACTACATATCTTGTTCCGTCAATGAATAATTGACGTTTCAAGCTGGGCCTCCCTGCTGAGACCAGGGGTGGTTGCCGCAGAGAGAAATCATAAATAAAAATTCCGGTGTAGTCGGGATTTGAACCCACAACCTCTCTGTCTCGAGGCCGGCGTCTTGCCTCGAGACCAACCAGTCTATAATGGTGGATATCACATGACTGGTTAAGAACGCTACAAACCTCACCTGAGTAACCTATTTTCCATATAAAAATTATCCTTTAAGTTTCACCTTAGAATATTATTGGGTTATTGTGTTATTCGCGGGTCATCATCATTACACTCCGAACAAGTTCATATGAGCTCATATCCCCTCTTCAGCAAGTACCGAAGTGTCCAGCGACTGACCGACTCCAGTTGTGGTGTGTTTAATTTGCCCTCTTATTCGCACGTTTTGGGATAACATTATTACCTACCCTCTCCATGAAATACAGTGCTATCATTGTAGATCAACAGATAGGCTCTGCGGCAGATGTTGATGCAGTCTTGGTCAGCTCTGTGGTGAGCAAGTTAGCTTGGGTATAATTTTCAGGGCACGCTGGTACATGGCAGTGAAATAAGCTCCGCTGATAGCTGTGGCACTGAGTGTGACCTGACTCTGTACAAATAGGATATAGACAAGTTTGTTTTTCATTCTTTGAGAGAAGAGAAGGGTAAGGGGTGCAACATTGATGTATGAAAAAAAAGTAAAGAACCCCCGTCACGCCAAGTGGCGTATAGGGAATATGATGTTGGTGACCATAAATTTTACAGACCTTCGGCACATGATTTTTGGGGGTAAAGTGGTCGGTATTACGCCCGTGCTGTTTTACTTTCCCAGAAAATATCCGTTACCAATTTAAGGCTGAGTGAACCCGGAAGTTACCGGGGCCCCATTATGTGGGATGTAAAGAATAGTGACACTGTGACCTTCCAGGCATGTTGTATGAGGCGACTAAGGAGGTTGATCGATGGCTTGACAAGCTGTCATTGTAAAAAGCATTGTTATGGAAACAGACCATAGATTTTAGAAGCAGTGATCTCTGCAATATGTGCCATTTTGGCACGCAAGGTTTCTATTTTTGAGATTGTGGTTCTGCCCTATGTGCCGTCTTCGGCTCGAAAGGACAATAGAGAGAGAGAACCCGGAAGCCGTTGGTTGGGATCGAACCCTACCTCTTGTCCTTTGTAGTCCAGTTCACTAACCACTGAACTATCGCGGCTCCCTAATCATTGATGTATATAATGGGTGAATGATGAATCTAACTGTAGAAATGGGCACTGGTCAATCCGCAATGCTTAGTGGGGGGGGGGGGAGCAGATGTTTCTAAAACCAACACCTTACGCTTCGAGAAATGCTAGGGTCGACGATGGAGCGGATATGGGCATTCCCTGACTACAATGAACATGATTATGTTAACAGAATAGTCCTTGACCGAATTAGATGCAACATGGTCTACTCCAGCCGCGATAGCTCAGTGGTTAGTGAACTGGACTATCAGAAACTATCTTTCTAAAAAAAAAAAAAAAAAAACTATCTTTCTAAAAAAAAAAAAAAAACTATCTTTACGACGCATAGTACCATTGCTGGTGTATGTCGGGGGGGGGGGGGGGGGCAACGATAGAACCAGAGGGATAAAGACCGCTTGATCAAGCAGTCGCCACGACGTGTGAGACTCAGGATTTTTATTTCACCCCCGATAGAAAAAATCCTTTCTGTCTACCGCGGGCTTCGAACACCGTACGTCGGCTTTTCAGCCAGTGAAACAGTGGTTTTAGCCGCACGGCCACGCGCACCTACTAAAATCATTTACCTACATTTAAACAATTTTTTTTTCTGCACAGGTCTGACAAAGATAACTCTCTATTGGTAGGAGACAATCAACGTTCTGTAAACAACGCGGAGACTAAAGATGTGATTGGAGGTAGGGACGGGATGATAGGCAGGTCTCGCCTTTGTAGGTGCACAAGAAGTGATTCAATCAGAATAAAACAAAAAAGAAGCCACTGGTACCATTTAATATCATCAAGAATGTCCGCTGAAGTTGATGTAGAACAATCAAGGACTATATCTTCTCAAAATTCATGTGTCGCTTAGAAACTAAATAGGATATGAGATTTGTAGATGAACCGGAAGTAGTGTATTGATAGATAAGAAAACAAATACTGAAGTTCTACCACAATATACATGTGCCAAGGTTGGTGTTTTTTGGGTAGAATAGAATCAATGTTTTAGTTTTCTTTTTCATAAACAACAAACAACACAGCGCGGGTTTTTTCTGACTTAACATCATTATTTTGATTTAACGACATTATTTTGACTTAACGCCATTATTTTTTACTTAACGCCATTATATTTTTTTACTTAAAGCTATTATTTTTTACTTAAAGCCATTATTTTTTACTTAAAGCCATTATTTTTTTACTTAAAGCCATTTTTTTTACTTAAAGCCATTATTTCTTTTACTTAAAGCCATTATTTCTTTTACTTAAAGCCATTATTTTTTTACTTAACGCCATTATTTTTTTACTTAACCGCATTATTTTTTTACTTAACGCCATAATTTTTTTTACTTAAAGTCATTATTTTTTTACTTAACGCCATTATTTTTTTACTTAACGCCATTATTTTTGTTTACTTAAAGTCATTATTTTTTTACTTAACGCCATTATTTTTTTGCTTAACGCCATTATTTTTTTACTTAAAGCCATTATATTTTTTACATAACGCCCTTTTTTTTTACTTAACGCCATTATTTTTTTTGCTTCTCGCCATTATTTTTTACTTAAAGCCATTATTTTGTTGCTTCTCGCCATTATTTTTTTTACTTAAAGCCATTATTTTTTTACTTAACGCCATTATTTTTTTACTTAACGCCATTATTTTTGTACTTAACGCCATTATTTTTGTTACTTAATGCCATTATTTTTTGTTACTTAACGCCATTATTTTTTACTTAACGCCATTATTTTTAACTTAACGCCATTTTTTTTTTACTTAAAGCCAATTTTTTAACTTAACGCCATTTTTTTTTTTTACATAACGCCATTTTTTTTACTTAACGCCATTTTTTACGTAACGCCATTTTTTACGTAACGCCATTTTTTTACGCAACGCCATTTTGTTTTTGACATTTTTTTTTTACTTAACGCCATTTTTTTTTTACTTAACGCCATTTTTTTCAATTACCGCCATATTTTTTCACAAAGCACAAATTGCAGAACGCAACTTGGCTTCATTGAACGCCAATTTATATGTTTTTTTTAAATAAACCATCCGTGACGCAACTTAAAATTATTTAACGCTACATTTTTTATATATCACCTGCGACTGGCCGCAACTTACAATCATTTAACACCACTGTTGTAAACAAAATATTAAATAATCTTCCACGATTGAAAGCCACTTGCATTCATTTAATGCCACCTTTTAAATAATTAACTGCTTAAGGCAGAACGCAATGTACATTGATTCAACGCATTTTGTATGAATCATTCACGACCGAACGCAACTTACAGTCATTTAACGTCACATTTTTATGAATCATGCACGATTAAACATAACTTACAGTCATTTAACGCCACATTTCTATGAATGAAGCACGACTGAACGTCATGATTACAGTCATTTAACTGCATTTTGTTAATGAATCATGCACGAATGAACGCAACTTATAGTAACTTAACGCCACCTTTGTTGCTAATCGTGCGCGACTGAACGCAACTTACAGTCAATTAACGCCAAATTGTATGAATCATGCGCGACTGAACACAACTTACAATCACGTAACGCCAATCTTGATGAATCATGCTCGACTGAACGCAACTTACAATCACGTAACGCCACTCTTTATGAATCATGCGCGACTGAACGCAATTTACAATCACGTAACGGCACTCTTTATGAATCATGCGCGACTGAACGCAACTTACAGTCACTTAACGCCAATCTTTATGAATCATGCGCGACTGAACGATACTTATAGTCACTTAACGCCAATCTGTATTAATCATGCACGACTGAACGCAACTTACAGTCACTTAACGCCAATCTTTATGAATCATGAACGGCTGAACGCAACTTACAATCACTTAACGCCAACATGTATGAATCATGCGCGACTGATCGCAACTTACAGTCACTTAACGCCAATCTTTATAAATCATGCGCGACTGAACGCAACTTATAGTCACTTAACGCCAATCTGTATTAATCATGCACGACTGAACACAACTTATGCTCATTTAACTTCACTTTTTTAATAAACCGTCTACGACAAAGCGTAACTTACATCCATTTAACGACACTTTTTTCTTCACTTTTCACAATCGAAGGCAGTAGTAACCCTGCAACAAACTTAAAATATAAGAAGAAAAAGGAACACAGAGACAGAAGTATACAGAAGATGAATACACAGAAGACACAGATAAAAAAAAATAGTTTTCTTTTATAACGGAGATAGAAGATAACAAACCAATCCATTTGAGATATCCGGAGAAGCCAAAATTTATATCAGGAATACTTTGTGCACGCATTCATGATTTGTTTTCTATTCTTGATACCAGAACCATCAAGATTCGTCCAATACGTGTTTCTTCTTCTAATTCTTTCTTTGCTGTCGTGCGTGGCTTTAACGAACAAATTTTGATAGTCAACATTCTAAAACAAACTAAATAAACACAAATATCATTCTGTTGACATGAAGATCAATATTTGTCCCAACGCATTTCGCAACTTTATTTCTCTGTTCATTCAGTCGCCGTTTCTTGAAACCTCAAGCAACGATTACGGTATAAAGGTCGAAGAGAAGAAAAGACTGAATCGTGGAGTATTCCAGTGGGGCGGAAGTAGAAAAAGTATGTGTTAATTTGACAAAGAACAGACGAGGGTGAATCGAGGGTTTTTGTGGAGTGAGGGCTGAGTAGGAAATGATCTTCGGCTGGAAACAAGTGCGAAGTTCGTGGTGATTGGTTGAGAAAATGAGATGAGGTAGCTTGGGGTACAATCTTGGAGCGGTGAATAAGGATATGAGTGGTTGGTCAGCGGTGAGTGGTCTCGGGATTGTGGGAGACATTTTCATCTTCAGGTGTTCATATTGTAAATCAAATATTTATAACATTCAGCGTCATCTAGTACAGTGCCTGCTGGCCTCGGTGATCATGTCGCTGCACAACTCTGTCTCTATATTCTGTTATTTGTTGTTCTGTTCATGGAGTTGATACTATAACCAGTGATGGAAAATATACAACTGAAATAAACAAAAAAATAGGTATGGCAAAAAAGTAATTTTAATGTCATGAAAAATATACTAACATCAAAGCAAATAACACCAGGGCGAAAACTAAGAATAGTAAAATGTTACATCTTCCCAATATTCCTTTATGGTGCAGAAATATGGACATTAGACAAGAAAACAGAACAGAGAATTGAAGCCTTTGAAATGTTGTTATATAGAAGAATAGGTAGAATTGGATGGAAAGAAAAGAAAACAAATGATAAAGTCATAAAACAACTAAAAATGAAAAGAGAACTACTAAACACAATTCAAACAAGACAAATGCCAACTTTGGTCCATGTTAAAAGACACAGCAGCCGACTAAAAGTAATCTTAGAAGGGGAAAATACAAGGTAAAATATGCAGAGGCAGACCAAGACTAACATGGACGAGTAACATCAAAAGATGGACAAATCAGCATATGATAACCTGCATCATCAAAGCAAAAGACAGAGCAGAATGGCTTCCATGGTAGTCAACCTTCGTTGCAGAGATGACACCTGATGATGATGATAATGTTCATGTAGTCAGTTTCATTGCATTCGGGGCTACTCCTTATCTGTTCTACCGCTCGTCCCTGAATTTATGATAAGCAATGCAGATTGACAGTTCCTGTAAGGTTTTTATTGTAGATATATTTGCTTTGGTGGCTTCGGCAACCTGGTTGGGAAAACCGCCCGTCTGGGCTGCCGACGGTCGGACAACGCGTGTTAGATTCCCGCTGGAAGAATTATGAATTGTATACGTGGCTTGAAAAAAGATACCTCCGCAGTCGACCCAGCCGCTAGCAGAAATGGATACCATTGTATAAGTCTTGGAAGGTGAGGAATGCCGCCTCATATCTTGAGTTTCGATGCTTGAAGCGACACTATTCAGAAGTCTCCGATCATTTCTGGAATGGCGGCCGAGCACATACGAGCACATATGGAAGACAACTCGCGTGCTATGACGCCGATTCAAGTCTCGTACTTGACTTTAACTTTATATCTGCTCTACCCACTAACCATTTCGATTCGACCAGACCTAATTTTCCACGTTTAGACACATCAGGCTCTCAATATATAAATCCTTGTCCCGTTCATCTCCTCTTCTTCTCTGAAGAAAAGTCTAAACATATTGTTTATTAATTCAGCTTTTGTTTTTATTCAACATCATCATCATGTACCGGGCCTGCTGGCGTAGGTAATCATGTCTCTCCACAACTTTCCATCTCGACAGTTATTTATCATTTCTGTTGTTGACCTTCTCCCAAGCCATTCTCTTAAGCTGTTTTGGTATTTTTTTCTCTTTGCTTCCCTCTATCTCTTCGTCCCTCAATTTTTCTCAGTTGTTACAATATATTCCAGCTGTTCTCTTCTCATTACATGGCTAAAATTATGATTGTTTCTTTTTGGCCTCTTTGAGAACGTTTTCATTACACTTCTTAGCTGTCCATGGTAATTTCAAAATTCTTCTATAAAACCATATTTCTACAGGCTCCATTGATTTTTTTTTTTTTTTGCCTGCTGTCCTATTGTCCATTATTCACATCAATACGTTAAGACTGGCTATACATAATATTTAAGAACTCTTTTTCTTGTTTCTACTGTCAAAATTGGATTGCACAGTATCTTCCTCATTTATTGCAAAGCTGCATTTGCTTGATCCATTCTGCATCTCACTTTGGTGTGCATCTACCATTATAACTGAGTGTTGTCTGCGCATCGAAGTTTTCCTGCCATGGAGAGCCATTCTCCTCGGACTCTTGCTTTGATGATGCAGGTAGACACATCTACCATCTGAGGCTAACATTGTTATATGGCCCTTTTCGTCTTGTCAGACGGTCTAGTGGAGGCTATTGCGTATTTTTTTTAGGTATTGTTTTTGCCGAACAGCTTCTCTCGTGGCTAATTCTACCAATGTTTGACAAACACACGCGGTCACATAATGAACAGATCAGGCTCGCTGATCCACAGGGTTTACCATCCTTTTTCATGAGTCTCTTCTCTTCTAAGTCCTGTCTTAGCACAGTCTCAAATGTTGTTATACCGTTCCTTATACGTGCTCTCCATGATGTGCGATCACTTGCCAGATGTTGCCAGTCGTTTTCACAGATGGAGAAGTCTTTCAGAGATGATTTGCAGATATCTCTATATCGTAGTTTAGGTCTGCCGATTTGTCTTTTTCCGTGTTTTAGCTCACCATATAGTATTTGCCTAGGAATGCGTTTTTCTTCCATCCGTTGGACATGCCCCAGCTATCTTAGCCTTCGACTTCTGAGCATCGGCATGATTGTTAGGGTCTTAGCACGTTGCAGGACAGTTAAGTTGGTTATTTAACATTGTTAGAACACATGTATATAACTAGTGAGCTGCAGAAACTATCAGCGTACACATATAACTGATATGTTTCTGAATGATTTTATGCCTGTATGTCTGTCTTGAATCTTCATCATTGAGTGCCGTCTCCGCATCGAAGGTTGGCTACCACGGAGCGCCATTCCACTCTGTCTCTTGCTTTGATGGTGCAGATTATCATGTGCTGACTTGTCCATCTTTTGATGTTACTCGTCCATGTTAGCCTTGGTCTGCCTCTGCCTCTTTTACCTTGTATTTTCCCTTCGAATATTACTTTTATTAGGCTATTGTGTCTTTTAACATGCCCCAAATATCTCATTTGTCGTGTTATATTTGTGTTTAGTAGTTCTCTTTTCATTTTTAGTTGTTTTAAGACTTAATCGTTTGTTTTCTTTTACCTTGAATATGGAAAGTTAAATTGCACTAATTAATGATATCTTTTGCTTACATCGTATAACAAGTGGAAAAAAGCTGGATTACGTGGACACACGTAATAGGGGCCCGTGACGATTCGATGACTATATCGAAGAACCATAAAATGAAATGACCTGGCCAAGTACATCGATCGTCATGTCCAAAGCTGCAAATTCTGGAAGGGAACTGTGAACAGATTGAGAAGTAGAAACAAACATAGAAAGAGATGGGAATATTAAATCAAAGAATAGACAAGCTTCGACTTTGTAGTGTCCCAAAGAATGAAGGAGAGAAGTCTTTCAGTAATGTCCCAGCGACCTCCATAAAAAGGTGTAAAGAGCCCCCGTCACGCCAAGTGGCGTATAGGGAATATGGTCTTAGTGACCATAAATTTTACAGACCTTCAACACATGATTTTTGGGGTAATGTGGTCGGTATTACGCCCGTGCCGCTTTACTTTTGCTAGAAAAAAATCCGGCACCAATTTAAGGCTGGGTGAACCCGGAAGCTGTCGGTTGGGATCGAACCCTACCACTTTCTTTTGTAGTCCAGTTCACTAACCACTGAGCTATCGCGGCTCCCCAGCGACCTTCATGGTTATTGGATAACGAGGTAGATGAATAAGACGATGACGAACGAGAGCAATAAATGATATAGTGAATCTTCATAGTTTGTTAAAGTAAGAAAGGCCGATCACTCTTGTAATAACACGTTGATCGTTATATGATGTTAGAAATATATTGTAAAAAAATTGTAACACAACAACAGTCATACTAACATAATAAGAATAATAGTAATAATCATTATAACAAGTTCCCGATAAACTATCATCATCATGTGCCATACCGGTTGGCGTAGGTGATCATGTCCCTCCACAATCTTCTATCTACAGTGCACCGTATCAGTTCTGTTGTTGACTGTTTTCCCTGCCATGACACCAAGCTATCCAGTATTTTTTCTCTCTGTCGTCCGCGATCTCTTTTTCCTTCTATTTTGCCAGTTGTAACCAAGTATTCCAACTTTCCTCTTCTCATGATGTGCCCGAGAAATGTTGATTGCTTCTTTCAGATGTTTTTTTAAGAGCTCCCTTTTTGTGTTGGCCTCTTTGAGAACTTCCCGATAAACTATAGAATAATAAAATAAATACAAAATGTATTAGAAAATCTATCTCAAACACTGAGCCCAAATAATTGCAAAACGACCTTTAAACACTCCAACAATTTCACCCAGATACACCCAATATGGATCCTCGCCAAAAACACACTGCCGTTTTACAAGAAAATCGTTCCAGAATTACATTTTAAACCCCCCCCCCAAAAAAAAAAAAAAAAAAAAAACCACGTTAAGGGGAATACCCCATGGAGATATTTGAACTTTGACATTTCGGGTTCCAGCGCTTCTAGCGAGCGTTCCAGGAGTGATAAAACTCGGAATATTCTCATAATAGATCATGTATCTATAACATATCATTATCACCATCAAGTGCCATGCCTGCTGGCGTAGGTGATCATGTCTAACCACAACTTTCGATCTCGACAGTTATTTATCCTTTCTGTTGTTGACCTTCTGCCAAGTCATTCTCTTAACTCTTTCCGTACGTTTCGACGCACCATGGGTCACGCCGATTTCGGTCATGTACGTTTAGCCGCTCAGAGCGTCACTCTCAATTTGTATAGTGTAACTGTCATCAAACCATAATCTTGTTATGTCTTGTCTCATCTTAGTATTAATCAAACCTAATTCCTTGTTTAATTATCTAAAAAATCATATATAATATGTTAGTGTTAGATAAATATAGACATGTAGATTAACGGAGTTTTGTTCATGACTTTGCAGCACCGGGGTGACTCCCATGGTTTCATGTTAGTCAGGATGGATGTTGTCTAGAATCAAGAGGGCTACAGTGAGATAGAGGGTAGACATGTGAACTGGTTTATAATTTCATAAATTCACATTGCAGGAAGATCTTACGGTCTGTTGTTTGATGTGCGACGGGGATGATCCGATGACTAACTGTGTTTCATATGTTCGGGTTTGCTGTGAAAAACGATGTCATAACATCATCAAGCGCTATACATTAACAAGCAATATGACGATCATCATTTTCAGGAGAACGTGAACATTCGGTCAATAAGGTGGATAGGTAGCAGCAACCATTAAAGGCTGTGTCTGAAAAGTGTTCCTTGTTGCAGTTTCCTCGTATTCCAAGCTCGGCTTGTTGCAGGAGCTACTGAGTTAAGTGCTCTGTGCACACCGTGAGCTGTGAGTTTCATCCGTTTAATCATGTTTCAATATTCCAATTGTTTACGATGAATGATGATATCGTATGGCAGGGAAAAAAAGGTTGTGTTCACTTTCTTTTCGGTTTCGCCTTTTCGTCTTTTGGCGTGTGCTGAGACTGCTATAATGAGGATTACAGCTACCTTTTTTGTTTTGGAGATGAGATAGTAATTCGGGTGATTCCACTGGCACGGGCGGTTGAACAATTATTATTGAGAATTAATGTTTTTAATTCGTTTGCAATGATACCGGGGCCTTCCATGACCATAACCATAAACATGTAGATTATTATTTAAAAACATGACAAATTTTATCTCTTAAATCTCTCCCGCAAAACTGATATAAACCTTCCGAACTGAAAGAGTTAGCTCTCTGGTATATTTTCTCTTTTTCAGTCTCTCTCTCTCTCTCTCTCTTCTTCCCTCAATTTTCCCAGCTGCTACAATATATTCCAGCTGTTCCATTATCATTAAGTAGTGTAAAAATGATGATTGTTTCTTCCTAATATTGGTCATTAGTTCTCTCTTTGCTTTGTCCTCTTTGAGAACGTTTTCATTCCTCTTCTTGGCTGTTCATGGTAATTTCAACATTCTTCTGTAAACCACATTTCTACACTCTCCAGTGATTGTTTTGTCTGTTGTCCTCTTTGCCCGTGATTCACATCCATTTTGTTAAGACTGGTTCGATAGCATTTAAGAACTCTTTATTTGTATAATCACGAATCTATAACATATACATAGTTCTAATAATGGATGTATTGCGTCTTATTCTGACTAGTACATGAATCTCCTCTCTGTATTAGCAAACCTGGTCATTTCACAAAATTCTTGTTGCGTTCACAAAGTTTTATGTTTGTTCTGATTTAGCGAAACGTGTCACAGCTCTTTGGTTTCATCTAAAAGTGGCAATTTAGTTCTAATCTTGAGCATTAGATATTTGGGGCACTATAGGTTGAAGATGTTCTTGAGCCCAGTACATTCCTTTAATTTTTAAAATTGATATTTTATGGAAGTGGTTTCAGTTTGTGTATCAAATACTTAAAATAAAATTAAAAAGTAAAGATAGAAATACTAGACTTGAATCGGCGTCTGAGAACACCGGGTTTTACCCATATGGGCTCAGCTGCCTATCCAGACGTGTTCGGCGACTCCTGTCTAATGTCACCTCAAGCATCGTAAAGCACGAGAGAGGCGCCATTCCTCACTTACCCAGAGTGCTACTCTCGTACCCATTTCTGCCCGCGGGAATCGAACACGGGTAGTCCGAACGTCTGTAGATAGTGGAGTGTTTTCCCAAATAGGCTAACGAGGCCCACACTTAAAATTACCAGAGCTGTAAGTTGTCCGCGACCCACAGCTGATGGCTTGCGCCAGGATCGGTGAACCGGAACCATCCAGACCCTGCTCCGCCTCTCCGTGGTGCCGCTAGTTAACATACTAACCTGTCTAGTCTGGCCAAGCGAGCAGGGATCGAAGAGGGAAGACAACCCGGTACTCAAAAATCTCGTGCTGAAGTCGGATGTGTTGGGCCGAAAGGCGCAAATATAACAGTGTTACACTGCAAACCACAACACAACGCAGAGACGTCCACTTAACGTCCTTTTAAGGGCGGATGACGAAGAGGAATTCTACAATCTAATTCAAAATTCTAGACTACTTTAGTCGTCAGGCGAACGAAAGCAAGCAGCAAGCACTTAAAATTACAATTATTGGCTAAAGTCAATATCTCTGATTGTGTGATATTTTAGTAGCTAATTATTGCAAAAAAAACGATCGAAGCCATACAGTCTGAGAGTTTTGTGGGTGTAATATTTAATATTTAACCACAAAAGTTTATAATTTGTTAAAATACAGCTTCTTCTAATCATTTGGATGTATCATAGAATAATTTAGGGAGCCGTGATAGCTCATTGGTTAGTGAACTGGACTACAAAGGACAAAGGGTAGGCTTCGATCCCAACCGACGGCTTCCGGTTCACCTAGCCTTAAATGGGTACCGGATTTTTTTTCTGGAAAGTAAATCAGCACGGCGTAATACCGACCACATTACCCCAAAAATCATGTGCCGAAGGTTAGTAAAATTTATGGTCACTAACACCATATTCCCTATACGCCATTTGGCGTGACGGGGGGTACTTTACTTTTTTATAAATAGAATAATTTAAAATGAGACAGAAATGAACAGATCTACTAAAAAATCAGTGACAAACAACAGTGCCCTGATCATATATGTTGGAGATACATGGACACTAAATAGCAAAAAAACTGAAGCAGGAAGTGGGCGTTATTTAAATGTGAATAAATAGTATAAAATTGGAAAATTGGGTGGAAGCAAAAGAAAATGCACAGGGAAGATCTTAATGAAATGACTAAAAAAAATAAAATAATAATTTAATACGATCAAAAAAAAAGAATCCTTCAATGTTTGTGACATGTGAGACAGTTGAAATGTTTGTGACATGTGAGACAGTTGAAATGTTTGTGACATGTGAGACAGTTGAAATGTTTGTGACATGTGAGACAGTGGAAATGTTTGTGACATGTGAGGCAGTTGAAATGTTTGTGACATGTGAAACAGTTGAGACGTTTGTGACATGTGAGAAGGTTGAAATGTTTGTGACATGTGAGACAGTTGAAATGTTCGTGACATGTGAGACAGTTGAAATTTTTGTGACATGTGAGACAGTTGAAATGTTTGTTACATGTGAGACAGTTGAAATGTTTATGACATGTGAGACAGTTGAAATGTTTGTGACATGTGAGACAGTTGAAATGTTTGTGACATGTGAGACAGTTGGAATGTTTGTGACATGTGAGACAGTTGAAATGTTTGTGAGATGTGAGACAGTTGAAATGTTTGTGACATGTGAGACAGTTGAAATGTTTGTGACATGTGAGACAGTTGGAATGTTTGTGACATGTGAGACAGTTGAAATGTTTGTGAGATGTGAGACAGTTGAAATGTTTGTGAGATGTGAGACAGTTGAAATGTTTGTGAGATGTGAGACAGTTGGAATGTTTGTGAGATGTGAGACAGTTGAAATGTTTGTGATATGTGAGACAGTTGAAATGTTTGAGACATGTGAGACAGTTGAAATGTTTGTGACATGTGAGACAGTTGAAATGTTTGTGACATTTGAGACAACTAAATGTTTGTGACACGTGAGACAGTTGAAATGTTTGTGTCATGTGAGACAGTTGAATTGTTTGTGTCATTTGAGAAAGTTGAAATGTTTGTGACATGTGAGACAGTTGAAATGTTTGTGACATGTGAGACAGTTGAATTGTTTATGACATGTGAACCAGTTGGAATGTTTGTGACATGTTAGACAGTTGGAATGTTTGTGACATATGAGACAGTTGAAATGTTTGTGACATGTGAGACAACTGAAATGTTTGTGACATGTGAGACAGTTGAAATGTTTGTGAGATGTGAGACAGTTGAAATGTTTGTGACATGTGAGACAGTTGAAATGTTTGTGACATATGAGACAGTTGAAATGTTTCTGACTTGTGAGACAACTGAAATGTTTGTGACATGTGAGACAACTGAAATGTTTGTGACATGTGAGACAGTTGAAATGTTTGTGACATTTGAGACAGTTTAAATGTTTGTGAGATGTGAGACAGTTGAAATGTTTGTGACATGTGAGACAACTGAAATGTTTGTGACATGTGAGACAGTTGAAATGTTTGTGACATGTGAGACAGTTGAAATGTTTGTGACATGTGAGACAGTTGAAATGTTTGTGACATGAGACAGTTGAAATGTTTGAGACATGTGAGACAGTTGAGACGTTTGTGACATGTGAGTCAGTTGAAATGTTTGTAACACATGAGACAGGTAAAATGTTTGTGATATGTGAGACAGTTGAAATGTTTGTGACATGTGAGACAGTTAAAATGTTTGTGACATGTGAGACAACTGAAATGTTTGTGACACGTGAGACAGTTGAAATGTTTGTGACATGTGAGACAGTTGAAATGTTTGTGAGATGTGAGACAGTTGAAATGTTTGTGAGATGTGAGACAGTTGAAATGTTTGTGAGATGTGAGACAGTTGGAATGTTTGTGAGATGTGAGACAGTTGAAATGTTTGTGACATGTGAGTCAGTTGAAATATTTGTAACACGTGAGACAGTTGAAATGTTTGTGACATGTGAGCCAGTTGAAATGTTTGTGACATGTGAGACAACTGAAATGTTTGTGACACGTGAGACAGTTGAAATGTTTGTGACATGTGAGACAGTTGAAATGTTTGTTACATGTGAGACAGTTGAAATGTTTGTAACACGTTAAGTAGGCGTGTCTGCGTTGTGTTGAGTTTTACAGTATAACTGTGATATTTGCGCCTTTCGGCCCGACACATCAGACTTCAGCATGGCGTTTTTGAATACCGGGTTGTTTTCCCTCTTCGATCCCAACTCGCTTGGCCAGACTAGACAGGTTTGTCAGTTACTAGAGGCACCACAGAGAGGTGGGGGGGGGCAGGGTCTGGATGGTTCTGGTTCACCAATCTTGACACAAGCCATCATCTGTTGGTCGCTGACAACTTCCAGCTCTGGTGCTGTCTTTTTAATTAATGTTTACTATAGCGGAATAATCTTAAGTTTTCTAAGTGTGTCGTGTCACAAAAATGGAACCACTGCTATAAAGTCTCAATTTTAAGAATAAGTAGAACGTACTAGACTCACAAACATCTTCATCCAGAAATAATACACAATCTCCTAGATCAAAACTAAAATGCTATATTTTTATTAAACGATGCGGCTGTTACGTCTCGTCACGTGACAAATTGTTCCTGACTTCATTTAATGATCCCTCCTTGATCGTGACCTACACCCTCGCCGCTAGACGTCGCATAGCTCTCGTAGCGTTTCTCGCCATCCATCTTTATTGCTGACGACATGTTGGATCTATTTAAATGTGTTAATGCCTGCCACCTTTGCTTCTCTTATCAGTGTTCTTTTCTATGTCTCTATGTTTTCCTCTATTTCTCTCCTGATATGTCCCGTATATGAGCCTGTTTTGAAATTCCTCATTGTCACTTCCCAACACATTAAAAAACAACAACTGACGGTACATCAATAGACACTAAACACACAGATACATCAATAGACACTGAACACACAGATACATCAATAGACACTTAACACACAGATACATCAATAGACACTTAACACACAGATACATCAATAGACACTTAACACACAGATACATCAATAGACACTTAACACACAGATACATCAATAGACACTTAACACACAGATACATCAATAGACACGTAACACACAGATGCATCAATAGACACTGAACACACAGATACATCAATAGACACTGAACACACAGATACATCAATAGACACTTAACACACAGATACATCAATAGGCACTAAACACACAGATACATCAATAGACACTGAACACACAGACACATCAATAGACACTAAACCCACAGATACATCAATAGACACGTAACACACAGATACTTCAATAGACACTAAACACACGGATACATCAATAGACACTAAACACACAGATACATTAATAGACACTAAACACACAGATACATCAATAGACACTTAACACACGGATACATCAATAGACACTTGACACACAATTACATCAATAGACACTTAACACACAAATGCATCAATAGACACTTGACACACAATTACATCAATAGACACTTGACACACAATTACATCAATAGACACTTAACACACAAATGCATCAATAGACACTTGACACACAATTACATCAATAGACACTTAACACACGGATACATCAATAGACACTTGACACACAATTACATCAATAGACACGTAACACACAGATACATCAATAGACACTAAACACACAGATACATTAATAGACACTAAACACACAGATACATCAATAGACACTAAACATACAGATACATCAATAGACACTTAACACACAATTACATCAATAGACACTTAACACACAAATGCATCAATAAACACTTAACACACAGATACATCCACAGACACTTAACACACAGATACATCAATAGACACTTAACACACAGATACATCAATAGACACTTAACACACAGATACATCAATAGACACGTAACACACAGATGCATCAATAGACACTGAACACACAGATACATCAATAGACACTGAACACACAGATACATCAATAGACACTTAACACACAGATACATCAATAGGCACTAAACACACAGATACATCAATAGACACTGAACACACAGACACATCAATAGACACTAAACCCACAGATACATCAATAGACACGTAACACACAGATACTTCAATAGACACTAAACACACGGATACATCAATAGACACTAAACACACAGATACATTAATAGACACTAAACACACAGATACATCAATAGACACTTAACACACGGATACATCAATAGACACTTGACACACAATTACATCAATAGACACTTAACACACAAATGCATCAATAGACACTTGACACACAATTACATCAATAGACACTTGACACACAATTACATCAATAGACACTTAACACACAAATGCATCAATAGACACTTGACACACAATTACATCAATAGACACTTAACACACGGATACATCAATAGACACTTGACACACAATTACATCAATAGACACGTAACACACAGATACATCAATAGACACTAAACACACAGATACATTAATAGACACTAAACACACAGATACATCAATAGACACTAAACATACAGATACATCAATAGACACTTAACACACAATTACATCAATAGACACTTAACACACAAATGCATCAATAAACACTTAACACACAGATACATCCACAGACACTTAACACACAGATACATCAATAGACACTAAACACACACATACATCAATAGACACTTAACACACACAGATACATCAATAGACACTAAACACACAGATACATCAATAGACACTAAACACACAGATACATCAATAGACACTAAACACACAGATACATCAATAGACACTTAACACACCGATACATCAATAGACACTAAACACACATATACATCAATAGACACTAAAAACACAGATACATCAATAGAAACTTAACACACAGATACATCAATAGACACTTAACACACAGATGCATCAATAGACACTTAACACACAGATTCATCAATAGACACTTAACACACAGATGCATCAATAGACACTTAACACACAGATACATAAATAGACACTTAACACAGAGATAAATCAATAGACACTTAACACAGAGATAAACCAATAGACACTTAACACAGAGATACATCAATAGACACTTAACACAGAGATACATCAATAGACACTTAACACAGAGATACATCAATAGACACTTAACACACAGATACAGCAATAGACACTTAACACACAGATACATCAATAGACACTTAACACACAGATACAGCAATAGACACTTAACACAGAGATACATCAATAGACACTTAACACAGAGATACATCAATAGACACTTAACACAGAGATAAATCAATAGACACTTAACACAGAGATAAATCAATAGACACTTAACACAGAGATACATCAATAGATACTTAACACACAGATACATCAATAGACATTTAGCACACATATACATCAATAGACACTTAACACACAGATACATCAATAGACACTTAACACACAGATACATCAATAGACACTTAACGCACAGATACATCAATAGACACTTAACACACAGATACATCAATAGACACTTAACTCACAAATACATCAATAGACACTTAACACACAGATACATCAATAGACACTTAACATACATATACATCAATAGATACTTAACACACAGATACATCAATAGACACTTAACACACAGATACATCAATAGACACTTAACACACAGATACATCAATAGACACTTAACACACAGATACATCAATAGACACTTAACTCACAAATACATCAATAGACACTTAACACACAGATACATCAATAGACACTTAACATACAGATACATCAATAGACACTTAACACACATATACATCAATAGACACTTAACACACAGATACATCAATAGACACTTAACACACAGATACATCAATAGACACTTAACACACATATACATAAATAGACACTTAACACACAGATACATCAATAGACACTAAGTACAAAGATAACACTGCCTGAAAAATTCCCCCAGAAATGAGGGCTAAAGTAAAGTACCCTTGTCACGGCAATTGACATATTGGGAATATGGTGTTAGTGACCATAAATTTTACAGACCTTCGGCACATGATTTTTATAGTAATGTGGTCGGTATTACGCCCGTGCCGCTTTACTTTCCCAGAAAAAAAATCCGGTACCCATTAAAGGCTGGGTGAACCTGGAAGCCGTCGGTTGGGATCGAACCCTACCTCTTGTCCTTTTGTAGTCCAGTTCACTAACCACTGAGCTATCGCGTCTCCCTTTTCCAACATATGTCCACAGTTTAATTAAAACGTTGCTGTGTAAACTCTACTGGGATGGTTACCTAACTGCCTTCATAGATATTATCATGAACTTTGTCTCTGCAGCTGGTTCCCATCATGCGCCTGACACATTTTGTTTTTGTAGTTTTACGTCATTGATTATTATTCTAGAGTCCGGAGACCAATTCTGGCATTGATGGTGTAGTGTTCGGTTGAATTTTGCGTGAGAGAACGTTCTTTTTACTTCTATTGTTATTTTTTGTCTTGGTCAACAATAGCTCCATTTGGGCAAACATTTGACATGCTTTAGTGCAATCTGAGTCTATTTCCGCTGCTTTCAGCTGTCAAATGTCACCAGTCTGCCCGTGTATTCCGCAATTTGTTTTATGGACTGTGGAATAATGCTGAAATGACCAAACAAATGACACATAAGACTTGGCGCATTGAAAGATAATCGCAATAAGTGGAAGGGTATTTGAAATAATCAATCAGTTCAAATATCTGGGAATCATTGAAATGATGACGGGGCTTTACCAGAATTATTAACTAGAATTTAACAGGCAATCTCAGCCGAAAGCAATAAATATAGTAACAACAAGGTGGAACAAAGACCAAACTATTGCGAGGAGTATTAGTATTTATAGTACTATAGCCTGCGTAACAGGGACAGTTACTGTTGATTTTGAAAGAAAGAAATGGGATTGGGTGGTCTATGTGTAAGACGTTGGCCTCTAGACGGGAAGATCATGGGTTCGAATTCCACCACAGGCGGTGATAATTCTTTTTCTCAAAAATCTAATACGTGGTTTCTTCACGTCTTTAACTACCCCCGGTCTCTGGGGAGTGAGATCCGATGTCTAGCCCTCTCTGCGTAGTGAGATCCGATATTTAGCCCTTTCTGGGTAGTGAGATCCGATGTCTAACCCTCTCTGGGTAGTGAGATCCGATGTCTAGCCTTCTCTGGGTAGAGAGATCCGATGTCTAGCCCTCTCTGGGTAGTGAGATCCGATGTCTAGCCCTCTCTGGGTAGTGAGATCCGATGTCTAGCCCTCTCTGGGTAGAGAGATCCGATGTCCAGCCCG
Organism: Megaustenia siamemsis; assembly: GCA_032433765.1. Taxonomy (NCBI): domain Eukaryota; kingdom Metazoa; phylum Mollusca; class Gastropoda; order Stylommatophora; family Ariophantidae; genus Megaustenia; species Megaustenia siamemsis. Next base: position 37,468,458 of record JAVIAB010000145.1, on the reverse strand, counting down.
CTCTGGGTAATGAGATCCGATGTCTAGCCCTCTCTGGGTAGTGAGATCCTATGTATAGCCCTCTCTGGGTAGAGAGATCCGATGTCTAGCCCTCTCTGGGTAGTGAGATCCGATGTCTAGCCCTCTTTTGGTAGTGAGATCCGATGTCTAGCCCTCTCTGGGTAGTGAAATCCGATGTCTAGCCCTCTCTGTGTAATGAGATCCGATGTCTAGCCCTCTCTAGGTAGAGAGATCCGATGTCCAACCCTCTCTGGGTAGAGAGATCCGATGTCCAACCCTCTCTAGGTAGTGAGATCCGATGTCCAACCCTCTCTAGGTAGTGAGATCCGATGTCCAAACCTCTCTAGGTAGAGAGATCCGATGTCTAGCCCTCTCTGGGTAGAGAGATCCGATGTCTAGCCCTCTCTAGGTAGTGAGATCCGATGTCTAGCCCTCTCTAGGTAGAGAGATCCGATGTCTTGCCCTCTCTAGGTAGAGAGATCCGATGTCTAGCCCTCTCTAGGTAGAGAGATCCGATGTCTAGCCCTCTCTAGGTAGAGAGATCCGATGTCTAGCCCTCTCTAGGTAGAGAGATCCGATGTCCAACCCTCTCTAGGTAGTGAGATCCGATGTCTAGCCCTCTCTGGGTAGAGAGATCCGATGTCTAGCCCTCTCTGGGTAGTGAGATCCGATGTCCAACCCTCTCTAGGTAGTGAGATCCGATGTCCAAACCTCTCTAGGTAGAGAGATCCGATGTCCAACCCTCTCTAGGTAGTGAGATCCGATGTCTAGCCCTCTCTGGGTAGAGAGATCCGATGTCTAGCCCTCTCTGGGTAGAGAGATCTGATGTCCAACCCTCTCTGGGTAGAGAGATCCGATGTCCAACCCTCTCTAGATAGAGAGATCCGATGTCCAACCCTCTCTGGGTAGAGAGATCCGATGTCCAACCCTCTCTAGGTAGAGGGATCCGATATCCAACCCTCTCTGGGTAGAGAGATCCGATGTCCAACCCTCTCTAGGCAGTGAGATCCGATGTTTAACCCTCTCTGGGTAGAGAGATCCGATGTCCAACCCTCTCTGGGTAGTGAGATCCGATGTCTATCCATATCGGAGAACGGCGAAAAGCAGTTCACTAGCGACCGTTAAAGAATGATTGGACGTCCAAAAACAAAAGAAGTAGACCTGAAATGGCCACTGACTAATCACAAGTTGACAAGCAAATGCCGAACGCGAATGTATCGAGCCGAAAGGCGCAAATATCGCGCTGTGGCGTAAACTTGCGACAAAACGCATCCACGCCCACTTATCAAGTTAACATCTAGAAAATGAGGATACTACCAAGTGTACATCTAGAAAATGAGGATACTACCAAGTGTACATCTAGAAAATGAGGATACTACCAAGTGTACGTAAACATTGTGATAACCTTACGGGAACAATCTCCATATTCTTCGAGAAATGCTGGTACTGTCCGTGGAGCGGATATGGGAATACCTCATTTGCAATGTAACTAATTCGATGAATAGAATAGTGATGACCGTATATAATATTGAGCGATATTTTTTAATGTAAAGAGACTTTGATCAAGCCAAATAATATTTCAAAATAATGAGTGCTCAGTCGATTTTTATCAATTTGAAATTTAAGTCCCCGGATATGACGTAACAATAAGGTTACCCGGTTATCGTTAGTAAACAAGCATCAGCCATTTTGTATTGCTGAGACCTTGGAAATGTGGACTGTAATATCTGACTACAATTTATGATAAAATCCCTGACATTTGTACACGAGTCTGGGAGTATTTTCAGAGCTAGTTTCTAACAAATTATGACAGACATCTCTGTCTGGCCTTGGGCTTAGTTATAGGCATTAGGCTTTCCCAAATTGAACTGGTCGGTGATTTGCTATTTGTTTGTTCAAAATCTTCACAATTTTGTCCGAGATATTTTCGTGATATGAACAAATTTAAACAATAGTGTCAGTCCACCTTATTGGTGTCAGTCAACCTTATTGGTGTCAGTCCACCTTATTGGTGTCAGTCCGCCTTATTGGTGTCAGTCCGCCTTATTGGTGTCAGTCCACCTTATTGGTGTCAGTCCACCTTATTGGTGTCAGTCCACCTTATTGGTGCCAGTCCACCTTATTGGTGCCAGTCCACCTTATTGGTGCCAGTCCACCTTATAGGTGCCAGTCCACCTTATTGGTGCCAGTCCACCTTATTGGTGCCAGTCCACCTTATTGGTGCCAGTCCACCTTATTGGTGTCAGTCCACCTTATTGGTGTCAGTCTGCGTTATGTGTTTTTATAAATGGTAATAAGCGTCCTAAGGTAAAAAAAAAAGTGAGAGGATGGATTCACAATTTTAAAATTACTAGATACTTGTATCATCATCAGGTCGCACGTCCGTTGCAGAATTTTTCATTTACCACAGCCCGTCTGGAAGAATGTCTTTATCTAGCAACATCTCCCACAGAACATTCTTTTTATCACAGCCTGTCTGAAAGAATCTATGTCTCTAGCCAGATCTCCCACAGAACGTTGTATCCATCACAGCCCGTCTGAAAGAATTTCTGTCTCTAGCCAGATCTCCCACAGAACATTCTATTTATCACAGCCCGTCTGAAAGAATCTATGTCTCTAGGCATATCTCCCGCAGAACGTTGTATCCATCAGCGCCCGTCTGAAAGAATTTCTGTTTCTAGCCAGATCTCCCACAGAACGTTGTATCTATCACAGCCCGTCTGAAAGAATTTCTCTTTCTAGCCAGATCTCCCACAGAACGTTGTATCCATCACAGCCCGTCTGAAAGAATTTCTGTTTCTAGCCAGATCTCCCACAGAACGTTGTATCCATGACAGCCCGTCTGAAAGAATTTCTGTTTCTAGCCAGATCTCCCACAGAACATTCTATTTATCACAGCCCGTCTGAAAGAATCTCTGTCTCTAGGCAAATCTCCCACAGAACGTTGTATCCATCACAGCCCGTCTGAAAGAATTTCTGTCTCTAGCCAGATCTCCCACAGAACGTTGTATCCATCACAGCCCGTCTGAAAGAATTTCTGTCTCTAGCCAGATCTCCCACAGAACGTTGTATCCAATCACAACCCATCTGAAAGAATCTCTGTCTCGAGCTATATCTCCCACAGAACGTTGTATCCATCACAACCCATCTGAAAGAATCTCTGTCTCTAGCCATATCTCGCACAGAACGTTGTATCCATCACAGCCCGTCTGAAAGAATTTCTGTCTCTAGGCATATCTCCCACAGAACGTTGTATCCATCACAGCCAGTCTGAAAAAATCTCTGTATTTGGGCATTTCTCCCACAGAACGTTGTATCCATCACATCCAGTCTGAAAAAATCTCTGTATTTAGGCATTTCTCCCACAGAATGTTGTATCCATCACAGCCCGTCTGAAAGAATCTCTGTATCTAGGCAGATCTCCCACAGAACGTTGTATCCATCACAGCCAGTCTGAAAAAATCTCTGTATCTAGGCAGATCTCCCAAAGAACGTTGTATCCATCATAGCCCATGTATACATCATGTGCTGAAGGTCTGTAAAATGTATGGTCTCTAACACCGCATTCCCTATACGTCACTTGGCGTGACGGGAGCTCTTTACTTTTTTCCTAAGGGGGACAAATCTGAAAAAAAACCTCAAATACTTGGGCACAATAATATCAACAGTCTGAAGATGCACTGCAGAAATAAAAGGTAAAATAGCATATGCCAAAGTTGCATTTCAGAAAATGAAAAACAACTTTAGCAACAAGTCTATGTCAATATAAATGGGAAAAAGATAGTTAATCAGTGCTATAAAGAGCTAATTCTGACCAATGGAAGCGAATAATGGACAGTAGACAAAGAAATTAAAAGACTTTAGATGCAAGAAATGGGATTTCCTACAAGAATTTAAGAGTTCACTGAACAGCTAAAAAGATAAACGAGAAAATTCTCAGAGACTAGCACAAAAAGAGTGCTCCTAAAAAAACATCAGAAAGTAACAATCAACATTTTTCGAGCACACCATGAGAAGAGGGAAGTTAGAAATCTGGTTACAACAGGCAGAAAACAGGGAAAGAGATATCACGGACTACAAAGTGAGATTTTTTTTAGACAACTTATTGTCGTGGCACGGAAAACAGTCAACAACAAAATTGATACGATGTAAGGCGAAATGACAAAAAAAATACAGAAAAAAACGGTGTGGTTACAATTTTACGTAATAAGTGGACAACATAAATTAAAGCAACGTTTCGGCTCAATAAGCCTTCAGCAGGAACAAATACAGCACACACACAGATATGTATTTAAAACAAAAAAATTATAAATAACAGCAAAAATTTTAAAAATAATAATAGTAATAATTCTGAATTAGAATTTAAACATACCATTGTTTTTATATTTCTTTTTCTATATATAATTTTCATTTCTCCTTCCTATTAGCTTTACTGCAGCTTCGCAAGTTTTTTTGCATTTTTTTTGCTTTGACCCTACGATGTACCGTGGATAGATAAATATGAAATGACATGATATCTATAGGGAGCTGCGATAGCTCAGTGGACTGGACTACAAAGGACAAGGGGTAGGGTTCGATCCCAACCGACGGCTTCCGGTTTCACACAGCCTTAAATGGGTACCGTATTTTTTCAGGGAAAGTAAAGCAGCACGGGCGTAATACCGACCACATTACCCCAAAAATCATGTGCTGAAGGTCTGTAAAATATAGGGTCACTAACACCATATTTCCCTATACGCCACTTGGCGTGACGGGGGTACTTTACTTACTTACTATGATCTCTACGCCAACTGAAATGGCACATGATGATGGTAGTATTTTAATTTCCCTTATCAGATGTTGTGTATAAGTCAGTTCTTTCCAATTTTTTAAATAATAATTTGGGATTTGTATTTCTCTCTGAGGCAACCACCCCTAGTCTCAGCAGCAAGGCTAGGCTTGAAACATCAATTACTCATCGACGGAAAAAAGCATGAGTTCCTCAGAAGTCGGAGTTATCTGCATGTGCGGCGAGGGACTCCAGTCCACACGGCTGCCAGGGAAAAATGAATTAACACGCAAAATTCAGTTCCTAGTCTCTAGGGACTTCGTCAGAGGTAAAAGCTGGCGAACAAAAAAAAATGTAATAAAAGGTCGCTAGCAAGCGTTAATTGCTAACAAGCAACGGCTTCTTTACTTTGTCCTTTGTAGTTCACCACGGGGAAGTAGTGGGTTAACAGCCTTCTGCTACTTGCTTGTTCTATTCTTTCTTAAATACTGGTCTATTAATAGCATTGGAAACATACCTTTCACTTCAGAGTTATGGTTCTTTGGTTATGGAAGGTCTGGTATCACAACAAACGAAATAAAATCCATAATTGCTCAACCGCCCATGCCAGTGGAATCATCAGAATTAATATGTCATATCCCGAACAAAGAAAGGTAGCTGCAGTTCCCATCATAGCAGTCTCAGCACACGCCAAAAGACATAAGGCGAAACCGCACAGAAAAAGAACACCTGTCATACGATATCATCATTCACCGTAAGCAATCGGAATATCGAAACACGATTAAAACGGATGAAACGCACAGCTCACGGTGTGCACAGATTACTTAACGCAGTAGCTCCTGCATCAAGCTAAACTTGGAATATGAGGAAACTGCAACGAGGAACACTTTTCAGACACAGCCTGTAATGGTTCCTCCCGCCTATTCGCCATATTGACCGGAAGTTTACGCCCTTCCAAAAATGTTGATAGTCCTATTTTATTTTTAGAATGTATAGCGCTTGATGATGTTAGGACATCGTTTTTGTCTCGAAATCCGAACATATGAAACACAGTTATTTGTCGGATTATCCACATCGGACATGGAACAACAGTCCGTAAGCGCTCAGATCTCCCCTGCAATGTGAATCTTCGAACTTACATCCTCTTTACGTGCCCACGTGGCTACCGTCTGTGGTTTGAATCGAACCCATGATCTTTCTGTCTAGATGTCACTGTCTTACCTCAAGACCACCCAGTCTTCTATTCTCCCCCACTGCCTGGGGAGAAAATAATAGAGCAACTGGTATCTGCCACGGATGTCGTAATAGGCGACTAAGGAGGTTTAGATTCGTCGCCTGTGCAGTCGAGTAGGACGTGCACAGAATTGTGAATAGTATTTACCGATACATTTTGGGAAATGCTGTGACAGCAGGTGGAGCGGATATGGGTAATTACTGACTTAAGTTAAACTGGTTCCAGAGGTTAGAGAAACAGACTAGATTAGAATCCTCAAGACGAGAGGGTCGAATCAATCAATTAGAACGGGTTACAGAATAAAGTGTGTTATATTCTATTCTGTTAATGGAACCAATTTTACCGCAGTCGATAATTACCAATACCCGCTCCACTTATGTAGCTCATCATCATCAAGTATCGTGCCTACTGGCGTAGGTGATCATGTCTCTCCACAACTTTCGATCTCGACAGTTATTTATCATTTTTGTTGTTGACCTTCTGCCAAGCCATTTTCTTAAGCTGTGTGTTAACTTTTCTCTTTGTTTCCCTCTATCTCTTCGTCCTTAAATCTTCCAGTTGTTACAATATATTTCAGTTGTTCTCTTCTCATTTAAATGGCCAGAAAATGATGATTGTTTCTTCCTAATATTATAAATTAGCTCTCTTTTTGCTTTGGCCTCTTTCAGAACGTTTTCATTACTCTTCTTAGTTGTCTATGGTATTCTCAACATTCTTCTGTCACACAGAAAACCACAGAGTTGTGTAGAAAACCACATTTCTACAGACTCCAGTGATTTTCTTGTGTGTTGTCATATTGTCAGTGATTCACATCCATATTTAGACTGGCTCTACATAACATTTAAAAACTCTTTTCCTTGTTTCTGTTGTCAAAAATGGATTGCACAGTATCTTTCTCATTTTTTTTGTTAGAAAGCTGGTTTTGCCTGAGCTATTCTGCATCTCACCTCTGTTGTACATCTACTATTTGAGATTAATATCGTTCCCAGATATTTAAATTCTATTACATTTTAAATATTTTTCCACTTGCCTTTATTGTGCATTGCGGTAATAATTTTAAGATCAGGCGATGTGTAATAAAATTATAGCAATTTACCATGATGAAAACAAAAATATTCTAGGACCAAATCTAAAACATCACTTTGAGAATGAAGCAAACAGCTTCTAAAATCATCTAATTCTATCTATTTATATTTTGTTGTGTTTTTTTTTCTATTGTAGCTTCTTACCTTTAACTTAATGGGGATGAAACAGAAAGATCAAAACACAAAACAAAAAGCCTGTACGCTACGAGAACACCAGACCCAATGGTCGACCACAAAAACAGATGGGTTGATGGAATTTTGGAAATATAAATAGGAAACATAACAGCAGGAAAACCCTACAGGCGAGCACAAGACCGTAAACTGTTTCTCACCTCGACTCTGTATAGCAAATGATGAAGTAAAGACGATGAAGAAAGAAGAGGAAGACAAAGCATAATAATAATAAGAGGAGGAAGAAGAAGTAGAAGAAGAAGATGCATAATAATAATAATAAGAGGAGGAAGATGCATAATTATAAGAAGAAGAAAAAGAGGAGGAAAATGCATAATAATAATAAGAAGAAGAGGAAAATGCATAATAATAATAAGAAGAAGAAGATGCATAATAATAATAAGAAGAGGAAGAAGAGGGAAGAGGAAGATGCATAATAATAAGAAGAAGATGCATAATAATAAGAAGAAAGAGAAGAAGATGCATAATAATAAGAAGAAGGAGAAGAAGATGCATAATAATAAGAAGAAGGAGAGGAAGATGCATAATAATAAGAAGAAAGAGAAGAAGATGCATAATAATAAGAAGAAGGAGAAGAAGATGCATAATAATAAGAAGAAGGAGAAGAAGATGCATAATAATAAGAAGAAGGAGAGGAAGATGCATAATAATAAGAAGAAGGAGAGGAAGATGCATAATAATAAGAAGAAGGAGAAGAAGATGCATAATAATAAGAAGAAGGAGAGGAAGATGCATAATAATAAGAAGAAAGAGAAGAAGATGCATAATAATAAGAAGAAGGAGAGGAAGATGCATAATAATAAGAAGAAAGAGAAGAAGATGCATAATAATAAGAAGAAGGAGAAGAAGATGCATAATAATAAGAAGAAGGAGGAGAGGAAGATGCATAATAATAAGAAGAAGGAGAGGAAGATGCATAATAATAAGAAGAAGGAGAGGAAGATGCATAATAATAAGAAGAAGGAGAGGAAGATGCATAATAATAAGAAGAAGGAGAGGAAGATGCATAATAATAAGAAGAAGGAGAGGAAGATGCATAATAATAAGAAGAAGGAGAGGAAGATGCATAATAATAAGAAGAAGGAGAGGAAGATGCATAATAATAATAAAAAGAAGAAGAAGAGGAAGAAGAATAAGAAGAAACAAATAATAATACAAGAGGAAGAAGAAGAAGAATGAGCAGAAGCAAATAATAATATAAGAAGATGAAGAGGAAGAATAAGAAGAAGGAGAGGAAGATGCATAATAATAATAATAAGAAGAAGATGTATAATAATAATAAGAAGAAGAGGAAGATGTATAATAATAATAAGAAGAAGAAGATGTATAATAATAAGAAGAAGATGCATAATAATAAGAAGAAGAGGAAGATGTATAATAATAATAAGAAGAAGAAGATGTATAATAATAAGAAGAAGAAGAGGAAGATGTATAATAATAATAAGAAGAAGAGGAAGATGTATAATAATAATAAGAAGAAGAAGATGTATAATAATAATAATAAGAAGAAGAAGATGTATAATAATAATAAGAAGAAGAAGATGTATAATAATAATAAGAAGAAGAGGAAGATGTATAATAATAATAATAAGAAGAAGATGTATAATAATAATAATAAGAAGAAGAAGATGTATAATAATAATAAGAGAAGAGGAAGATGTATAATAATAATAATAAGAAGAAGATGTATAATAATAAGAAGAAGATGCATAATAATAATAATAAGAAGGGGAAGAAGAAGAAGAATAAGAAGAAACAAATAATAATAATATAAGGAGATGAAGAAGAAGAAGAATAAGAAGAAGCAAATAATAATAATGAGAAGATGAAGAAGAAGCATAATAAAAGTAATAATAATAAGGAGAGGATGATGAAGAAGCATAATAAAAGTAATAATAATAAGGAGAAGATTAAGAAGAAACATAATAAAAGTAATAATAATAAGGAGAGGATGATGAAGAAGCATAATAAAAGTAATAATAATAAGGAGAAGATGAAGAAGAAACATAATAAAAGTAATAATAATAAGGAGAAGATGAGAAGAAACATAATAAAAGTAATAATAATAAGGAGAAGATGAGAAGAAACATAATAAAAGTAATAATAATAAGAAGCATAAGTTGTAAAGGCAGAGCATGCACTGAGTTACAACATTGTACGTCAATACATTAGTCTGCGTATCCCTTGTTCGTGTTTTGCTGTGGCTGTTGTCCTTAATTCGTGATTTCGTGGTTCCTCAGATTTAATCAACAGAGCCAAGTTTTGTCCGTTGCTTGTGTCTGTCACGGCTGTTGTCTGCGTGCTGACGAAGTCGAGATCCGCCCATTCTATGATACCGTCACTCCATTTTGCTGTCTATCTTTCTGTGTTACCCCTCTACATTATCCTCAGTACTGATGTTTGCCGCAATTAAAAAGTAAAGTGTGTTCTTACATTCTCACGGCAGCTCGTGCACTGATATCACCTTTTCTCTACGCCTCATTGTGTCATGTTGATCTGACCGACAAGGCCGCACGTTTCAACCAACCTCTAAAAATGAGTACAATATATTTTACTGGGACGTAAAGGCGGCCTGGCATGACACCGACCACATCACCCAAAAATGTGCGTTGGTTATGGAAAAATATGGTCACTAACACAATATTCTCCATGCCCATACGCACTATATTCCAGCTGTTCCCTTCTCTTTACAGGGCCAAAAAAAAATGATGATTGTTTCTTCCTATTCATCATCATCATTATCATCGAGTGCCATCTCCGCAACAAAGGTTGTCTACCATAGACCACCATTCTTCTGCTCTGTCTCTTGCTTTGATGGTACAGGTTGTCATAGGCTGATTTGTCCATCTTTTGATGTTACTCGTCCATGTTAATCTTGGTCTGCCTCTGCCTCTTTTACCTTGTATTTTCCCCTCCAGGATTACTTTCAGTAGGCTGTTGTGTCTTTTAACATGGCCCAAGAATCGCCTTTGTCTTGTTCTAATTGTGTTTAGTAGTTCTCTTTTAAGTTTTAGTTGTTTTAAGTCTTCATCGTTTGTTTTCTTTTCTTTCCATCCAATTCTACCTATTCTTCTATATATCCACATTTCAAAGGCTTCAATTCTCTGTTCTGTTTCTTGTCCAATGTCCATGTTTCTGCACCATTTAGAAATATTGAGAAGCTGTAACATTTTGCTATTCTTAGATTTAGCCCTGGTGCTATTTGTTTTGATGTTAGTATGTTCTTCATAACATTAAAATTACTTTTGCCATTCCTATTCTTTTGTTTATTTCAGTTGTACATTTTCCATCACTGGTTATAGTGGCCTACAGTTAAATATCACAGTGGAGGGAATACATTTGGAGACAGTCCAGAGCTATAACTACCTGGGACATACTACAGGGTGTTTTAAAGTTGCAGTGCAGTGAATTTCTACTCTCGGAAGAAAAAACGTCACCAGAAATGCGGTCAACTAATGCGTCACACAAATTATAAAATAAATTGTATTATTCAAATATACTTGACTGCTATCGGCGAGCTTATAATGGGTAATGTTGGTATTAACACAATAAAGTTGTGCCTAAAGCATATGTTGAAAATGTCCACCACGGGCCTCAAGACATGTCGTGATTCGTCTTTCCATATTTGCGAAAACCTTCAGAATAATGTCTGGTGATATTTATTTAATCTTGTCTACTATTTCAGTCTTTAGGTCATTAATTGTCTGCGGATTATTTTCATAAACTTTCCCCTTCAAAGCCCCCCACAGATAATAAGCTGGGGGTGTTAGATCTGGTGAATGAGCAGGCCAGATTCCACGTGAAATAATGCGATTTGCAAATATGCTTTCTAAATAATTGAGTGTTGTTGTGGCTGTGTGTGCTGTTGCCCCATCCTGCTGAAACCAAGATTCCATAATTTCCCGTTCTGTAAGGTGTGCTATGAACGGTTCCAGAATTAAAGTACGGTAACGTTCTGCATTTATTGTTTCATTAAAAAATATAGGTCCTATTATCCGCATACGACTTATAGCGCACCACACTTCGACTTTTTGATCGTAAAGCGGCACTTGATGAAATTCATGGGGGTTTTCACTGCGCCACAGCCGATTGTTCTGACTGTTCACATAACCGGATAAATGAAACCAGGCCTCATCAGTGAAAAAAGTGACGTCAAGGATGGCAGCGCCATGTTCATAAATAAAATTCTGAAACCACATGCAGTAGTTTAAACGGGATTCATAATCTCTTTCTTGGAGTTGAGACACTTCAGTTAATTTGTATGGACGATAGTGTAGTTCACTTCTTAAAACCTTGTGAACAGAACTCTTAGATATTTGCACCTGTTGAGACAAGTGGTTTAAAGATGCATTTGGACTCATTGTAATTCTGTCTTGGAGTTCCATAATTTGGTCTTGTGAAATTGAAGGTCTTCCAGATCGGTATGCATCTACCACACTACCGGTTTCACGAAACTTTTTGATCAATTTTGTAACAGAATTTCGGTGAGGGACTTGTGAGTCTGGAAATTTCCTCACGAATTGTCTAATGACCTCATCCGTATATTTACCGCCATTACGAAAGACATGCTCAACCAGAAATACCCTGTTTTCAATCGTCAACACCATTTCCTTCAAGCAATGAGACAGTGAAAGTAGCGTAGTGCCCGTCCTTTACGTAAATAAAACCTTAAAGGAAGCAGCGGTTTGTTCATAAATGTGGTTTACAAAATTGTGGTACGTAGATGATGATTACGTCATTTACTGAATATTAGAAATATTCACTGCACTGCAACTTTAAAAACACCCTGTATAACCAGTGATGGAAAATGTACAACTGCAATAAATAAAAGAATAGGTATGGCAAAAAGTAATGTAAATGCCATGAAGAATATACTAACAACAAAACAAATAGCAGGGCTGAAACTAAGAATGGTAAAATGTTACATCTTCTCAATATTCCTGTATGGTGCAGAAACATGGACATTAGACATGAAAACAGAAAATTGAAGCCTTTGAAATGTGGATTTATAGAAGAATAGGTAGAATTGGATGGAAAGAAAAGAAAACAAACGATGAAGTTTAAAAACAACTGAAAATAAAAAGAGAACTACTAAATACAATTAAGACAAGACAAATGACATTTTTGGGGCATGATTAAAGACACAACATCCACTAAAAGTAATATTGGAAAGGAAAATACAAGGTAGCAGAGGCAGACCAAGACTAACATGGACGAGTAACATCAAAAGATGGACAAGTCAATCTATGACAGCCTGCACCATCAAAGCAAGAAACAGTAGAATGGCGATCCATGGTAGCCAACCTTCGTTGCGGAGAAGGCACGCGATGATGATGATGATGGTTATAGTATGTCTAAGGTAGTTGTAGTTCTGAACTGTCTCCCGGTCTATTCCTTCAATTTTGATATCCACTTGTGAGTTTTGAGTATTTTCTTAGTTTGTGATCATAGTTTTAGTCCTTTTGATGTTCATATCCAGTCCATATTGGACTATTGTTTCTTCCTAATATTGGATGTTAGCTCTCTTCTTGCTTTGCCCTCTTTCATAATGTTTTCATTTCTCTTCTTAGCTGTCCTTATTATTCTCAATATTCTTCTGTAAAACCACATTTATACAAACTCCAATGATTTTCTTGTCTGTTGTCCTATTGTCCATGATTCACATCCATATATTAAGACTGGCTCTCCATAACTTTTAAGACCGTTTTCTTCGCTATACAACCTAGCAAAAATATTTAAAAAATAAAAAATACTCGTTCCTCCTTTCTGTGATACTACACACCAGGAGCAGTAGAGATGAATGCAATAGCCTGTGTTTAAGAATTGACTATTCCCCTCTATGTGCATAATTTCACCATTTATTTATTTACGTATTTTTGGTGATATTGGAATATATCATTCTTTATGTATGGGCCGACCAGCTATACCCCTCGGAGGTCTATTCCACAGGGAATTAATGTCACGATCTTAAGTTAAGGATATGCCAAATTACATCACACGATTGTCTGCCCAGTTTCTTCCAGATATTTGTGTACACAGTTATCTCCCTTGCCTTATATGGGGTTGGGGGGGGGGGGGCAATCATAATATAGGCATATAAGTTCAAGGCCTGATAGGGTCTCACTTAATGAATGGGGAATCCCAGGATACATATCGATTGCATACAAATGAAGCACGCTGTTGCAGAGACTGCTTTTCTGTAATCGAGTGGCGTCGGCATACAAATGTTAATGAAATATGTATTCGTCTTCTGTAATTACTTAGTTTTGTCATTATATTAAACATCATCATCATTGAGTGCCGTCTCCGCATCGAGGGTTGGCTACCATGGAGCCCCATTCCGCTCTGTCGTGTCTTTATTCTTTATAATCCTTATTTATTCCGCTCTGTCGTTTCTTTATTCTTTATAATCGTTATTTATTCCGTTCTGTCGTTTCTTTATTCTTTATAATCGTTATTTATTCCGTTCTGTCGTTTCTTTATTCTTTGTAATCCTTATTTATTCCGCTCTGTCGTTTCTTTATTCTTTGTAATGCTTATTTATTCCGCTCTGTCGTTTCTTTATTCTTTGTAATCCTTATTTATTCCGCTCTGTCGTTTCTTTAATCTTTATAATCCTTATTTATTCCGCTCTGTTGTTTCTTTATTCTTTATAATCCTTATTTTTTCCGCTCTGTCGTTTCTTTATTCTTTATAATCCTTATTTATTCCGCTCTGTCGTTTCTTTATTCTTTATAATCCTTATTTATTCCGCTCTGTCGTTTCTTTATTCTTTATAATCCTTATTTATTCCGCTCTGTCGTTTCTTTATTCTTTATAATCCTTATTTATTCCGCTCTGTCTCTTGCTTTGATAGTACATGTTGTCATAGGCTTACTTGTCCAACCTTTGATGTTACTCGTCCATGTTAGTCTTGGTCTGCATCTTTTATTTTTTTATTTTCCCTTCAAAGAGTACTTTTAATAGACTGCTGTCTTTTTAACATGTCCCAAAATCTAATTTGTCTTGTTTGAATTGTGTTTAGTAGTTTTCTTTTCAGTTTTAATTGTAATAAGGCTTCATCATTTGTTTTCTTTTCTTTCTATCCAATTCTTCATATTCTTAAAAATATCCACATTTCAAAGGCTTCAATTTGTTGTTATATTGTCTTAACATTAGACATAATGTCCATGTTTCTGCACCATAAAGGAATGTTGAAAAGATATAAGATTTTGCTATTCTTAGTTTTTTTTTACCCCAACAACAAAAGGAGATGCCAAAGCTATGCACTCGCAAAATGAAGAGGAATTAACAGGAAGAAAAACTCAATAAAAAACCTGGATGTTTAAGGTGAAAGGAAGGAACACTGTTGATTGAACAAGAAAGCATAAGGGAACGATGGACATAATATATTAAAAATCTTTACGATAATGAGTGAACAGAAGTAAATATAAAGATAATGGTGAAGGACCAGAAATACTCGAAGAAGAAGTGGAAGATGCCTTGCGCAATATGAAAGCAGGAAAAGCTCCTAGACCAGATAATATAACTAAATAAGAGATTGAAGCCATGGGTGATTTTGGAATATAAATAATAACAAAAATATTGAATGATATCTACAACAGCGGATATATACCAGACGACATGCTCAAATCAATATTCATAGCCCTACCAAAGAAATCGGGTGCGATTGAATGCGATGATCATCGCACAATAAGCCTTATGAGACATATGACTAAGATATTACTAAGAATCATCATGCGAAGAGTGCGAAACAAAATCAGTCCAGCAATTAGCGATGAACAGTGTGGTTTTGTTAGAGATAAAGGAACAAGCAATGCCATTTATTAGATCTTTAGTAGAAAGAGCCATAGAGGTGAAAACAGATCTATACCTATGTTTCATAGATTACACCAAGGCATTTGATAAAGTAAAGCACCAAGAAATAATCAAAATTTTAGAAAGCATAAACGTAGACAGCAAAGATATATGAATAATAAAGAACATGTACTGGCAACAAACAGCGGTCATAAGAACTGGAAATAAAATGGTAATGTTTCAACAAATACAACAGGGTGTTAGACAAGGGACTTCCGTTTCTAAGATGGCGGATCTAGTCCACGTTCTCTCGATTGTTGCAGAAAGTGCATTCGATGTCTGATTAATTTAGGTTCTAAATTGCACTCCTATACGTTAAAATCAAGATGATAATCTACTTATTACATCTGCGCCGATAAAACAATGTCTTACGCCGGCAATATTTCATTTTCGACAAATCAAGTGTTGTGAATGCGACCTTCCATCGTCTAGGCTTGTTCTGCGCTTTACGTCACATTGGTGCTGTTCATGACCTTTGATGGATTTGCTTGACGCAAGCTATTTATATGTTCTCATTAAATGTGAACTGCTTCGTCAACCGCATTTTTATCTCTTTAGGGAATTTGCACCGTGTTCTGTTCGTCGTAGGCTACATTCACTAGAGTAATCAAGAATCTAAAGGGCGCGTCATTGCTGTGCTTACATTGTTATGTGTGCCAAGTCATCGTAATGGCCCATCGTAAATCCTTAGACCGGCCTTACGCTAATCTTACGGTCAGTTGTTTGATGTGCGACGGGGATAATCTGACGACTAACTGTGTGTTTATATGTTCGAAATTGGAGTCAACAACGATGGCCTAACATCATTAAGCGCTATACATTTTTAAAGAAATATGACGATCATCACTTTCGGGAGGTCGTGAACTTTTATATATGGTGGATAGGCGGCAGGAACCATTGCAGGCTATGCATGAAAAGTGTTCCTTGTTGCAGTTTCCTCATATTCCAAGTTCTTGGGGGACTGGTTAATCTCGAGGCAAGACGCAGGCCTCGGGATAGAGAGGTCGTGGGTTCAAATCTCGGCTACACTGGTTGGGATTTTTATTCATGATTTCTCTCTGCGACAACCACCCCTGGTCTCAGCAGCGAGGCTCGGCTTGAAACGTCAGTTACTCATCGACAGAAACAACATGAGTACCTCCGAATTCGGAGTTATCTGCCTGTGCGGCGAGGGACCCCTATGCACGCGGCTGCCAGGGAAAAATGGATTAACTCGCCAAATTCAGTTCCTAGACTCTAGGGACTTCGTCAGAGTTGAAAACTGGCGAACGCAACAACAACAACAAGACAAGGTTGTGTGCTGTCAGCTGATGTATTTAATATTTATAGTGAGATTATTTTAAGATCCATAAGGGGCATTCCTGGGATAACAATCGGAGGATATAAGATAAACAATCTAAGGTATACTGATGAAACAGTCTTAATCGCTAAGAGTGAAAAGGAGTTAAAAGAAATGTTAGACATTATAGTGAAAGAAATGCAAAAAAATAAAGGACTCAGCTTAAATAGGAAACAGACAGAATCAATGGTAGCAACAAAGAAAAAGACATCAACGCAATGCACAATAAATATACGTGGACCAATATTAAATGTAAATGAATTTAAATATCTGGGAACAATGTTAACCCCAGATGGTAGATGTACAACAAGGGTGAGATGCAGAATGGCTCAGGCAAAAGCAGAGTTCCAAAAACCGAGGAGGATACTATGCAATCTAGTGTATTTATGACAACAAAAACAAGGAAGAGAGATGTTAAAAGTTATATCTAGAACCAGTCTTAACATATGGATGTGAATCATGGATAATAGAACAACAAACAAGAAAATCACTGGAGTCTGTAGAAATGTGGTTTTACAGAAGAATGTTCAGGATACCAAGGACAGCTGAGAAGAGAAATGAAAACGTTCTGAAAGAAGTCAAAGCGAAAAGAGAGCTAATTTCCAATATTCATCATCAAGTACCGGGCCTGCTGGCGTAGGTGATCATGTCTCTCCACAATTTTCGATCACGACAGTTATTTATCATTTCTGTTGTTGACCTTCTGCCAAGCCATTCCCTTAAGTTGTCTGGTAATTTTTCTCTTTGCTTTCCTCTAACTGTTCGTCCCTCAATGTTCCCAGTTGTTACAATATATTCCAGGTGTTCCCATCTCATTACATGGCCAAAAAATGATGATTGTTTCTTCCTAATATCGGGAAATTAGCTCTCTTTTTGCTTTGGCGTCTTTTAGAACGTTTTCATTACTCTTCTTAGCTGTCCATGGTATTCTTAACATTATTCTGTAAAACCACATTTCTACAGACTCCAGTGATTTTCTTGTTTGTTGTCATATTGTCCAAAATTCACATCAATATGTTAAGACTGACTCTACATAACATTTAAGGACTCTTTTTCTTGTTGCTATTGTCAAAAATGGATTGCGTAGTATCTTCCTTATTTTTTGGAAAGCTGCTTTTGCCTGAGGCATTCTACATCTCATTTCTTTTGTACATCTTCTGTCTGAGGTTAACAAAGTTCCCAAATATTTAAATTCATTTATCTGTTTTAATATTGTTCCACTTGTCTTTATTTCACACTGAGGTGGTGTCTTTTTTTTCTTTATTGTTACCATTACTTCTGTCTTTTTGCTATTAAGGCTGAGTCCTTTATTTTTGCTTTCTTTCACTATAATGTCTATCATTTCTTGTAACTCATTGTCAATCTTAGCGATTAAGACTTATCCAATATTAGGAATAAACAATCATCATTTTTTGGCCATGTAATGAGATGAGAACAACTGGAATATCTTGTAACAACTGGGAAAATTGAGGGACGAAGAGACAGAGGGAAGCAAAGATAAAAGATACCAGACTGCTTAAAGTAATGGCTTGACAGAAGGTCAACAACAGAAATGATAAATAACTGTCGAAATCGAAAGTTGTGGAGAGACATAATCACCTAGACCAGCAGGAATGGTACTTGATGATGATGATGATGTTGATGATGATGATGATACTAATTATATATCTTTCTTCTCATTACAATTGCTTTTCTTGTCATTCCTATTCTTTTGTTTATTTTAGTCTTTCCTTTTCCACTGCTGTTTATAGCGTGTAGATCGTTTTCAATACAAACAATTATTTTTGAAGAACTCATCGTGTTGTGTTGTTGGTCAGTGTCTTTGTCGCTTCAAAATCTACCTTCATGGTATACGTTCTACCTTCGTGGTATACGTTCTACCTTCGTGGTATACGTTCTACCTTCGTGGTATACGTTCTACCTTCGTGGTATACGTTCTACCTTCGTGGTATACGTTCTACCTTCGTGGTATACGTTCTACCTTCGTGGTATACGTTCTACTTTCGTGGTATACATTCGAGTCTGTTCTAGGGTTTGCGTTTGTGTTGGGAACAGAATCTATACTTGTACGTGTCTAGGATTTCACTTTTATATAAGGAACAAAATCTATACTTGTACGTGTCTAGGATTTCACTTTTATATAAGGAACAGAATCTATACTTGTACGTGTCTAGGATTTCACTTTTATATAAGAAACAGAATCTATACTTGTACGTGTCTAGGATTTCACTTTTATATAAGGAACAGAATCTATACTTGTACGTGTCTAGGATTTCACTTTTATATAAGGAACAGAATCTATACTTGTACGTGTCTAGGATTTCACTTTTATATAAGGAACAGAATCTACACTTGTACGTGTCTAGGATTTCACTTTTATATAAGGAACAGAATCTATACTTGTACGTGTCTAGGATTTCACTTTTATTTAAGGAACAGAATCTATACTTGTACGTGTGTAGGATTTCACTTTTATATAAGGAACAGAATCTATACTTGTACGTGTCTAGGATTTCACTTTTATATAAGGAACAGAATCTATACTTGTACGTGTCTAGGATTTCACTATTATATAAGGAACAGAATATATACTTGTACGTGTCTAGGATTTCACTTTTATATAAGGAACAGAATCTATACCTGTACGTGTCTAGGATTTCACTTTTATATAAGGAACAGAATCTATTCTATTACGTAAGTATAGAAAGTAAAGAGCCCTGTCACGCAATGTAACGCTGAAGAATATTTTGTTAGTGCTGTTATTATTAAAAATAAAACTTAGGCAAACTATTTTTGGGGTATTGCAGTCGACGTGATGCTTTACTTTCTCAGAAAAAAAAGTCAGGTACCAATTTATGTCTTGGTGAATATTTAAACCGACGATTAGGATTGAACCTGATCTCAATCCCTTATAGTTCAGTTCATTAACAACATCGCTATCCCGGCTCATAGGCTTGAACGCGTGTAGCTTTGATGTCTTGTATAAGGAAGAGAATCAAACCACTTGTATGTGTGTAGCGTTCATGTCTTGTATAAGGAAGAGAATCAAACCACTTGTATGTGTGTAGCGTTCATGTCTTGTATAAAGAACAAAGTTAACCACTTGTATGTGTGTAGCGTTCATGTCTTGTATAAAGAACAAAGTTAACCACTTGTATGTGTGTAGCGTTCATGTCTTGTATAAAGAACAAAGTTAACCACTTGTACGTGTGTAGCGTTCATGTCTTGTATAAAGAACAAAGTTAACCGCTTGTACGTGTGCAGTGTCCATATCTTGTATAAGAAACATAATCAACCGCTTGTACGTGTGCAGTGTCCATATGTTGTATAAGAAACATAATCAACCGCTTGTATGTGTGCAGTGTCCATATCTTGTATAAGAAAAAGAATCAACCGCTTGTACATGTGCAGTGTCCATATCTTGTATAAGAAACAGAATCAACCGCTTGTACGTGTGCAGTGTCCATATGTTGTATAAGAAACATAATCAACCGCTTGTATGTGTGCAGTGTCCATATCTTGTATAAGAAACATAATCAACCGCTTGTATGTGTGCAGTGTTCATATCTTGTATAAGAAAAAGAATCAACCGCTTGTACATGTGCAGTGTCCATATCTTGTATAAGAAACAGAATCAACCGCTTGTACGTGTGCAGTGTTCATATCTTGTATAAGAAACAGAATCAACCGCTTGTACGTCCAGTGATTCTGTTTTGACGCTAATAACATAATGTGAGATCCACGTATCTATGACTCTTCGTTTGACCACACCCCCGAATGAAAGAGTCTCTGTCTCTAGCCAGACCTTACTTCTGTTATCATGTTCAAGGTCTCCGTGATGTCCTGAAACCACCTATTTCCTGACTTGCCCATAATGCGTTGACCAGGAATCATGCCTTTCCTTATTGTTCTTTCCAGCCCGCTATTTCCTTAGAAGTCACCATACTATTTTAATTTCCTCCGTAGAATTGTGTTTATGAGCCCGTTATTGTTAATGTTCAAATCTTGTAATATGTCTTCATTGCTCTTTTTTCTATTATCCAAGGTATCTTAAGGGTATTTCTTTAGCATATAGATTATTTTGAATGAATCGATTTTCATCCGTGCTGTTTTAGTAATTATCATGGCTCACAGCCGTATGTTGCTGTAGGACAAATACATGTCCTCAGTCATTTAAATTTTACTGCCTGGTTGGTATTGCGCCATATGTTCCTCTAGCAAAAACCTTTATAATTCTCACAGTCGCAAGAAAACACTTTTAAATTGTCATAGACGACAAAAAGACATTTTTTAGAATGTCACAATCGTCATTCCAAACTTCTAAATTATTTCAGTGAATGAACTTACAACTCCAGTTTAGACACAACATAGAAACATGACATCAAACAATAGAATCCTAACTCTACAACACAACATAGAAACATGACATCCAACAATAGAATCCTAACTCTACAATACAACATAGAAACACGACATCAAACAAACGAGTCCAAACTCTACAACACAACATAGAAACATGACATCAAACAAACGAGTCCAAATTCTACAACACAACATAGAAACATGACATCAAACAAACGAGTCCAAATTCTACAACACAACATAGAAACATGACATCAAATAAACGAGTCCAAATTCTACAACACAACATAGAAACATGACATCAAACAAACGAGTCCAAATTCTACAACACAACATAGAAACATGACATCAAACAATAGAATCCAAACTCTACAACAAAACATAGAAACATGACATCAAACAATAGAATCCAAACTCTACAACACAACATAGAAACATGACATCAAACAATAGAATCCTAACTATACAATACAACATAGAAACATGACATCAAATAAACGAGTCCAAATTCTACAACACAACATAGAAACATGACATCAAACAAACGAGTCCAAATTCTACAACACAACATAGAAACATTACATCAAATAAACGAGTCCAAATTCTACAACACAACATAGAAACATGACATCAAACAAACGAGTACAAATTCTACAACACAACATAGAAACATGACATCAAATAATAGAATCCAAACTCTACAACAAAACATAGAAACATGACATCAAACAATAGAATCCAAACTCTACAACACAACATAGAAACATGACATCAAACAATAGAATCCAAACTCTACAACACAACATAGAAACATGACATCAAATAATAGAATCCAAACTCTACAACAAAACATAGAAACATAACATCAAACAATAGAATCCAAACTCTACAACACAACATAGAAACATGACATCAAACAATAGAATCCAAACTCTACAACACAACATAGAAACATGACATCAAACAATAGAATCCAAACTCTACAACAAAACATAGAAACATGACATCAAACAATAGAATCCAAACTCTACAACAAAACATAGAAACATGCCATCAAACAATAGAATCCTAACTATACAATACAACATAGAAACATGCCATCAAACAATAGAATCCTAACTCTACATTACAACATAGAAACATGACATCAAACAATAGAATCCAAACTCTACAACACAACATAGAAACATGCCATCAAACAATAGAATTCTAACTCTACATTACAACATAGAAACATGACATCAAACAATAGAATCCTAACTCTACAACACAACATAGAAACATGACATCAAACAATAGAATCCTAACTCTACAACACAACATAGAAACATGACATAAAACAAACGAGTATAAATTCCACAACACAACATAGAAACATGACATCAAACAATAGAATCCTAACTCTACAACACAATATAGAAACATGACATCAAACAATAGAATCCTAACTCTATAACACAACATAGAAACATGACATCAGACAATAGAATCCTAACTCTACAACACAACATAGAAACATGACATCAAACAATAGAATCCTAACTCTACAACACAACATAGAAACATGACATCAAACAATAGAATCCTAACTGTACAACGCAACATAGAAACATGACATCAAACAATAGAATCCTAACTCTACAACACAACATAGAAACATGACATCAAACAATAGAATCCTAACTCTACAACACAACATAGAAACATGACATCAAACAATAGAATCCTAACTCTACATTACAACATAGAAACATGACATCAAACAATAGAATCCTAACTCTACAACACAACATAGAAACATGACATCAAACAATAGCATCCTAACTCTACAACACAACATAGAAACATGACATCAAACAATAGAATCCTAACTCTACATTACAACATAGAAACATGACATCAAACAATAGAATCCTAACTCTACAACACAACATAGAAACATGACATCAAACAATAGCATCGTAACTCTACAACACAACATAGAAACATGACATCAAACAATAGAATCCTAACACTACAACACAACATAGAAACAAGTACAGAATTCTTCACATTCCTAGGAATTTTAGTGACAAACGATAATTCTCAAACAGCAGAGATAGAATCAAGATACAACAAAGCTTGTCAAATGATTGGCCAGTTATCACCACTATTGTCCAACAAGGAAATAACTCTGGAGGCAAAACGAGCACTATACAATACAATCTTCATCCCAACGTTGTGCTACCAATGCCAGACCTGGACCCTAGATGCAAGAAAAATAAGCAAAATAACCTCTACTGAGATGAAATGTGTTAGACGAATGACATGAAACAGTCTGAGAGGTAAGATCAGAAATGAAGAACTGAGAAAAAATCTAGGAATAGCCCCCGCCTTAGAATATATAAAGAAACAACAGATAAAATGGTTTGGCCACGTGACAAGGCAGAAAGATCAAAACACAACACAACGGGCATTCAACAAACGTTGTGAGAACACCAGACCCAAGGGTCGACCACGAAAAAGATGGGTCGATGGAATATTAGAAGCACTAGGAAACATAGCAGCAGAGGCGAACAGAAGAGCAAAAGACCGCAAATTATATCTCCCCTCGACGCTGAAAGGCAGATAAGGAAGGAAAGAAGAAGAAGAAGGTAGAAACATGACATCAAACAATTGAATCCAAACTCTACAACACAACATAGAAACATGACATTTAACAATTGAATCCAAACTCTACAACACAACATAGAAACATGACATTTAACAATTGAATCCAAACTCTACAACACAACATAGAAACATGACATCAAACAATTGAATCCAAACTCTACAACACAACATAGAAACATGACATCAAACAATAGAATCCAAACTCTACAACAAAACATAGAAACATGACATCAAACAATAGAATCCAAACTCTACAACACAACATAGAAACATGACATCAAACAATAGAATCCTAACTATACAATACAACATAGAAACATGACATCAAATAAACGAGTCCAAATTCTACAACACAACATAGAAACATGACATCAAACAAACGAGTCCAAATTCTACAACACAACATAGAAACATTACATCAAATAAACGAGTCCAAATTCTACAACACAACATAGAAACATGACATCAAACAAACGAGTACAAATTCTACAACACAACATAGAAACATGACATCAAATAATAGAATCCAAACTCTGCAACAAAACATAGAAACATGACATCAAACAATAGAATCCAAACTCTACAACACAACATAGAAACATGACATCAAACAATAGAATCCAAACTCTACAACACAACATAGAAACATGACATCAAATAATAGAATCCAAACTCTACAACAAAACATAGAAACATAACATCAAACAATAGAATCCAAACTCTACAACACAACATAGAAACATGACATCAAACAATAGAATCCAAACTCTACAACACAACATAGAAACATGACATCAAACAATAGAATCCAAACTCTACAACAAAACATAGAAACATGACATCAAACAATAGAATCCAAACTCTACAACAAAACATAGAAACATGCCATCAAACAATAGAATCCTAACTATACAATACAACATAGAAACATGCCATCAAACAATAGAATCCTAACTCTACATTACAACATAGAAACATGACATCAAACAATAGAATCCAAACTCTACAACACAACATAGAAACATGCCATCAAACAATAGAATTCTAACTCTACATTACAACATAGAAACATGACATCAAACAATAGAATCCTAACTCTACAACACAACATAGAAACATGACATCAAACAATAGAATCCTAACTCTACAACACAACATAGAAACATGACATAAAACAAACGAGTATAAATTCCACAACACAACATAGAAACATGACATCAAACAATAGAATCCTAACTCTACAACACAATATAGAAACATGACATCAAACAATAGAATCCTAACTCTATAACACAACATAGAAACATGACATCAGACAATAGAATCCTAACTCTACAACACAACATAGAAACATGACATCAAACAATAGAATCCTAACTCTACAACACAACATAGAAACATGACATCAAACAATAGAATCCTAACTGTACAACGCAACATAGAAACATGACATCAAACAATAGAATCCTAACTCTACAACACAACATAGAAACATGACATCAAACAATAGAATCCTAACTCTACAACACAACATAGAAACATGACATCAAACAATAGAATCCTAACTCTACATTACAACATAGAAACATGACATCAAACAATAGAATCCTAACTCTACAACACAACATAGAAACATGACATCAAACAATAGCATCCTAACTCTACAACACAACATAGAAACATGACATCAAACAATAGAATCCTAACTCTACATTACAACATAGAAACATGACATCAAACAATAGAATCCTAACTCTACAACACAACATAGAAACATGACATCAAACAATAGCATCGTAACTCTACAACACAACATAGAAACATGACATCAAACAATAGAATCCTAACACTACAACACAACATAGAAACAAGTACAGAATTCTTCACATTCCTAGGAATTTTAGTGACAAACGATAATTCTCAAACAGCAGAGATAGAATCAAGATACAACAAAGCTTGTCAAATGATTGGCCAGTTATCACCACTATTGTCCAACAAGGAAATAACTCTGGAGGCAAAACGAGCACTATTCAATACAATCTTCATCCCAACGTTGTGCTACCAATGCCAGACCTGGACCCTAGATGCAAGAAAAATAAGCAAAATAACCTCTACTGAGATGAAATGTGTTAGACGAATGACATGAAACAGTCTGAGAGGTAAGATCAGAAATGAAGAACTGAGAAAAAAGCTAGGAATAGCCCCCGCCTTAGAATATATAAAGAAACAACAGATAAAATGGTTTGGCCACGTGACAAGGCAGAAAGATCAAAACACAACACAACGGGCATTCAACAAACGTTGTGAGAACACCAGACCCAAGGGTCGACCACGAAAAAGATGGGTCGATGGAATATTAGAAGCACTAGGAAACATAGCAGCAGAGGCGAACAGAAGAGCAAAAGACCGCAAATTATATCTCCCCTCGACGCTGAAAGGCAGATAAGGAAGGAAAGAAGAAGAAGAAGGTAGAAACATGACATCAAACAATTGAATCCAAACTCTACAACACAACATAGAAACATGACATTTAACAATTGAATCCAAACTCTACAACACAACATAGAAACATGACATCAAACAATTGAATCCAAACTCTACAACACAACATAGAAACATGACATCAAACAATTGAATCCAAACTCTACAACACAACATAGAAACATCATATCAAACAATTGAATCCAAACTCTACAACACAACATAGAAACATGACATCAAACAAAATACTTCTAATTTTACTATTTCGTTAATTCTCCTTTCTTCCACCCTCTCAATCCTTCCACCCACGTCTCCTCCACCCCCTTCCCCCAAAAAAAAAACAAAAATTAAAAATAATAACAACCCATTTCCCAGGATTCCCCCAGAAAAACCCCAAGATCACATATCTACGTCTGCATGTAACTTAACGCAGCCTCTGGCTAGGTCAGTAGTATCATGCGATGATTCCTTCCCTTGGGTTACTCAGGTTTTCATCAATACTTCATCCATGTTGTAATATTTTCATTCCATTTTTGGGGGTATTTATTTCATCCCAGGAAGTCGTTTTTCTTTTCCATTATTATATCGGTGTGTCTTATTCATCGTGTCACGTGATTATTTTGTTGTTGTTCTGGCCTAAAGTATGCTATCATAGTGAAATGTCATTATCAAGTTGTCTGTCCTTTACAGAAGGTTGGACTCATCACAGCTCATCGAAAAAAAAGTCTCTTTCTCTAGTCAATCTGCTAGTAAATATTGGACTCATCACAGCTCATCGGCAGGAATCTTTTCTGGTTAACCTACCACTGAAGGTTGGACTCATCACAGCTCATCGGAAAGAATCTCTTTCTCTAGTCAATCTGCTAGTAAAGGTTGGACTCATCACAGCTCATCGGAAAGAATCTCTTTCTCTAGTCAATCTGCTAGTAAAGGTTGGACTCATCACAGCTCATCCGAAGGAATCTCTTTCTCTAGTCAATCTGCAAGTAAAGGTTGGACTCATCACAGCTCATCCGAAGGAATCTCTTTCTCTAATCAATCTGCTAGTAAAGGTTGGACTCATCACAGCTCATCCGAAGGAATCTCTTTCTCTAATCAATCTGCTAGTAAAGGTTGGACTCATCACAGCTCAACGGAAAGAATCTTTTTCTCTAGCCAATCTGCTTGTAAAGGTTGGACTCATCACAGCCCATCGGAAAGAATCTCTGTCCCCAGCCAGTAAATAAGGTTTCACAGACATCTTAAGCCAACGCCCTTGACCCTCATTTTTAAAGTGTGTTTTAGTAATGGTTAAGATAAAGGTAAAGTACGTGACTTGAATCGGCGATTCAGAAGACGCGTTTCCACCCATATGTGCTCGGCCGCCTATCCAGAAGTGTTCGGAGACTTCTGGATAGTGTCGCTTCAAGCATCAAAACTCACGATGCGAGGCTGCATTCCTCACCATCATCATCATCAAGTACCGGGCCTGCTGGCTTAGGTGATCATGTCTCTCTACAACTTTCGATCACGACATGTTATTTATAATTTCTGTTGGTGACATTCTGCCAAGCCATTCTCCTAAGCTGTCTGGTATCTTTTCTCTTTGCTTCCCTCTATCTCTTCGTCCCTCAATTTTCCCAGTCGTTATAATATATTCCAGATGTTCTCTTCTCATTACATGGCCATAAAGTGATGATTGTTTCTTCCTAATATTGGAAATTAGCTCTCTTTTTGCTTTGACCTCTTTCAGAACGTTGTCATTACTCTTCTTAGCTGTCCATATTATTCACAACATTCTTCTGTAAAACCACTTTTCTACAGACTCCAGTGATTTTCTTGTCTGTTGTCCTATTGTCCATAATTCACATCCATATGTTAAGACTGACTCTACATAACATTTAAGAACTCCTTTTCTTGTTTCTATTTTCAAAAATCATTCCTCACCGT
Organism: Megaustenia siamemsis; assembly: GCA_032433765.1. Classification (NCBI taxonomy): domain Eukaryota; kingdom Metazoa; phylum Mollusca; class Gastropoda; order Stylommatophora; family Ariophantidae; genus Megaustenia; species Megaustenia siamemsis. Next base: position 37,440,559 of record JAVIAB010000145.1, on the reverse strand, counting down.
CCCAGTTTAATATCCAGGTGCCCATTTCTGCCAGCGACTAGGTCGACCGCGGGGGTATTTTTGTCAAGCCACGTGTACAACTCACACTTCTTCCAGCGTGAATATAAAACGGGTTGTCAGAACGTCGGTAGCCCATTTGGGTTGTTCTCCCAACCAGGCTACCGAGGCCACCACTTGTGTTTGCGTATTAGCGAAGCCTGATCCAACCAACGTCGGATTATATCTTCTGTGTTCTATTAGAGACAACCGTCGTTCAAGAGATTGTAGTAAAAATGACATTTTCACAATGTAATATAAACAGGGGTAGTAGAATAATCGTTAGTGAATTTATCTGCTGAGCTCAAGAGGTCAGTTTTGAAAGCCGACCACAAAGGCTTAAGTGGGTTTCATTATGTTCCATTTTACGGGAGATTAATGCGGCCTGGAGTGATACTGACCACGTTACTTCTAACATGTAATGTTGATCAGTGATAACAACGATACGAGCAGTAACACTTTAAGTAAAGTAAGCATAGCTTATCTCCCCTACACCGCTAGGTGTATGGGGGAGATATTTGTTAGTGACCATATCTTTTCATGACCACGACATATTCGTGGGTTATGTGGTCGGTATCACGCCATGCCGCCTTTACATCCCAGAAGAATCTTTACTACCCAACATTAAAGGCTGGGCAAACCTCGGAATCCTGTCGGTCCGCTAAAACACCTCTACGTTGGGGAATTAAACTAGAACTCTTCTGGCGTGAAGATAAAGAGTTCCCTCTACGAGGAGAAATATATATAAAAAATAGACACAATAACCGTATGGTTAAGGTTTTACATAACAAGTGGACAACACAAACGAAAACGACGTTTCGGTACAAAAGGCCTTCAGCAGGAACAAACATACAACACGTATACACATATGTATTTAAAATGAAAAATAATAACAAATAAAATAACAAATAAAATAACAAATAAAATAACAAATAAAAGTTAAAATAAAAATAAGTCTCCCCTGCATAAATACTTGTATTTTCATTTTATTTCTTCTTCTAGTTTGAAATTATGATGTTTTTTTTTACATTTTTTTTTCTATTTTAAATACATATTTGTATGTGTGTTGCATGTTTGTTCCTGTTGAAGGCCTGTTGAAGGCCTGTTGAAAGGAAACGTCGTTCTGTTTTGTGTTGTCCACTTGTTACGTGAAGCACTTACCATACCGTTTTCTTTTCTTTGTATTTCTTGATCTATTTGTCTGTATTTCTCCTAACAACTTGCTTCATTGCAGCTTCCCAATTGTATGCATTGATATGCATTTCTTTGACTTATTTCTACAAGTTCCGTCTATGCCTTGAGAAATATATATAATATGTTGCCATATGTCCATATGTTTCAATAATCAACTTCACAATACTTTCTGTGAGAGGCATAGGGACCAGTCAACCATCCCCCCCCCCACCACAAAATATTTCCGGTTCACCTAAGTAAACTGGACCCGCTATATCTCAGTGGTTAGTGAACTGGACTACACAGGACAAGAGATAGGGTTCGATCCCAACCGATTGCTTCCAGGTTCACCCAGCCTTAAATGGGTACCTGACTTTTTTTCTGCGAAAGTAAAGCGGCACGGGCGTAATACCGACCACATTACCCCAAAAATCATGTGCTGAAGGTCTGTAAAATTTATGGTCACTAACACCATATTCCCTATACGCCACTTGGCGTGACGGGGGTACTTTATTTGTTTTTACCTAAGTAAACTGATCAACTGACGTAACACCCGATGTTACAAAGTGCTGCAATTGTTAAACTTTTACCCCCCCCCCCCCGCGCCCTCCACCCCTGTTCGCTACCGCATATCCCAGGGGTCTGTCTATTCAATAGCTAGGGTATTATGCAGTTAAGTGTGTGTGTGTTACTTTTATAGTAACCATGTATTTATTTAAAACTTTTATAGTAACCATGTATTTATTTTTTTAAAATTATAGTAACCCTGTATTTATTTAAAACATTTATAGTAACCCTGTATTTATTTTTTTTATTATGGTAACCCCGTATTTATTTAAAACATTTATAGTAACCATGTATCTATTTAAAACATTTATAGTAACCCTGTATTTATTTAAAACATTATAGTAGTAACCCATTATGTATTTAAAACATTTGTAGTAACCTTGTATGTATTTAAAACATATGTAGTAACCTTGTATGTATTTAAACCATTTGTAGTAACCCTGTATGCATTTAAAACATTTGTAGTAACGCTGTATTTATATAAAACGAACAGAGTGATATTATTAATGAAACAGTAACATAAACATTACAAAAAAAAATACACGACCGGATCTCGAACAAAACAGAAATACATTTCCTAGAAACGTGCAAAACGATTACGCTAGTAGTCACCCAGGACGTACCAACACACATCGGAACAAGAACAATTGCGGGAAAACTTTCTGCTTTTTAAAAATATTTAATTCCTGCAACTGCGAATTGGCATTGATTTAATAATGCAGCAGTTTGTGGCTGACTGGCTCGTGTCAAAATGATATCTGGAGGCCATGAAACACGTTATATAGGGCAAATGCAATCATAGGATTAAATGAGATTTGGTATCCTCACTGATTTAAGGGTTAACTAGTAGGAGACTTGACATCCCTTTTGTTTCTTGCCTTAGTGTACACACTACATAATTCATGAATTGTTTATTCTCCTGTAAGTGATCATCATCATCATGTGCCATACCGATTGGCGTAGGCGATCATGTCATTCCACAATCTTCTATCTACCGTGCATCGTATCAGTTCTGTTGTTGACTGTTTTCCATGCCATGACACCAAGCTATCCAGTATTTTCTCTCTTTGTCGTCTGTGGTCACTTTTTCTTTGTATTTTGCCAGTTGTAACCAAGTATTCCAACTTTCCTCTTCTCATGATGTGCCTGAAAAATGTTATTTGAAAAATGTTATTTTTTTCTGATGTTTTTTTAGCAACTCCCTTTTTGTGTTGGCCTCTTTGAGAACTTCCTCATTGGTCTTTTTAGCTGTCCAGGGAACTTTCAACATTCTTCTGAGAAATTCTATCTCTGTGGCCTCTAATCGTCTTTTCATTTGTTTGTCTACTGTCCAAGATTCGCATCCATATGTCAGAATTGTTTCTATATAAAGCACCGATGAACTCTCTTGATCATTTCTATTGACATAGATTTGTTGCATAAGATATTTTTCATTTATGTGATGTATGAGTGTTATTTCTCTACATATGTGTTTCATTACTCGCTAAGAATGAAAATGAGTTACAAGAAATGTTGGACATTATAGTGAAGGAAAGGAAAAATAACGGACTCAGCCTTAATAGCAAAAAGACAGAGGTAATGGAAACAACAAAGAAAAAAGACACAACCTCAGTGCAAAATAAAGACAAGTGGAACGATATTAAAACAGGTAAATGAATTTAAATATTTGGGAACTTTGTTAACCTCAGACGGAACATGTACAAAAGAGGTGAGATGCAGAATGGCTCAGGCAAAAGCAGCTTTCCAAAAAATGAGGAAGATACTACTGCAATCCATTTTTGACAATAGAAACAAGAAAAAGAGTTCTTAAATGTTATATAGAACCAATCTTACCACATATGGATGCGAATCAATGACAATAGGACAACAGACAAAAAAATCACTGGAGTCTGTAGAAATGTGGTTTTACAGACGAATGTTGAGAGTATCAAGGACAGCTAAGAAGAGTAATGAAAAAGTTCTGAAAGAGGTCAAAGCAAAAAGAGAGCTAATTTCCAATATTAGGAAGAAACAATCATTTTTTGCCATGTAATAAGAAGAGAACAACTGGAATATATTGTAACAACTGGGAAAATAGAGGGACGAAGAGATAGAGGGAAGCAAAGAGAAAAGATACCAGACAGCTTAAGAGAATGACTTGGCAGAAGGTCAACAACAGAAATGATAAATCGCTGCCGAGATCGAAAAATGTGGAGAGACATGATCACCTACGCCAGTAGGCCTGGTACTTGATGATGATGTGTTTCATCTGTTGCGAAGCACGGAGTTCAAACGACTCGCTGTGAGCAGCGCGAAGATGATCTGTTTTTATTTTCTGAAGGTATTTCACTGACAGATATTATACTTGATGATGATTAACCAACGACATCAAGATCGCCAGAGTCACTGCGCTGCAGTTACTGCGATGGCTGGAGTCACTGCTGTGCTGAAATCACTGCGTTGGAGTCACTGCGCTGGAGTAACTGCGTTGGAGTAACTGCGCTGGAGTAACTGCGCTGGAGTAACTGCGTTGGAGTAACTGCGTTGGAGTAACTGCGTTCGAGTAACTGCGCTGGAGTAACTGCGTTGGAGTAACTGCGCTGGAGTAACTGCGTTGGAGTAACTGCGTTGGAGTAACTGCGTTGGAGTAACTGCGCTGGAGTAACTGCGTTGGAGTCACTGCGCTGGAATAACTGCGCTGGAATAACTGCGCTGGAGTAACTGCGTTGGAGTAACTGCGTTGGAGTAACTGCGCTGGAATAACTGCGCTGGAATAACTGCGTTGGAGTAACTGCGCTGGAGTAACTGCGTTGGAGTAACTGCGTTGGAGTAACTGCGCTGGAGTAACTGCGTTGGAGTAACTGCGTTGGAGTAACTGCGCTGGAGTAACTGCGTTGGAGTCACTGCGCTGGAATAACTGCGCTGGAATAACTGCGCTGGAGTAACTGCGTTGGAGTAACTGCGCTGGAGTAACTGCGTTGGAGTAACTGCGCTGGAGTAACTGCGCTGGAGTAACTGCGTTGGAGTAACTGCGCTGGAGTAACTGCGCTGGAGTAACTGCGCTGGAGTAACTGCGTTGGAGTAACTGCGATGGAGGCACTGCGGCTGAGTCACTGCGTTGGAATAACTGCGATAGAGTAACTGCGTTGGAGTAACTGCGCTGGAGAATCGCACACTGAGAATATTACAAAACATGCCCTCTTTTGAATCCCCAATAAAAAATACAAAGAGAGAGACAAAATAATATTGGAGAAGATAGATGGAAGCAGAGATGAAGATGATGGGGAAGACGTAGAATGATCTTAAAAGAATGGCAAGAAACAGAACGGCTTGGAAAGTGTTTGCTGAAGACCTATGCTCCACTGGGAGCTGAACGGTAGAAAGAGGAGGAGAAGAAGAGGGAGAAGGGAAAGAGGCACGCGGAGGAGGAGAAGGTGGACGAGGATGAGGAGGAGAAGGAGGACGGGGAGGAGCGGAAGGAGAACGGGGTGGAGGAGAAGGAGTACGAGGAGATGAGGAGGATGAGGAGGAGGAGTAGAAGAAGGTGGAGGAGGAGAAGGAAGACGGGGAGGAGGAGGAGAAGAAGGACGATGAGGAGGTGTAGGAGGAGGAGTAGAAGGAGGAGAAGGAGTAGAAGGAGGAAGAGGAGAAGTAGAGGGAGGACGGGGCGGAGAGATGAGGAGATGAGGAGGAGGAGATAAGGAGGAGGAGAAGAGAAGGAGAAGAAGGGGTAGAAGGAGAAGAAGGAGGAGTAGAAGGAGAAGGAGAAGAAGGAGAAGAAAGAGAAGAAGAAGAAAGAGAGAAAAGAGAAGGAGGAGGATCAGAAAGAGAAAGAGAAGGAGGAGGATCAGAAAGAGAAAGAGAAGGAAGAGAGGAAAGAGAAGGAAACGAAAGAGAAGAAGGACAAGAAGGAGATGAAAGAGAAGGAGAAGAAAGAGAAGGAGGAGAAAGAGAAGGAGGAGAAAGAGAAGGAGGAGAAAGAGAAGGAGGAGACAGAGAAGGAGGAGAAGATGAAGAAAGAGAAGAAGAGAAAGAGAATGAGGAGAAAAAAAAAGGACAGGAGAAGAAAGAAAAATGAGAGGAGGAAATAAAGGAGAAGCAGGAAAAGAAGGAGTAGGAGGAAAAGAAGGAGAAGGAGGAGAAGGAGGAAAAGAAGAAAGAGGAGGAAGAGAAGTAGGAGAAGGAAGAGAAGGAGGAGGAGGAAGAGGAGAAAATGGAGGAGGAGAAGGAGGATGAGGAGAAGGAGGAGGAAAAGGAGGAGGAGGAAAATGAGGAGAATGAGGAGGAGGAGAAGGATGAGTAGGAGGATGAGGAGGAGAATGAGAAGGAGGAGGGGAGAAGGAGAAGAAGACGAAGAGGAAGAGGAGGATGAGGGAGCCGCTTATAAGGAAACCCCTGACATTTTCCCTATGCTCCAGAAAGCTCCATACCTGAACTTCTTTCTTTCTGTTTGTCTCCCTTTACTACTTTGGTCAGCGATTATATTTTGTAATTATTTATTTTGTTCTACTCACATCATTGATCCAAGCTACAATTTGTTCTATTCAATTCTGTCTATGTTACCAATTTCATTGCAGTCAGGAATTTCCCATATCCGCTCCACCACTTGAAACACCATTTCCCAAAATGCATGGGTAAGTCCTGTTGAAAAAGTCGCTCCGTGCACGTCCTACTCGACTGTACAGGCGACGATGCCACACTCCTCAATCGCCCCTTACGACATGCGTAGCAAATAACAACAGTGTCTTTGTTGTGTTCTTTCTCCCCTCATCGTGTGCTCTTTTCTCCCCTCACTGTGAGTTCTATTTCCCCTCACCGTCTGTTCTTTTCTACCCTCAGTGTGAGTTCTTTTCTCCCCTCACCGTGTGTTCTTTGATCCCCTTACCGTGTGCTCTTTGCTCTCCTCTCCGTGTGTTCTTTTCTCCCCTTACCGTGTGCTCTTTTCTTCCTTCAACGTGTGGCACTTTCTCCCCTCACCGTTTGCTCTTTTCTTCCCTCACAGTGTATTCTTTTCTCCTCTCACCGTTTGGTCTTTTCCCCATCACCCAGTGCTATTTTCTCCCCTAACCCTATGCTATTTTCTCCCCTCACCCTGTGCTATTTTCTCCCCTCACCCTGTGCTATTTTCTCCCCTAACCGTGTGCTATTTTCTCCCCTCACCCTGTGATATTTTCTCCCTTCACCCTGTACTATTTTCTCCCCTCACAGTGTGTTCTTTTCACCCCTCATCCTGTGCTATTTTCTCCCCTTACAGTGTGTTCTTTTCTCCCCTCACCCTGTGCTATTTTCTCTCCTCACCATATGTTATTTTCTTCCCTAACCCTGTGCTATTTTCTCCCCTCACCCAGTGCTATTTCCTCCCCTCACCCTGTGCTATTTTCTCCCCTCACCCAGTGCTATTTTCTCCCCTCACCCAGTGCTATTTCCTCCCCTCACACTGTGCTATTTTCTCCCCTCACCCTGTGCTATTTTCTCCCCTCACCCTGTGCTACTTTCTCACCCTATGCTACTTTCTTCCCTCACCCTGTGCTATTTTCTCCCCTCACCCTGTGCTATTTTCTCCCCTCACCCAGTGCTACTTTCTCCCCTCACCCTGTGCTACTTTCTCCCCTCACCCTGTGCTACTTTCTTCCCTCACCCTGTGCTACTTTCTTCCCTCACCCTGTGCTATTTTCTTCCCTCACCTTCTCTCCCCTCACCCTGTGCTATTTTCTCCCCTCACCCTGAACTATTTTCTCCCCTCACCCTGTGCTATTTTCTCCCCTCACCCTGAACTATTTTCTCCCCTCACCCTGTGCTATTTTCTCCCCTCACAGTGTGTTCTTTACTCCCCTCACCGTCAGGACCCCGGTAGCCACACAGGCGAGCTCCAATCTTATTTCCGTCTCAAGCGAAACACAGACCCAACCTTCAACAACGTTATTTGATAGCTTTGCTGTTTCTCCCATTTCAGAGCATAATACTTTTACCGGTGCCTTTCTTTGCATTTGCGATACATGGAAAATATCCTACCCTTTGTTCTAGTTCCAAGCAACGAAAAATATTTCAGCCCACTTGCTCAGTTTCAAAACGATGAAAAATACGCCAAACCGTTGTTTAATTTCAAAGCAAATAATTAACGGAATAAAATCGGGTTTAAATGACTTTGTTAATGCAAAATTTATTGAAAAGCAGCCATTAAGGCTATGAATACGTCTAAGTATTTGAAGTACTGAGCCACATTTTGAATATTTGACCGTATCAAAAGTCCCGGGGACCTTCAAACAAGATTAGTGGAGCGTGTACTTCCTGTTTCATCTGGAAATGAAAAATAAAATGAGTTCAATGACATTAAAATTAAAAATAGATGAAATCACTGAAATAGATAACAAATGAGATAATGACTTAGAAGATGAATGTATCATTAACGAAAAAAGAACGACAATAGGAGAGGATCGTTTATAATATATGTGTATCAGTAACAAAGAACAACAATAAGTGAGGATGACTTAGAAGATACATGTATCAATAACAAAGAAGAACAATAGGTGAGGATGATTTAGAAGATACGTGTAACAATAACAAAGAACAACAATAAGAGATGATGGTTTAGAAGATACATGTAACAATAACAAAGAAGAACAATAGGTGAGGATGATTTAGAAGATATATGTATTAATAGCAAAGAACAACAATAGGAGATATTGACTTAGAAGATATATGTATCAATAGCAAAGAACAACAATAGGAGAGAATGATATAGAAGATATATGTATCAATAGCAAAGAACAACAATAGGAGAGGATGGTTTAGAAGATATGTGTAACAATAACAAAGAACAATAATAGGAGAGGATGGTTTAGAAGATATGTGTAACAATAACAAAGAAGAACACTAGGTGAGGATGGTTTAGAAGATATGTGTAACAATAACAAAGAACAATAATAGGTGAGGATGGTTTAGAAGATATGTGTAACAATAACAAAGAACAATAATAGGAGAGGATGGTTTAGAAGATATGTGTAACAATAACAAAGAACAATAATAGGAGAGGATGGTTTAGAAGATATGTGTAACAATAACAAAGAACAATAATAGGTGAGGATGGTTTAGAAGATATGTGTAACAATAACAAAGAACAATAATAGGAGAGGATGGTTTAGAAGATATGTGTAACAATAACAAAGAACAATAATAGGAGAGGATGGTTTAGAAGATATGTGTAACAATAACAAAGAACAATAATAGGAGAGGATGGTTTAGAAGATATGTGTAACAATAACAAAGAACAATAATAGGAGAGGATGGTTTAGAAGATATGTGTAACAATAACAAAGAACAATAATAGGAGAGGATGGTTTAGAAGATATGTGTAACAATAACAAAGAACAATAATAGGAGAGGATGGTTTAGAAGATATGTGTAACAATAACAAAGAACAATAATAGGAGAGGATGGTTTAGAAGATATGTGTAACAATAACAAAGAACAATAATAGGAGAGGATGGTTTAGAAGATATGTGTAACAATAACAAAGAAGAACACTAGGTGAGGATGGTTTAGAAGATATGTGTAACAATAACAAAGAACAATAATAGGAGAGGATGGTTTAGAAGATATGTGTAACAATAACAAAGAACAATAATAGGAGAGGATGGTTTAGAAGATATGTGTAACAATAACAAAGAAGAACACTAGGTGAGGATGGTTTAGAAGATATGTGTAACAATAACAAAGAACAATAATAGGAGAGGATGGTTTAGAAGATATGTGTAACAATAACAAAGAACAATAATAGGAGAGGATGGTTTAGAAGATATGTGTAACAATAACAAAGAACAATAATAGGAGAGGATGGTTTAGAAGATATGTGTAACAATAACAAAGAACAATAATAGGAGAGGATGGTTTAGAAGATATGTGTAACAATAACAAAGAACAATAATAGGAGAGGATGGTTTAGAAGATTCATTTATTCCTTCATTAATCTGTCTTTCTTTCTTACACTCATCCATTAAATTTTTTAATTTATTCACCCATTCATTCATTTACTCATCCTTCATGCATTCACTCATTCTTTCATTCACACATTCACCCATTCATTCACGCATTCACTCCATCATTCTCTCACTCATTCATTCATTCATTCATTTACTCATTTATTTAATCACACACTCACTTATTCATTCATTCACTCTTTCATTCACTATTTCATTCACTCTTTCATTCATTCATTCATTTACTCACTCACTCATTCATTCATCCATTTACTCACTCATTCATTCACACACTCATTCGTTCACATTCACTCACTCATTCGTTCATTTACTCACTCATTCGTTCATCACTTATTCATGCATTCATACATTCATTCATTCACTCGCTCACTCATTCACTAACTCACTCATTCATTCTATCATTCATTCATTCACTCATTCATGTGTTCACTCATTCATTTGTTCAGTCATTCATTTGTTCAGTCATTCATTTGTTCACTCACTCATTCATTCATTAATTCATTCACCCACTCATCCAGTCATTTACTCACGCATTTACTCATTTACTCACACATTCATTCACTCATCCATTCATTCATTCACTCATCCATTCATTCATTCATTCACTCATTCATTTTTTCTTCTCTTTATGACAAAAAATCATATTTCGTCAAGTCTTTGCGCCCCGACGCCCGCATTGACAACGCGGCCCCCGGGGCCAGCCGACTACATTTTAAGTAACGCTTCTGCCGTACTTTATACCGAGTTTTATACCTCACTGTACTATATAGATCAGGGAGCCGTGTATAGCTCAGTAGTTAGTGAACTGGACTACAAAGGACAAGGGGTAGGGTTCGATCCCAAACCGACGGGTTCCGGGTTCACCCAGCCTTAAATGGGTACCGGATTTTTTTTCTGGGAAAGTAAAGCGGCACGGGCGTAATACCGACCACATTACCCCAAAAATCATATGCCGAAGGTCTGTAAAAATTATGGTCACTAACACCATATCCCCTATACGCCACTTGACGTGACTGGGGCACTTTACTTTTTTTTTACTATATAGATCACAATATTATAGGTATGACAGTATCAAAATGTGTAAGACTTATGCTCCACACAACAAACACTTTAGCTCCCTGTGGAGCATAGGTCTTCAAAAAACACTTTCAGCTTCCTATGGAGCATACGTCTTCAATAAACACTTTCAGCTTCCTGTGGAGCATACGTCTTCAATAAACACTTTCAGCACCATGTGGAGCATAGGTCTTCAACATAAGCTTTCAGCTCCCTGTGGAGCATATATCTTCAACAAACACTTTTAACTCCCCGTGGAGCATATGTCTTCAACAATCACTTTCATTTCCCTCGGGAGCATATGTTTTCAACAAACACTTTCATCTTCCTCTGGAGCATAGGTCTTTAAGAAACATTTACAGCTCCCTGTGTAGCATAGGTCTTCAACAAACACTTTCATCTCCCCGTGGAGCATAGGTCTTCAACAAACACAATCAGCTTCCTCTGGAGCACAGGTTTTCAATAAACACTTTCATTTCCCTGTGGAGCACAGATCTTCAACACACACTTTCAGCTCCCTGTGGAGCACAGATCTTCAACAAACACTTTCAGCTCCCTCTGGAGCACAGGTCATCCATAAACACTTTCAATTCGCTGTGGAGCATATGTCATCAACAAACACTTTCAGCTCCCTGTGGAGCATAGGTCTTCAACAAACAATTTCAGCTCTCTGTTGAGCATAGGTTTTCAACAAACACTTTCAGCTACCTCTGGAACATATGTCTTCAACAAACACTTTCAGCTCCTTGTGGAGCATAGGTCTTCAACAAACACTTTCAGCTCCCTGTGGAGCATATGTTTTCAACAAACACTTTCAGCTCCTTGTGGAGCATAGGTCTTCAACAAACACTTTCAGCTCCCTGTTGAGCATAGGTCTTCAACAATCACTATCAGCTCCTCGTGGAGCATATGACTTCAATAAACACTTTCAGGTCCCTGTGGAGCATATGTCTTCAACAATCACTTTCATCTGCCTCTGGGGCATATGTTTTCAACAAACACTTTCAGCTCCCTGTGAAGCACATGTCTTCAACAAACACTTTCAGCTTCCTGTGGAGCACAGGTCTTCAACAAACACTTTCAGCTCCCTCTGGAGCATAGGTCTTCAACAAACACTTTCAGCTTCCTCTGGAGCACAGGCCCTCAGTACACACTTTCATTTCCCTGTGGAGCACATGTCTTCAACAAACGCTTTCAGCTCCCTGTGGAAGACAGATCTTCAAGAAACACTTTCAGCTCCCTCTGGAGCAGAGGTCTTCCATAAACGCTTTCAGTTCCCTGTGGAGCACAGGTCTTCAACAAACACCTTCAGCTCCCTGTGGAGCACAGGTGTTCAATAAACATTTTCAGTTCCCTGTGGAGCATAGGTCTTCAACAAACACTTTTAGGTCCATGTGGAACATATGTCTTCAACAAACACTTTCAGCTTCATGTGGAGCATAGGTCTTCAAGAAACACGTTCAGCTCCCTCTGGAGCATAGGTCTTCAAAAAACACTTTCAGCTCCCTCTGGAGCATAGGTCTTCAACAAACACTTTCATGTCCATGTGAAACATGTCTTCAACAAACACTTTCAGCTTCCTGTGGAGCATAGATCTTCAACAAACACTTTCAGCTCCCTGTGGAGCATATGTCTTCAACAATCACTTACATCTCCCCGTTGAGCATAGGTCTTCAACAAACACTTTCAGCTCCCTCTGGAGCATAGGTCTTCAACAAACAGTTTCAGCTCCCTGTGCAGCGTATGTCTTCAACAAACACTTTCAGCTCCTTTTGGAGCATAGGTCTTCAACAAACACTTTCAGCTCTCTCTGGAGCATAGGTCTTCAACAAACACTTTCAGCTCCCTGTGTAGCATATGTCTTCAACAAACACTTTCATCTCCCTCTTTAGCATAGGTATTCAACAAACACTTTCATCTCCCTCTGGAGCATAGGTCTTCAACAAACACTTTCAGCTCCCCGTGGAGCATACGTCTTCAACAAACACTTTCAGCTCCTTGTGGAGCATAGGTCTTCAACAAACACTTTCAGTTCTCTCTGGAGCATAGGTCTCCAACAAACACTTTCAGCTCCCTGTGGAGCACAGGTCTTCAACAATCATTTTCCAAGTCGTTCTGTTTCTTGCCATTCTTTTAAGATAATTCCATGTCTTCCACATCATCTTCATCTCTGCTTCTATTTGTTTTCTCGACAACTCCATAGTCTTCCTCTTTGTCTTTTTCCCTGGGGATTCAAAAAAAAACGGGCCTGTTGTGTAATACTCTCAGTTGGCTTCCGCAGTGTGTGTCCTATCCAGCGCCTTTGTCTTTGCTGTATCTCTCGCTGTATCTCTTTATTTTGGTTATCAATTAGCAATCAGAAGCTATCAGACGATGATGATCTGAAGCTACATCTACCCCTCTCTATACTCGGAAAGGGCAGATTAATCAGTGGAAAAGTTGACGTGAGAGAAAGGGTCAGGTGAGGATGAATTATGAAAAAAATAAAAATAACCGCAGTCCATGTTGGTGTGAAACTGAAAATGAATATTTAAAAAAATACACGAGAAACAAGAACGATGTTGAGTGAGGAATAGAATACCAAGAAGATTAAAGTGAGGGGAAAAAAAAAAAGAAGAAAGCTATACATCACTCTCTGTTGTTATTATCAAGAACAATTATCCAATCGTTCAACGTATTTTTCTATTTTATAATTTCCGGTACGGTCACGTGCCATTGCAGTTTAATGCGATTGGCTGATTTGAATACATTATTCGTATTGATATTTACAGTAAAGAACATTGATGGTATTTTTTAGTCTTGTGTAGATATGAATGCTTGTGTGTTGTTGGTAGCGTCAGTAGCGTGCTGGTTAGCGCATTGGTTTAGGGACAGTGTGAATGAGATTTTAATCCAATTTTTACATCATCATCATCATCGAGTGCCGTCTCCGCATCGAAGGTTGGCTACCATGGAGCGCCATTCTGCTTTGTCTCTTGCTTTGATGGTGCAGGTTGTCATATGCTGGTTTGTCCATCTTTTGATGTTACTCGTCCATGTTAGTCTTGGTCTGCCTATGCGTCTTTTACATCGTATTTTCCCCTCCAGGATTACTTTTAGTAAGCTGTTGTGTAATTTAACACGGCCCAAAAATCGCATTTGTCTTGTTTCAATTGTGTTTAGTTCTCTCTTCATTTTTAGTTGTTTTAAGACATCATTGTTTGTTTTCTTTTCTTTCCATCCAATTCTAAACTATTCTTCTATATATCCACATTTCAAAGGCTTTAATTCTCTGTTCTATTTTCATGTCTAATGTCCATGTTTTTTCACCATATAGGAATATTGAGAAGACATAACGTTTTGCTATTCTTAGTTTTAGCCCATGGTGTTATTTGTTTTGATGTTAGTATGTTTTTTCATTACATTAAAATTACTTTTTGTCATTCCTATTCTTTTGTTTATTTCAGTTGTGCATTTTCCATCACTGGTTATAGTATGTCCATAGTAATTGTAACTCTGAACTGTCTCCAGGTCTATTCCTTTAATGTTGATATCCACTTGTGGGTTCCAATCATTACAGTATTTAGTTTATCCGTTTAAATAAAATAGTCTTGATTGAGAGCTCAACATTGAGCTTAAGAGCTAGACAAGACTAAATAAAGAGTCGATAGAAATGACGAGTTATCGTTTGTGCTCGAAGTGACGTCTTCGTCCCGAGGTGAAATAACAAAAAGGCCAACATGAGATGTGAAGTCTTCGCGTGTCTGGCCACATTGGAAAAACGGAGGAAAGAAGACTGACTGAAACAGAGAAATGAAAACAGGCTAAAACAGAGAAATGAAAACAGGCTAAAATAGAGAAATGAAGACAGAGTGAAACAGAGAAATGAAGACAGACTAAAACAGAGAAATGAAAACAGGCTAAAATAGAGAAATGAAGACAGAGTGAAACAGAGAAATGAAGACAGGCTAAAATAGAGAAATGAAGACAGAGTGAAACAGAGAAATGAAAACAGGCTAAAATAGAGAAATGAAAACAGGCTAAAACAGAGAAATGAAGACAGACTAAAACAGAGAAATGAAGACAGACTAAAACAGAGAAATGAAAACAGGCTAAAATAGAGAAATGAAGACAGAGTGAAACAGAGAAATAAAGACAGAGTGAAACTGAGAAATGATATTCCAAAACAAGGACATGAAGACAGAGCAAAGCAGAGAAATGGAAACAGAGTAAAAGAGAGAAATGGAGAGACAGAGTAAAAGAGAGAAATGGAGAGACAGAGTAAAAGAGAGAAATTGAGTTTTGGCCCCGGTTGCCTCATATGAAATTCCGCGCTGCAGTGGCTCAATAAGTTTAGAAAAAGTCAATACAGCGAGAGAAAAAACTGACTCGTACTTACATATGCTAGTCTTGTACGATGAGGTGTTATCTCATGTGATATTTAACATCATATGCCACAGCGGTTGGCGTAGGCGATCATATCCTTTCGCAATTTTATATCGACTGGTTAGTCTCGAGGCAAGACGCCGGCCTCGAGACAGAGAGGTTGTGGGTTCAAATCCCGGTTGGTTGGGATTGTTATTTATGATTTCTTTCTGCCGCAACCAACCCTGGTCCCAGCATCTAGGCCCGGCTTGAAACTTCAATTACTCATCGACTGAGTACCTCCGAAGTCGGAGTTATCTGCCTGTGCGGCGAGGGAGCCCTGTGCACACGGCTGCCAGGGAAATATGGATTAACAAGCAAAAACCAGTTCCTTGTCTCTAGGGACTTGGTCAGACGTAAAAGCTGGCTAACGAAATAAAAATATATTATCAACAGTTGTTTGTATCAATTCTGTTGATGATTGTTTCCATTCATAACACCAAGCTATCTAATATTTCCAACTTTCCTCTTCTCAAGATGTGCTCGAATAATGTCAATTGTTTCATTCTGATGTTTTTTAGGAGCTCCCTTTTCGTGTTGGCATCGTTGGTTATTTTAGCTTTCCAGTGAACTATCAACATTCTGAGAAATCCCATCTCGGTGGCATCTAATCGTTGTTTTCTTTTGTCTGTCTACTGTAGATGATGATATTCTTCCAAAGTTTCAGCTCCCTGTGGATCTTAGGTGTTCACTAAGCTCTTTCCAAGCGGTTCTGATTCTTGCCATTCTTTTCAGATCATTCTATTCTTCCCCATCATCTTCATCTCGGCATCATTTATCTCCAAAAATATTGTTGATCTTCTTTGTCTTTTTCCCTGAAGATTCCATAAATGACATGTTGTGCAATACTCTCAGTTGGCTTCCTCAGTGCGTATCCTGTCCATCGTCTTCACTGTATCTTTTTGTTCACTGATATTTGACTGGTATTTTTCCTTCATTTTATGTTAGTGGTTTTGTCCTATTTCAATTCTTTTATTCTGCGTAAGCATACATTAATGAAAGTCTGTATCTTCATAATTGTCATTTGAGTTGTTCTCTATCTTTCACAGCCATTTATAATAGTACTGACAACATTGGAGTTTTTTTTATTTTTGCAAATAACCTAATTTCTTTGCATTTCCATTTGTTTTCTAGTGCAAGGGAGTCTCCTCTTACTTTTTGTATCCTTATTTTGGTATCATTCTATGTTCCTGCTTCTCTGTCCATGATATTTTTAAAAAGTACAGTACCCCCGTCACGCCAAGAGACGGCGTATAGCGAATATGGTGTTAGTGACCATAATTGTGCAGACCTACAGCACAGGATTTTTAGGGTAATGTCGGTATTATGCCCGTGGCGCTTTACTTTCCCAGAAAAAAAGCCGGCACACATTTAAGGGGGAGCCGCGATAGCTCAGTGGTTAGTGAACTGGACTACAAAGGACAAGAGGCAGGGTTCGATCCCAACCGACGGCTTCCGGTTTCACCCAGCCTTAAATGGGTACCAGATTTTTTTTCTGGGAAAGTAAAGCGGCACGGGCGTAATACCGACCACATTACCCTAAAAATCCTGTTCTGAAGGTCTGTAAAAATTATGGTCACTAACACCATATTCCCTATACGCCACTTGGCGTGACGGGGGTACTTTACTTTTTTTTTTACCCATTTAAGGCTGGGTGAACCCGGAAACCGTCGGTTGGGATCGAACCCTACCCCTTGTCCTTTGTAGTCCAGTTCACTAACCACTGAGCTATCGCGGCTCCCTGTCCATGATATAACTCTTATATTCTGTATAGCATGTATAAAGTTAAACGTATCAAGTTAAACGTATCAAGTTAAACGTATCAAGTTAAACGTATAAAGTTAAACGTATAAACAAAGAGTTTATTTTTAAACTTTCTGTCCTGAAATGTATTTTCCGTTGACTGAAATTGCAAACAAGGATGAAAAAAAAATTAAAAAATAAAACTTATTATTGAACAATTAATTATTATATATCTAACCATTTTAAACCGCTTAATTTTCACGTCATTGTTGTACGGGTTAATATTTAGTTATAAATGACTACGACCAGTACTGAAATACAAGACACTGGTATAATATTCAGACATCACTTGGTAAAAGAAGTCAGCGTTTACTAACACTAGCATTATTGGTTACCATAGAGACAAACAAGTCCAGGCATATTCATACGCAGCAAGAGTCCACACCAGGTCAGGAACAGCGGAAATAGTTCTTGCACACAGAAGTCCTCGGTCGCCGTTCGCGGATTTATTTATTACGTCAGACAGGAGATCATATTACGAGGCAGAATCGAGGGATTTCCATTGTGCGCTTCCATCACTGTTTTCCTGTTTCATTTGTTTGTAGCTTCAATATTCCCTTCTTGATAATATATGGGCTACACAAACCATAAGGGACTGTCGACATTCGTAGTAACGTGTCATTTGTAGTTACTGACATTTACAATTTGTTACATTACATTATTTATGTTTATTTTTCTTATGAATTGTAGAATACATGAAGGTAGATTAATCACTAATAGACATCATCATCGTTACTGAGTGCCATCTCCGCAACGAAGGTTGGCTACCATGGAGCGCCATTACGCTCTGTCTCTTGCTTTGATAGGCTGACTTGTCCATCTTTTTGTGCTACTTGTCAAAAAAGCAGCTTTCCAAAAAATGAGGAAGATATTATGCAATCCATTTTTGACATTCGAAACAAGAAAAAGAGTTTTTAAATGTTATGTAGAGCCAGTCATAACATATGGCTGAGAATCATGGACAACAGGACAACAGACAAGAAAATCACTGGAGTCTGTAGAGATGTGGTTTTACAGAAGAATGTTGAGAATACCATGGACAGCTAAGAAGAGTAATGAAAATTCTCTGAAAGAGGTCAAATCAAAAAGAGAGCTAATTTCCAATATTAGGAAGAAACAATCATCATTTTTTGGCCATGTAATGAGAATGGAACAGCTGGAATATATTGTAAAAACTGGGAAAATTGAGGGACAAAGAGATAGAGGGAAGCAAAGAGAAAAAATACCAGACAGCTTAAGAGAATGACTTGGCAGAAGGTCAACAACAGAAATAATAAATAACTGTTGAGATTGAAAGTTGTGGAGAGACATGATCACCTACGCCAGCAGTCCCGGTACTTAATGATGATGATGACTTTAAGGGGAAAAAAAAACACTTTCTACACTACTGCGATTCGAACCTGGGTCTATTGGCTTCGAGCCGGACAAGTTATCAATTTGACCACCGGCTGCCCACGTAGTGTAAACAATAAAGAAATACGAGAAGTTGGACTGTAAAAACGGAAATAAACAAACACGTGACAAAATGGTACACCAGCATTCAGCATTGTTGATTTCAGTTCCGCTGTTCTCTCAGAGAAAGAGAATATTTGATTAGTTCTGAGAACTAAACAGATTGCAGTCCAGGAAGTTCAAGAACAGCCAGCATTGGAGTTGCTGATTACTGCAATCGATCTTACTGCAGTCAATGGTGGACAATATGCTCTTGAGTTCGTCTCGGCCAAATGCTGAGTAAGTCTGATAATAATTTATATAGCGCGATGGTTACATCTGTTGAAGTTCTTGTATTTTTTTTCCCTTCTGTGTCCTCATTTTCCTTTCAATGTCCAGGGAAAAGTGGTGGAAATGAGCTGATAGCATTCAGCGAGCCATAGCTGATTGTGATGAATAATGATAAGCTAAAAAGAAGAAGTGAGTATTAGCTGAGTGGCAGTGTTTCCTAGCGTTTGGCTTTTCGTGGTAAGGCGCTGTGCCACTGAGTACGGGTTCGATCCTGCTTTGGTCCATATTTTTTTCTGTTGTTGATTATTTGTCATTTTTCCGAGTGCTGTAAACATAACTCTTCTACTGAATTGATTGGTAGAAATATATATTTGCTATGAGACATGAATAGTTGTACCTGTAGACACGGGAATTGTTAATAATGACGATGATGAAGATGATGATACATATATAAGAAAGCATACGACAGCTTAGGGAGCCGCGATAGCTCAGTGGTTAGTGAACTGGACTACCACGGACAAGGGGTGGGGTTCGCCACCAACCGTCGGCTTCCGGGTTCACCCAGCCTTAAATGGGTACCGGATTTTTTTCTGGGAAAGTAAAGCAGCACGGGCGTAATACTGGCCACATTACCCCAAAAATCATGTGCTTAAGGTCTGTAAAATATAGGGCACTAACACCATATTTCCCTATACGCCACTTGGCGTGACAGGGGTACTTTACTTTACTTTTATACGACAGCTTAAGAGAATGTCTTGGCAGAAGGTCATCAACATAAATGATAAATAACTGTGAAGAGACATGATCACCAACGCCAGCAGATATGGTACTTGATGATGATATAGGAAAGCAAACAATAATAGTATATTTAAAAAAAAAAACTGTCTTTACGACACATAGTACCATTGCTGGTGTATGTCGGGGGGCAACGATAGAACCAGAGGGATAAAGGCCGCTTGGTCAAGCAGTCGCCACGACCTGTGAGACTCAGGATTTTTATTTCATCCCCGATAGAAAAAAATCCTTTCTGTCTACCGCGGGCTTCGAACAGCGGAACAGTGGTTTTAGCCGCACGGCCACGCGCACCTCTAATAGTATAGTATGGGGTAAAAATGTGAACAACTGAAGAGTCAGAAAACATGGAACAGTGAATAAGTGAAAAGTAATCGACTTTTAAACTGACTTTTTTCAATTGGTTTAACGAACCAAAGCTGACAAAGGTCTTAGTTTGCCTTAATGTGATTATGCAGAAACAATCAATCGGGGAAATGTAATTAAAGTGTAGGGTAATCGATGAGAGAAGGTCATCATCATCATCATCATCATTATCAACTACCGTGTCTGCTGGCGTAGGTCATCATGTCTTTCCACAACTTTTGACCTCGACAGTTATTTATCATTTCTGTTGTTGACCTTCTGCCAAGCCATTCTCTTAAGCTGTCTGGTATTTTTTTCTCTTTGCTTCCCTCTATCTCTTCGTCCCTCAATTTTCCCAGTTGTTACAATATATTCCAGCTGTTTCCTTCTCATTACATGGCCAAAACATGATGATTGTTTCTTCCTATATATTGGAAATTAGCTCTCTTTTTGCTTCAGCCTTTTTCAGAACGTTTTCATTACTCTTCTTAACTGCTCATGGTATTCTCAACATTCTTCTGTAAAACCACATTTTTACAGCCTCCAGTTATTTTTTTTGCCTGTTGTCCTATTGTCCATGATTCACATCCATATATTAAGACTGGCTCTACATAACATTTCATAACTCTTTTTCTTATTTCTGTTGTCAAAAATGGATTGCGCAATATCTTCCTAATTTTTGGGAAAGCTGCTTTTTCCTGAGCCATTCTGCATCTCACCTCTGTATTAGCAGAGAAAAGGAAAACTTGATATAACTGGAAGTGAAGCATCGGGTCGAAAAATGCAAATGTCGCATAATGGCTGTCAACTACGTCACAAATGAAGTGTCGTATTTTAGAAGAAGTAGTAAAACTTAGGAAGTCTAATGACAAACGATAATTCTCAAACAGCAGAGATAGAACCAAGATGCAACAAAGCTTGTCAAATCATTGGACAGTTATCACCACTATTGTCCAACAAGGAAATAACTCTGCAGGCAAATACAATCTTCATCCCAACGTTGTGCTACCAATGCCAGACCTGGACCCTAGATGTAAGAACAATAAGCAAAATAACCTCTACAGAGATGAAATGTGTTAGACGAATGGCAGGAAACAGTCTGAGAGATAAGATCAGAAATGAAAAACTAAGAAAAAAACTAGGAATAGCCCCCGCCATAGAATATATAAGGAAACAACATATAAAATGGGTTGGCCATGTGACAAGGCGGAAAGATCAAAACACAACACAACGAGCCTTCAGCAAACGTTGTGAGAACACCAGACTCAAG
Source organism: Megaustenia siamemsis (assembly GCA_032433765.1). NCBI lineage: Eukaryota > Metazoa > Mollusca > Gastropoda > Stylommatophora > Ariophantidae > Megaustenia > Megaustenia siamemsis. Next base: position 37,419,415 of record JAVIAB010000145.1, on the reverse strand, counting down.
GGTCGACAACGAAAAAGATGGATCGATCGAATATTAGAAGCACTAGGAAACATAACAGCAGCAGAGGCGAACAGAAGAGCAAAATACCACAACTTATATCTCCCCTCGACGCTGAAAGGCAGGTGAGGAAGGAAAGAGGAAGAAGACATATTTATGGTTGTCAGTGTTTTTGTTTCTGTGTAAACATCGTGCACTATATTACCGGCTGTCTTGCATTCTCTGTCTTTGTCTCTTTATCACTTAATCTACTTATTTCACCTCTTTATTTAACTTTCTTCCTCATCCTCTCTATAATTCTGTTTCACTAGCTCTCTCTATATCTTTTTTTTCTCTCTAACATTCACGTTATTTCTCGCTTTTTCTGTCGCTTTATCTTTCTCTGCGTAATACCGACCACATTACCCCAACAATCATGTGCCGAAAGTCTATAAAAATTATGGTCACTAACACCATATTCCCTATACACCACTTGGCGTGACGGGGCTCTTTACATTTTTTTCCCTCTCTCACTGTATCATTCTCTCTCTCAACTCCATTTATCTCTCTTGTACTTTCTCACTCTCTTTATTTCTCCATCTTTCTGTCACACCCTCTCTCTCTCTCTCTCTCTCTCTTTCTCTCTCTCCAAATAACTATACTACTAACAAATTCATCCTTACCAAACTCCCTCACCCGTCCTTCTTTCTATCCCATTCCAATCACTGTAAACGAATTAAACTCCATAATTGCTCAACCGCCCGTGCCAGTGGAATCATCCGAATTACTAACTCATCTCCCAAACAAGAAAGGTAATTGTAGTCCCCATCATAGCAGCCCCAGTACACGTCAAAAGACATAAGGCGAAACCACACAGAAAGTAAACACAACCAACTGTTCCTTGTCATACTCTCGCTCTCTTTCTCTCTCTGCGATCAAGACTCAATCAGAGTAGGATTCCAGACTCTCTCATGAAGACAGCTGTCTATTTAAGTACTTGTCATACTCTCTCTCTCACTCTCTCTGCGATCAAGACTGAATCAGAGTAGGATCCCAGACTCTCTCATGAAGACAGCTGTCTATTTAAGTCCTTGTCATACTCTCTCTCTCTCTCTCTCTCTCTCTCACTCTCTCTGCGATCAAGACTCAATCAGAGTAGGATTCCAGACTCTCTCATGAAGACAGCTGTCTATTTAAGTACTTGTCATACTCTCTCTCTCACTCTCTCTGCGATCAAGACTGAATCAGAGTAGGATTCCAGACTCTCTCATGAAGACAGCTGTCTATTTAAGTCCTTGTCATACTCTCTCTCTCTCACTCTCTCTGCGATCAAGACTCAATCAGATTAGGATTCCAGACTCTCTCATGAAGACAGCTGTCTATTTAAGTCCTTGTCATACTCTCTCTCTCTCACTCTCTGCGATCAAGACTCAATCAGAGTAGGATTCCAGACTCTCTCATGAAGACAGCTGTCTATTTAAGTACTTGTCATACTCTCTCTCTCACTCTCTCTGCGATCAAGACTGAATCAGAGTAGGATCCCAGACCCTCTCATGAAGACAGCTGTCTATTTAAGTCCTTGTCATACTCTCTCTCTCTCTCTCTCTCTCTCTCTCTCTCACTCTCTCTGCGATCAAGACTGAATCAGAGTAGGATTCCAGATTCTCTCATGAAGACAGCTGTCTATTTAAGTCATGTCATACTCTCTCTCTCTCTCTCTCTCTCTCTCTCTCTCTCTCACTCTCTCTGCGATCAAGACTCAGTCAGAGTAGGATTCCAGACTCTCTCATGAAGACAGCTGTCTATTTAAGTACTTGTCATACTCTCTCTCTCACTCTCTCTGCGATCAAGACTGAATCAGAGTAGGATTCCAGACTCTCTCATGAAGACAGCTGTCTATTTAAGTACTTGTCATACTCTCTCTCTCTCTCTCTCTCTCACTCTCTCTGCGATCAAGACTGAATCAGAGTAGGATTCCAGACTCTCTCATGAAGACAGCTGTCTATTTAAGTACTTGTCATACTCTCTCTCTCACTCTCTCTGCGATCAAGACTGAATCAGAGTAGGATTCCAGACTCTCTCATGAAGACAGCTGTCTATTTAAGTACTTGTCATACTCTCTCTCTCTCTCTCTGCGATCAAGACTGAATCAGAGTAGGATTCCAGACTCTCTCATGAAGACAGCTGTCTATTTAAGTCCTTGTCATACTCTCTCTCTCTCTCTCTCTCACTCTCTCTTCGATCAAGACTGAATCAGAGTAGGATTCCAGACTTTCATGAAGACAGCTGTCTATTTAAGTCCTTGTCATACTCTCTCTCTCTCTCTCACTCTCTCTGCGATGAAGACTCAATCAGAGTAGGATTCCAGACTCTCTCATGAAGACAGCTGTCTATTTAAGTACTTGTCATACTCTCTCTCTCTCACTCTCTCTGCGATCAAGACTGAATCAGAGTAGGATTCCAGACTCTCTCATGAAGACAGCTGTCTATTTAAGTCCTTGTCATACTCTCTCTCTCTCTCACTCTCTCTGCGATCAAGACTCAATCAGAGTAGGATTCCAGACTCTCTCATGAAGACAGCTGTCTATTTAAGTCCTTGTCATACTCTCTCTCTCTCTCACACTCTCTCTGCGATCAAGACTCAATCAGAGTAGGATTCCAGACTCTCTCATGAAGACAGCTGTCTATTTAAGTACTTGTCATACTCTCTCTCTCTCACTCTCTCTGCGATCAAGACTGAATCAGAGTAGGATTCCAGACTCTCTCATGAAGACAGCTGTCTATTTAAGTACTTGTCATACTCTCTCTCTCACTCTCTCTGCGATCAAGACTGAATCAGAGTAGGATTCCAGACTCTTTCATGAAGACAGCTGTCTATTTAAGTACTTGTCATACTCTCTCTCTCACTCTCTCTGCGATCAAGACTGAATCAGAGTAGGATTCCAGACTCTCTCATGAAGACAGCTGTCTATTTAAGTCCTTGTCATACTCTCTCTCTCTCTCTCACTCTCTCTGCGATCAAGACTGAATCAGAGTAGGATTCCAGACTCTCATGAAGACAGCTGTCTATTTAAGTCCTTGTCATACTCTCTCTCTCTCTCTCACTCTCTCTGCGATCAAGACTCAATCAGAGTAGGATTCCAGACTCTCTCATGAAGACAGCTGTCTATTTAAGTACTTGTCATACTCTCTCTCTCACTCTCTCTGCGATCAAGACTGAATCAGAGTAGGATTCCAGACTCTCTCATGAAGACAGCTGTCTATTTAAGTCCTTGTCATACTCTCTCTCTCTCTCTCTCTCACTCTCTCTGCGATCAAGACTCAATCAGAGTAGGATTCCAGACTCTCTCATGAAGACAGCTGTCTATTTAAGTCCTTGTCATACTCTCTCTCTCTCTCACTCTCTCTGCGATCAAGACTCAATCAGAGTAGGATTCCAGACTCTCTCATGAAGACAGCTGTCTATTTAAGTACTTGTCATACTCTCTCTCTCACTCTCTCTGCGATCAAGACTGAATCAGAGTAGGATTCCAGACTCTCTCATGAAGACAGCTGTCTATTTAAGTACTTGTCATACTCTCTCTCTCTCTCTCACTCTCTCTGCGATCAAGACTCAATCAGAGTAGGATTCCAGACTCTCTCATGAAGACAGCTGTCTATTTAAGTACTTGTCATATTCTCTCTCTCACTCTCTCTGCGATCAAGACTGAATCAGAGTAGGATTCCAGACTCTCTCATGAAGACAGCTGTCTATTTAAGTACTTGTCATACTCTCTCTCTCACTCTCTCTGCGATCAAGACTCAATCAGAGTAGGATTCCAGACTCTCTCATGAAGACAGCTGTCTATTTAAGTCCTTGTCATACTCTCTCTCTCTCTCTCACTCTCTCTGCGATCAAGACTCAATCAGAGTAGGATTCCAGACTCTCTCATGAAGACAGCTGTCTATTTAAGTACTTGTCATATTCTCTCTCTCACTCTCTCTGCGATCAAGACTGAATCAGAGTAGGATTCCAGACTCTCTCATGAAGACAGCTGTCTATTTAAGTACTTGTCATACTCTCTCTCTCTCTCTCTCTCTCTGCGATCAAGACTGAATCAGAGTAGGATTCCAGACTCTCTCATGAAGACAGCTGTCTATTTAAGTACTTGTATACTCTCTCTCTCACTTTCTCTGCGATCAAGACTGAATCAGAGTAGGATTCCAGACTCTCTCATGAAGACAGCTGTCTATTTAAGTCCTTGTCATACTCTCTCTCTCTCTCTCACTCTCTCTGCGATCAAGACTGAATCAGAGTAGGATTCCAGACTCTCATGAAGACAGCTGTCTATTTAAGTCCTTGTCATACTCTCTCTCTCACTCTCTCTGCGATCAAGACTCAATCAGAGTAGGATTCCAGACTCTCTCATGAAGACAGCTGTCTATTTAAGTACTTGTCATACTCTCTCTCTCACTCTCTCTGCGATCAAGACTCAATCAGAGTAGGATTCCAGACTCTCTCATGAAGACAGCTGTCTATTTAAGTCCTTGTCATACTCTCTCTCTCTCTCTCACTCTCTCTGCGATCAAGACTCAATCAGAGTAGGATTCCAGACTCTCTCATGAAGACAGCTGTCTATTTAAGTCCTTGTCATACTCTCTCTCTCTCACTCTCTCTGCGATCAAGACTCAATCAGAGTAGGATTCCAGACTCTCTCATGAAGACAGCTGTCTATTTAAGTACTTGTCATACTCTCTCTCTCTCACTCTCTCTGCGATCAAGACTGAATCAGAGTAGGATTCCAGACTCTCTCATGAAGACAGCTGTCTATTTAAGTCCTTGTCATACTCTCTCTCTCTCTCTCTCACTCTCTCTGCGATCAAGACTGAATCAGAGTAGGATTCCAGACTCTCTCATGAAGACAGCTGTCTATTTAAGTACTTATCATATTCTCTCTCTCACTCTCTCTGCGATCAAGACTGAATCAGAGTAGGATTCCAGACTCTCTCATGAAGACAGCTGTCTATTTAAGTACTTGTCATACCTTCTCTCTCTCTCTCTCACTCTCTCTGCGATCAAGACTCAATCAGAGTAGGATTCCAGACTCTCTCATGAAGACAGCTGTCTATTTAAGTACTTGTCATACAATATCATCAATACGTAAACAATTGGAATGTCGAAACATGAAAAGTAAAACGGAGCATTATTATTATCCTACGAATCAGAAATTAAATCCCCTCCCAGTCAATATCTAATTTAAGAGCAAGAGTGACGTGGAAGCTTGTTTTCCACACACAAGTAATATCATATTTAGAAGGTCGGAATGTAATTTCGACAATTAAGCTATTGGATGTTTGTACGTATTGAATACTTTGTACGACACACATCAAGGTGAATACTTTGTACGACATACATCAAGGTGAATACTTTGTACGACACACATCAAGGTGAATACTTTGTACGACATACATCAAGGTGAATACTTTGTACGACACACATCAAGGTGAATACTTTGTACGACATACATCAAGGTGAATACTTTGTACGACATACATCAAGGTGAATACTTTGTACGACACACATCAAGGTGAATACTTTGTACGACACACATCAAGGTGAATACTTTGTACGACATACATGAAGGTGAATACTTTGTACGACACACATCAAGGTGAATACTTTGTACGACATACATCAAGGTGAATACTTTGTACGACATACATCAAGGTGAATACTTTGTACGACATACATCAAGGTGAATACTTTGTACGACACACATCAAGGTGAGTACTTTGTACGACACACATCAAGGTGAATACTTTGTACGACATACATCAAGGTGAATACTTTGTACGACACACATCAAGGTGAATACTTTGTACGACACACATCAAGGTGAATACTTTGTACGACATACATGAAGGTGAATACTTTGTACGACACACATCAAGGTGAATACTTTGTACGACACACATCAAGGTGAATACTTTGTACGACACACATCAAGGTGAATACTTTGTACGACACACATCAAGGTGAATACTTTGTACGACACACATCAATGTGAATACTTTGTACGACACACATGAAGGTGAATACTTTGTACGACACACATCAAGGTGAATACTTTGTACGACACACATCAAGGTGAATACTTTGTACGACACAAATCAAGGTGAATACTTTGTACGACACACATCAAGGTGAATACTTTGTACGACACACATCAAGGTGAATACTTTGTACGACACACATCAAGGTGAATACTTTGTACGACACACATGAAGATGAATACTTTGTACGACACACATCAAGGTGAATACTTTGTACGACACACATCAAGTTGACTACTTTGTACGACACACATCAATGTGAATACTTTGTACGACACACATCAAAGTGAATACTTTGTACGAGACACATCAAGGTGAATACTTTGTACGTATTGAATACTTTGTACGAGATACATCAAGGTGAACACTTTGTACGTGACACATCACGGTGAACACTTTGTACGAGATACATCATGGTGAACACTTTGTACGAGATACATCACGGTGAACACTTTGTACGAGATACATCAAGGTGAACACTTTGTACGAGATACATCACGGTGAACACTTTGTACGAGTCGCATAGCGGTGAACACTTTGTACGTGACACATCAAGGTGAACACTTTGTACGAGACACATAGCGGTGAACACTTTGTACGAGACACATAACGGTGAACACTTTGTACGTGACATATCACGATGAACACTTTGTACGAGACACATTAGGGCGAAAACTGTCTAAGAGACACATAACTTTGAACCCATTGTACGAGACATATCATGGTGAACACCTTGTACGAGACACATAGCGGTGAACACATTGCAAGAGACACATCACGGTGAACACGTTGTACGAGACACATCACGGTCAACACATTGCAAGAGACACATCACGGTGAACACGTTGTACGAGACACATCACGGTGAATACATTGCAAGAGACACATCACGGTGAACACGTTGTACGAGACACATCACGGTGAAAATATTGTACGAGACACATCACGGTGAACACATTGTACGAGAGACATCACATACATAGCTTTAACCCGCTCACCTCGCTACACAGTCACTTATCTGCATCTAAAAGTAGCACTGTTGTTCTAATCTTGGATTTTTTCCTGCATTTATGAAATATATCTTAAGTATAGTACATTATTTCTAGCTGGAAAACAACAAGAGATATAGAAACAAAGTTGAACGCATTCGAAAATAAATGTCTAAGGAAAATACTTGATATAGCGTGGACCGAATTCAAAACAAACGAGGAAATTAGAGAAATCGCCAATCAACCACTAATATCTTCAGTAATAAAGAAAAGACGATGGTCATATGTTGGACATGTGATGAGGAGAGATAATAACCGAATAGCAAAGCAAGCCCTCAAATGGGAAACAACAGGTAAGAGGAAAAGAGGAAGACCCAGAGAGACAATGAGAAGAACATTGATGAGAGAGGCAAGAGCAGCAGGAATCGGCTCCCTCAATGAGATAGAGCTGCTTGCACAGAACAGAGATAAATGGCGAGATTTGATAAAATATCTTTAAAAGAATTGAAAACTGCTAGAGCAAAAATTCACATAAGAGAGGGAATATCTTATTCTACGCCCTATGGGCCGGCTACAACTCGTAAGATCAATAGATATATAGATAGATAGTACATTCTACACATTCTTAAAAGTGATATTTTATGGAAGTGGTTCCAATTTGTGACACCAGACAGGAAGTACTATTTTTAGTTAGTATACTGTTATGTGTAGCTGATATTTTTGTATCAGAAAAGGGAGCTCCTAAAAAAAAACATCAGAAAGAAACAATCGGAATACTTGGTTACAACTGGCAAAATAAAAGGAAATATGATCGTGGACGACAAAGAGAGAAAATACTGGATAGTTTGGTGTCATGGCATGGAAAACGGTCAACAATAGAACTGATACGATGCACTGTGGAAAGAGGATTGTGGAAGGACATAATCGCCTACGCCAACCGGTATGGATGATATTGATGATGATATTTTAGTAGAAGATGTTTGTAACAAACAGATCAATGATTGGCAAACAATAATTTATTTTTTAACTACAAAAGTGTTTTAATTTTAAGTTACAGCTTCTTCTAATCATATTAAAGGTGTACTAGGAGATGTGTGCAATGTTATGACCATGGAAAGACAAATACAATCTTTATACAAACGTTGTGCTACCAATGTCAGACCTGGACCCTAGATGCAAGAACAATAAGCAAAATAACCTCTACTGAGATGAAATGTATTAGACGAATGACATGAAACAGTCTGAGAGATAAAATCAGAAATGAAGAACTGAGGAAAAAAGCTAGGAATAGCCCCCGCCATAGAATATAAAAGGAAACAACAGATAAAATGGTTTGGCCACGTGACAAGGCAGAAAGATCAAAACACAACACAACGAGCCTTCAACAAACGTTGTGAGAACACCAGACCCAAGGGTCGACAACGAAAAAAGATGGATCGATGGAATATTAGAAGCACTAGGAAACATAACAGCAGCAGAGGCGAACATAAGAGCAAAAGACCGCAAATTATATCTCCCCTCGACGCTGAAAGACAGATGGGGAGGGAAAGATGAAGAAGAAGATATGGAAAGACACAGATGAGCAAGGTCAAGGTAAAGTACGAGACTTGAATCGGCGTCTTAGCACGCGACTTTCCACCCATATGTGCTCGGCCGCCTATTTAGAAGTTTTCGGAGACTTCTGGACAATGTCGCCTCAAGCATCGAAACTCTCTATACGAGGCGGCATTCCTCATCTTCCTAGAGTAATATCCTGGTACCCATTTCTGGTAACGGGTGGGTCGAACGTGTGAGTAGTTTTTTTCCAACCACGAGTACAGCTCACACTGCTTCCAGCGGGAATCGAAAATGGGTTGTCCGAACGTCGGTAGCTCAGTCGGGTTGTGGTGCAAATAAATTATCACTGAAATTAACAACCGTGCAACTTTCCGTCGACACTGTAAGGCAATCATTGATAAAAGTGTCAAGTAAATAAAATCAAGGGAACAGGCAAATAATTGCAATGCTGCGGTAAAGCTGGTAGCACGGAGCCAGTAGTGGGGTGTGATAAACACTCCAAGGTATGGTGACAGCTTTACAAGGAAAGAACACAACACAACACTGACGTTTTGGCCTATGGTCTTCTTCAGAATACAGGGACAACGACAACAAACGGTGAAGCACAATTATCTATAACTAGATGTCGGATGATCAGGTACAGGGAGAGGTGGGCAGAGAGGGAATTCAGATGGTAAGATAAGTTGTGTTTTGATCACTCTGCTTTGTTACCTGGCCAAACCATTTTATCTGTTGTTACTTTATATATTCTATGTCGGAAGCTCTTCCTAACATATTTCTCAGTTCTTCATTTCTGATCTTATCTCTCAGACTGTTTCCTGTCACTCGTCTAACACATTTTATCTCAGTAGAGGTTATTTTCCTTATTGTTCATGCATCTAGGGTCCAGGTCTGGCATTGGTAGCACAACGTTGGGATGAAGATTGTATTGTATAGTGCTCGTTTTGCCTCCAGAGTTATTTCCTTGTTGGACAATAGTGGTGATAACTGTCCGATGATTTGACAAGCTTTGTTGCAGCTTGATTCTATCTCTGCTGTTTGGGAATTATCGTTTGTCATTAGACTTCCTAGGCATTTGAATTCCTCTACTTGTTTTAGTTGTCTGCCATCTTTAGTTATGATAATGTTCTGTTTATTTTTGGCGACATTCATGACTTCTCTTTTGTTGATGTTTATTTTCATGTCGTATTTCGCGCCTGTGCTGTTGAGTTTATTTAAGTGCTCTTGTAGGTCTTGCTTTTTTTCTTGCATTAGTGTCTGATTTTCTGCAAATAAAAACTCCTTGATCTTCTCTGTCTAAAAATAAAACCAAAAATATTAAATAATTCATCATCATCAAGTACCGCGCCTGCCTGCGCAGAGTTGATCATGTCTCTCCACAACTTCCGATCACGACAGTTAATACATAGTTAAACAATTATCATTTCCAAATAGAATGAGAAATACAAATAAGAATAAAAGGTCTTCCTTGCAAACCGTGCTGTGGGTAGAAAGAAAATGAACGCCACTGTACACGCACGAGATATGTGTCAAATTAAAATTAGCGTTACGGCAGCTTCGCATTTACAATGCATTTCTTTGCTTTGAGTCCACATTTTTTTTTATGTGGTCGGTATCACACCATGCCGCTTTTCATCATCATCATCATCGCGTGCCTTCTCCGCAACGAAGATTGGCTGCAATGGATCGCCATTCTACTCTGTTTCTTGCTCTGATGGTGCAGGCTGACATAGATTGACTTGTCCATCTTTTGATGTTACTTGTCCATGTTAGTCTTGGTCTGCCTCTGCCTCTGTTACCATGTATTTTTCCTTCCAATATTACTTTTAGTAGGTTGTTGTGTCTTTTAACATGCCCAAAAATTTCATTTGTCTTGTCTTAATTGTATTTAGTATTTCTCTTTTTATTTTCAGTTGTTTTAAAACTTCATCGTTTGTTATCTTTTGTTTCCATCCAATTCTACCTATTCTTCTATAAATCCACATTTCAAAGGCTTCAATTCTCTGTTCTGTTTTCTTGTCTAATGCCCATGTTTCTGCACCATACAGGAATAAAAGGTAAAGGTAAAGTACGAGACTTGAACCGGCGTCTTAGCACGCGAGCTTACACCCATATGTGCTCGGCCGCCTATCCAGAAATGTTCGGAGATTTCTGTATAGTGTCGCCTCAAGCATCTAAACTCAGATGCGAGGCAACATTCCTCACCTTCCCAAGGTAATAACCTGGTACCCATTTCTGCCAACGGCTGGGTCGACCGTGGGGGTATTTTTTTTTCCAACCACGAGTACAATTCACACTGCTCCCAGCGGGAATCGAACACGGGTTGTCCGAACGTCGGTAGTCCAGTCAGGTGGTTTTCCCAACTAGGCTACCGAGGCCCATACAGGAATATTGAGAAGATGTAACATTTTGCCATTCTTAGTTTCAGCCCTGCTGATATTTGCTTTGTTGTTAGTATATTTTTCATGGCATTAAAATTACTTTTTACCATACCTATTCTTTTGTTTATTCTCTCCATGGCTTTCTTTGTAATGTTACATGATGAGGCTCCAATCTCTATCACGGTGGTCTGCCATATTCGTCTTTCTTGTTCTGAATATGCCTCATGTGTACCACACACTTTGCTGTTTTCGCCTTCTGGGCCGTTGATCATTTTCGATTCATCGATGCCGCTTTTACTTCCTAGAAAAATCTCTAGTACCAATTTTATTTTTAAAGGCTGGGTGAACCCCGGAGTCCTTTTGGTCTAAAAAAAAAATAAGTAGTATCTGCAATTTAAAACCGGGGCATTGAGAACCTGAAGCGAGTGCACTAACCAATCGGCCACCAAGGTTAATGTCATAGATACGTCAGCGTTACCGTTAAAGACAGCATTTGGTAGTGAGTGAGCCAGTGCTTTATCTCACCGTCTTTCATCATCATCATCATCAGGTACCGTGCCTGCTGGCGTAGGTGATCATGTCTCTCCACACCTTTCGGTCTCGACATTTATTTATCATTTCTGTTGTTGACCTTCTGCCAAGCCGTTCTATTAAGCTGTCTGGTGTCTTTTCTCTTTGCTTCCCTCTATCTCTTCGTCCCTCAATTTTCCCAGTTGTTGAAATATATTCTAGTTGTTCCCTTCTCAATACATGGGCAAAAAAATGATGATTGTTTCTTCCTAATATTGGAAATTAGCTCTCTTTTTGCTTTGGCCACTTTCAGAATGTTTTCATTACTCTACTTAGCTGTCCATGATATCTCCAATATTCTTCTGTAAAACAACTTTTCTGCAGCCTCCATATTTCCTTGTCTGTTATTCTATTGTCCATGATTCACATCCTTATTTTAAGACTGGCTCTACATAACATTTAAGAACTCTTCTTGTTTCTATTGTCAAAAATGGATTACACAGCATCTTCCTCATTTTTTTTTTGGAAAGCTGCTTCTGCCTGAGCCATTCTGCATCTCACCTCTGTTGTGCATCTACCATCTGAGTTTAACTTTGTTCCTAGATATCTAAAATTAATTTACCTTTTTTAGTATTGTTCCACTTGTCTTTTTAGTGCCTAGCGATGATAAATTTTCCGTCATTACCTTTCTTAAAACAGCGGATTAGAAACCCATTTCTCTGTACCTGGGTTAACTGGATATCTTCAAGAGAAGAAGCTGTTATCAAATCAACGTTCACATTATGGCCCACGTGACTAGATTACACTCGACGATTGGATGCCCGATATCGGCCCAAATCTGTTGTCGACAAATGCGTCTTGGTAATGCAATGGAAGTCAATGAGTTATTTGCGGGTCATCATCATTGAGTTATTGAGTTATTTGCGGGTCATCATCATTGAGTTATTGAGTTATTTGCGGGTCATCACCATTGAGTTATTGAGTTATTTTCGGGTCTTCATCATTGAGTTATTGACTTATTTGCGGGTCATCAGTCAATGAGTTATTGAGTTATTTGCGGGTCATCATTAATGAGTTATTGAGTTATTTGCGGGTCATCATCATTGAGTAATTTACAGGTCATCATCATTGAGTTATTGAGTTATTTGCGGGTCATCATCATTGAGTTATTGAGTTATTTGCGGGTCATCATCATTGAGTTATTGAGTTATTTGCGTGTCATCATCATTGAGTTATTGAATTATTTGCGGGTCATCATCATTGAGTTATGGAATTATTGAGTTATTTGCGGGTCATCAACATTGAGTTATTGAATTATTGATTTATTTGCGGGTCATCAACATTGAGTTATTGAATTATTGAGTTATTTGCGGGTCATCAACATTGAGTTATTGAGTTATTGAGTTATTTGCGGGTCATCATCATTGAGTTATTGAGTTATTTGCGGGTCATCACCATTGAGTTATTGAGTTATTTTCGGGTCTTCATCATTGAGTTATTGACTTATTTGCGGGTCATCAGTCAATGAGTTATTGAGTTATTTGCGGGTCATCATTAATGAGTTATTGAGTTATTTGCGGGTCATCATCATTGAGTAATTTACAGGTCATCATCATTGAGTTATTGAGTTATTTGCGGGTCATCATCATTGAGTTATTGAGTTATTTGCGGGTCATCATCATTGAGTTATTGAGTTATTTGCGTGTCATCATCATTGAGTTATTGAATTATTTGCGGGTCATCATCATTGAGTTATGGAATTATTGAGTTATTTGCGGGTCATCAACATTGAGTTATTGAATTATTGAGTTATTTGCGGGTCATCAACATTGAGTTATTGAATTATTGATTTATTTGCGGGTCATCAACATTGAGTTATTGAATTATTGAGTTATTTGCGGGGCATCATCATTGCACTACGAACATGTCCATAGGTTCTCAGATCCCCTCCTCAACAAGTCCCGCAATTTCCAGCTACTGACGTTCCAGTTCTGTGTTGGTTGATAACTCTTCTCATACACCCACTAAGTTTCTCGTTTCAACTCCCACATCTTTGATCGACGGAGTGACGTGGACCCATGATTGTCGAAGTCCTGTGCTCTTCCCACATCTCGGAGTGCATTGATGATGTCCGCCCGATCTATTGGTTGACTGTCAACGGAAAACAGCATTGGACATATAAGAATACAATCATTATTGTGAGCTGTTGCCATTGTTTTGAGTTGTTTACTTTTAAAACATTATTATGATTTGTTATATGTTTTGTTTGTTGTCCCCTGTGTATCATGTTACATGTCCTCAACCATAGGATTTGTTTCCTAATGTGACCAAGCAATGATGATACGCCAATTTGTTTTCTAATGTGACCAAACAATGATGATACACCCATTTGTTTCCTAATGTGATGAAGCAATGATGATACACCCATTTGTTTCCTAATGTGATCAAGCAATGATGATACACCCATTTGTTTCCTAATGTGATCTTGCAATTATGATACACCAATTTGTTTCCTAATGTGATCAGGCAATGACGATACACCAATTTGTTTCCTAATGTTATCTTGCAATGATGATACACCAATTTGTTTCCTAATGTGATCAAGCAATGAAGATACACCAATTTGTTTCCTTATATCCTCCTTTATGTTCTTTTCTACATAACATTTCCTTTAAAATGTTAATTATCTAGCTCACGTATCCTTTCCTTACATCATGTTATCGTCTCTCTCTCTCACTCTCTCTCTCTCTCTCGTCTGTATCTGTTTCCTTTTCTAAATATCTATTCCATGTCTCTTTCCATTCCTCTCTCACCTTTCATCTCTCTATATATACCCCTCTTCTAATGATATTTCTTTTATTTCTTCTCTCTTTCAAATCCCTTATCTTTTGCTTATATTTTCTTTAAATGCATCTCTCCATAGTTCATTTACTTCCTTGTTAATTTCCTTTATTCCTTTATTTTTTAATTCATTACTCTTTCCATATCTCACTATTCCGTATCATCCCTTTCAGTGCAACTTCCCTTCTTTCTATTCTTTTCCTTCATTACATTATTATCGCTCTCTCTCTCTCTCTATATATATATATATATATATATATATATATATATACAAATATATATATATATATATATACATACACATATATATATGTATATATCTCTGGTTCTTTATTTTCTTCAATTCAATTATTTAAATTGATGTATTTTTTTTCTTTCTTTTCTCCTTTACATTTCAAGTGTTCTATATCTCTCTATTACACTCTATTTCATTTTTCTCTCGCTCTCTCTTTCAGTTCCATACAACATCTTACACATTAACTCTCTCTTTCTCTCCATCTATGCTTATTCCCCCTCGTTGTATTTCCTCACATCATGAAAACTTTACAAGATTGCCAACCAATGACATTTAGAATAGGCGTGGATTCTCCAGGTAATATCTGCGGACACTCCATATTTGATGCATTGATTTTGTTTCAATGAATTCCTGTCCTATCCCACATAAGATTATAACATCTATAAATTAAATATGTCACACGTAAGTGTTCCCACAAAAACAGGCCATACATACGGGGGATTTATATGCGGGTTTCAGTTTAAGAAATCGGCTTACACATTTAACATAATGTGACGTGAATCCTTCTCTGGGGCATGTTAATACGATATATCGTGTTATATGTTATGGTGTATGTTTATTTTGGACGCACGTAATGAGTGATGAAATGCGAGACAGAAATAAAGAAATAAATAAGAATGACATAAGCTATTTTTATAAACATGAAGTATAAACTCATTTCAAATTAAATAACATCAGGACGAGAATAATTTGAAAGAAAGAGAAGTGTAGAGGGAAAAAAATGAAATATTGAAAGAGGAATTGAAATAAAGAGGTGCAATGAAAGAGACATAAACATATTTAATTGTAGCTGAACATGTAAAACAAAAACAACATTGTACTTAGCAGCTAAACTATTAGAGGCACGAGCAAACAACAACGTTTCGGCAAAACCCTTCATCAGGTACAAGAAAAAAAACATCCTTGTTTATCTCGTTTCTCTACTAATTTAGCTTCTAGATACCATGTTATATTTATTTTACATGTTCCCTACAGCTCAACACATGGCTCCACATTGTATTTAATATTTAATATAGTTTTTATTGATCGTTTCCGGTTGTATTAAAAATGGAGGAATTATTTTTCTCCGGCTTGGCATAGAACCGTTGATCAGAGGTTTAGGAAAAATTAAAAAATTAAAAAAATGGTATGTAAGAAGCTTTACGTGACAAGTGGACGACACAGACTAAACAACGTTTCGGCTCAATAGGCCCTCATCAGGAACAATAAAAAAAAACACACACACAAAACTGATAACGAAACAACCAAAACAAAAACAACCGAAATGTGTTAAAGAAAACGACAAAAATAAATAAAACTATCCTATCATATCCAAAATGAAATCGCAACCAAGTGCGGCTGTCCTAAACGTGGAAAATCGTGCAAAAAAGTGCGTTAATGTACACAGAACCAGATGAGTTAACACAGGGGTCAGTGTGCAAACACAAAGGAGAAAGAATCGAATAGTAGTCTGACAGGTGTAAAAAGACGCTATGAGTGAGATGTCTGAGAGTGGGGTACAATAAAAATAAATGAGGGGTAAGGAGCACAGAAAAAAATTATAGAGGAGAACACCGAAGTGTCTGATAAGGGACTAGAGGAGAAGAACTATAAAAAGCATGGCATAGTAAGTAGACCAAAGAACCCAAATATGTGTAGTAGAGAAGGCTATGCAAAAGGGAAGGAGCAACCAAAAGGAAACTATGCGTATGAGTGTGATACATTCAAACCTCGTGGGGTCAGCGAACCATACTGGACTATAAGGCGATTTTCCAAAGTATAGCGGCTTATCATCAGAGATCAGAGGTTTAACAAGCCGCTATCCTAAAAAGGATTTTGTTAATGAAACATAGACCTTGTTATTGTTGCTTTCGGCAGCTTTCAACTCTGACGAAGTCCCTAGAGACTAGGGACTGAGTTTTGCGTGTTAATCTATTTTTCCCTGGCAGCCGTGTTCACAGGGGTCCCTCGCCGCACAGACAGATAGCGCCGACTTCGGAGGTACTCATGTTTTTTTTTCCGTCGATGAGTAACAGACGTTTCAAGACGGGTCTCGCTGCTGAGACCAGGGGTTGTTGCCGCAGAGATAAATCGAAAATAAAAATCTTAACTGGTGTAGCCGAGATTTGAACCTACAACCTCTCTGTCCCAAAACCGGCGCCTTGCCTCGAGACCAACAAATCCTCCATGGACTGGGAATATGAGGAAACTGCAACAAGGAACACTTTTCATGCATAGCCTGCAATGGTTCCTGCCGCCTATCCACCATATACCAGAAGTTCACGTCCTCCCGAAAGTGATGATCGTCATATTTCTTTAAAAATGTATAGCGCTTGATGATGTTAGGCCATCGTTGTTGACTACAATTCCGAACATACAAACACACAATCAGTCCTCAGATTACCCCGTCACATCATACAACAGACCGCAAGATCAGCGCAAGGCCAGTCCAGGGACCCACGATGGGCCATCACGATGACGCAGCACACATAGCAATGTTGCAAGCACAGAAATTACGCGCCCATTAGATTCATGACCACTCTAGCGAATGCAGCCCACGACGAACAAAATACGGTGCAAATTCCCCAAAAGGACAAAACTGCGGCCGACGAAGCACACCACACTAATAAGTAACACGTAAATAACCTGCGTCAAGGAATTCCAACAACGGTCATGAACAGCACCAATGTGACGTAAAGCGCAGATTAAGTCCAGACTGTGGAAGGCCTCACTCACAACACTTGACCTGTCAAAAAGAGACTGTTGTCGTAGATCTGATACAGAATGTGTAAATTAGCAGTAGATGATAATGATAGTATTTTCGGCCCTAAAACAACAACAAATAAGTCGCGAGCGAGATGGATAGATACGATCTAGATATTTTAGGATTAAGTGAAATGCGCTGGCTTGGAACAGGTATGAGAACTGTTGATATAGCGTGGTACGAATTCAAACAAATGAGAAAATTAGAGAAATAGCCAATCAACCACTAATATCTTCAGTAATAAAGAAAAGACGATGGTCATATGTTGGACATGTGATGAGAAGAGTAATAACCGAATAGCAAAGCAAGCCCTCATATGGGAAACAACAGGTAAGAGGAAAAGAGGAAGACCAAGAAAGAAACTGAGAAGAACATTGATGAGAGAGGCAAGAGCAGCAGGAATAGGTTCCCTCAATGAGATAGAGCTGCTTCCACAGAACAGAGACAAATGGCAATATTTAATAAAATATTTTTAAAAGAATTGAAAACTGCTAGAACAAAAATTCAGATAAGAGAAGGAGTATCTTGGTCTACGCCCTATGGGCGAGCTACGGCTCGAAAGGTCAATAGAACAGAATAGTTTATAAAAAAAGTGAATAGCCCCCGTCACGCCAAGTGACGTATAGGGCATCTGGTGTTAGTGACCCTACAATTTTACAGACCTTCAGCACATTTTTGGGGTAATGTGGTCGGTATTAAGCCTTTGCTGCTTTACTTTCCCAGAAAAAAAATCCGGTACCCATTAAAGGCTGGGTGAACCCGGAAACCGTCAATTGGGATCGAACCCTACCTCTTGTACTTTGTAGTCCAGTTCACTAACCACTGAGCTATCGCGGCTCCCAATATAGTTTATATTCGTGCTTATCTTCAAATTCTTTTTTTTTTATGAAGACAATACATTGAGAAGAACTGAAAGAGGAGTCATGTCTGTGTGCTATTGTCGTGCTTATTTCTCATTAATTGTAGACTTTCCGCAGTTTTTGGTAAAAGATTTTGATTGGCTAAAGTCATTTGAGTATTATCTTTAGACTGCTTTTCTCCTCGCTTCGGTATTTGCACTTATCGCCCCGATGCATCCGTCCTCTACACGTCATTTTTGAAATGAAAATCGTGTTTGCCATCTTCGTTCAGTCCTGGCTAGACTGATTACCCATGTTATAACTGCGGATCTGACCTTTGAACCGATGGCGCCTCATTTGCATGTCTCTCGTGGACAGGAATGAATGTAGAAAACGAGGCGAGCGAGTGCAATTAGCTGTTCTGTGTGGTTAGTGTTTACATCAAGAGAAAACCCTGACAAACCGTCGGCACGGTTATCTATCGCTGGTATATCATCAACTGTGTTGCTCATTTCTTCACTTTTGTAATAGGAAATTATTTATCAAGAGTTTCACAACAGGAGATAATCTGATCATCTGAAGCAAACCCAATCAAGCAACAGTTTTGGTACCTTTATCTTCTAGGGTGACGGGCCCATATGGGTCATGACTCTCAGGCGCCAACCTTATGCTACGTTTGATTCAGCAAATTTCCAGTATGTTGAGCATATAATAGGTATAACGTTAAAAAGTGCCTCTGTCACGCCAAGTGCCGTATAGGGAATATGCTGTTAGTGACTGTACATTTTACAGACTTTCAGCACTTGATTTTTAGGGTAATGTGGTCGGTATTACGCCAGTGCCACTTTTCTTTTCCCAGAAAAAAAATCCGGTACCCATTTAAGGTTGAGTGAACCCGGAAGCCGTCGGTTGAGATCGAACCCTACCTATTGTCCTTTGTAGTGCAGTTCAACATAATAGATATGGAGCAGCTAAATTAATAGAAAGATACGATGTTTCGGCAAAAGCTTTCATTAAGTATTGAGCTATTGAGTTATTAACGGGACATCATCATTGCACTTCGAACATACAAGTACATATATCATCAAGTATAACAAACATGGAGCAATATTAAAACAGGTAAATGAATTTAAATATTTGGGAACTTTGTTAACATCAGACGGAAGATGTACAAAAGAGGTGAGATGCAGAATGGCTCAGGCAAAAGCAGCTTTCCAAAATAATGAGGAAGATACTAAGCAATCCATTTTTGACAAAGAAACAAAAACAAGAGTTCTTAAATGTTATGTAGAGCCAGTCTTAACATATGGATGTGAATCATGGACAATAGGACAATAGACAAAAAAATCACTGGAGTCTGTAGAAATGTGGTTTTACAGAAGAATGTTGAGAGTACCATGGACAGCTAAGAAGAGTAATGAAAACGTTCTGAAAGAGGTCAATGCAAAAAGAGAACTAATTTCCAATATTAGGAAGAAACAATTATCATTTGTTGGCCATGTAATGAGAAGAGAACAACTGGAATATATTGTAACAACTGGGAAAATTGAGGGACAAAGAGATAGAGTGAAGCAAAGAGAAAAGATACCAGACAGCTTAAGAGAATTGACTTGATAGAGTCTCAAAGGTAGATAAATAAAGAAATGGGAAGATAACATAAAACAGTGGACAATCATCGACTTATTGTTATTGTTATTGGCTATGGAAGGCCTCGGTCTCACAGCAAACGAATTAAAATCCATAATTGCTCAACCGCCCGTGCCAGTGGAATCATCAGAATTACTAACTCATCTCCCAAACAAAGAAAGGTAACTGTAGTCCCCATCGTAGCAGTCTACGATCATCGACTTAACAGTCTCAAAGATTGACTGCAGGTACATAGAAATATAGAAGTTGATGAACTGTGTCACTCGTGTCTCAATGATATCCAGGATTATAGGTTGTAGAAGAGGAAGAAGAAAGAAGAAGAAAGATGAACAAGAAAGAGGAAGAAGGGGAAAGAAGAAGGAAGAAGGTGGAAGAAGAAGGAAGAAGAAGAAGAAGAAAGAAGAACAAGGAGGATAAAGAAGGAAGAAGAAGAAAGGAGAAGGATGAGGAGGAGGTAGAAGGACGAAAAAGGAGGAAAAGAAGAAGAAGGAGCAAAAAAGGAAGAAAAACAGGAAGTAAAAAAGGAAGAAGGAATAGGAGGAAGAAGGAAAAAAATGAAGGAAAATGAAGGAAAAAATAAAAAGAGGAAGAAGGAAAAAGAGGAAGAATGTAAAAGAGGAAGAAGAAAAAAAGAGGAAGAAGGAAAAGAGGAAGAAGGTGGAGGAAGGAAAAAGAAGAAGAAGGAAGAAGGTGGAGGAAGAAGAATGAAGGAGGACGAAGAAGGAGGAAGGAGGACGAAGAAGTAGGAAGAAGGTAGAAGGAGGAGGAAGAAGTAAGAAAGAGGAGGAAGAAGTAAGAAGGAGGAGACAGAAGGAAGAGGAATAAGGAAGAGGAAGAAGGTAGAGGAAGAAGGAAGAGGAGGAAGGAAGAAGGTGGAGGAAGAAGTAAGAAGGAAGAGGAAGAAGAAAGAAGGTGGAGAAAGAAGAAAGAAGGAGGAAGAAGGAATAAGGAGGAGGGAGAAGTAAGAAGGAGTAGGAAAAAGTAAGAAGGAGGAGGAAGAAGGAAGAAGTAATAAAGAGGAAGAAGGAGGAGGATGGACGAAGGAGGTGGATGGACGAAGGAGGTGGATGGACGAAGGAGGAGGATGGACGAAGGAGGAGGATGGACGAAGGAGGAGGAGAACGAAGGAAAAAAGAGGTAGAAGAAGGAAGTAGGAGGGAAAAGGTGGATGAGGAAGAAGAAGGAGGAAGAAGGAGGAGGAGGAAGAAAAAGGAGGAGGAGGAAGAAGAAGATGAAAAAGAAGGAAGAAGGAAAAGGAGGCAGAAGAAAAAGGAGGAAGAAGAAGAAGAAGGAGGAGGAAGAAGAAGAAGGAGACGGAGGAAGAAGAAGGAAGAAGAAGGAGGAACAGGAAGAAGGCAGAAGAAGGAGGAACAGGAACAAGAAGAAGGAGTGATTGAGTTGGAAGACAAATGAAGAATAAAAGTGTGTATAGATGGACATGAATTCAAGACCATTACTCAAAGTAACGAAAAGCCGGTGCAAGCAATAATCTGGTATGTCATCAAGAAAATAAAGTGGCCCATATCTTGAACTCTGTTGTTGACTGTTTTCCATTCCATGACTCCAAGCTATCCACTATTTTCTCTCTTTGTCGTAAACAATCTCTTTTCCCTTTTATTCTGCCAGTTGTAACCAAGTATTCCAACTTTCCTTTTCTCATGATGTCCCCGAAAAATGTTGATTGCTTCTTTCTATTTGTGATTTCCCTTTTTGTGTTGGCCTCTGAGAATTTCCTCATGGTCTTTTTAGCTGTTCAGAAACGGCTCTATATGGTGCAGATGAGCTCTCTTTCTTAATTTTATTGACAAAAACTTGTTGCGAAAGACGTCTTTCATTTTCTGAAATGCTATTTTGGCCTGAGCTATTCTGCTTTTTATTTATGTGGTACATCGTCCATCTAATGTTATTATTGTGCCCAAGTATTTGACGCGTTGCACTTGTTTCAGATTTGTCCTGTTTATTTTTATGCTGCATGATGATGATGATTGTTTCTTCGATATGACCATTACTTCTGTTTTCTTACTATTCAGACTGAGACTTTTCTTACTGCTTTCTTTTACTGTTATGTCTGTCATTTCTTCTAGTTCTGATATTAAGTCTGTGTCATCCGCTGATCGTAACGTATTTATGTTGTGACCGTTGAATTTCTTGTATATCTATTATTGATCTCATAATTTAAATCAGTGAACAGAATCTAGTAGTTTCGTGTTAAACTCAATCATACACGCCTCAAAAATTGGGAAAAGAGATCAAATAAAACTCGAAGTTTGAGGACAAATCATACAACTGCTCTATCGCTACCACCACAACCCCCACCACCTGTTCTATATGTTCTCTCATCGCCATTAACTCACATCTCGTTCCTCCTCGTGACATTCAAACAAGATCTCCAAGGTCTGATGCACCTATTATGTTACCCACTCGTGCGTAGACATTGATTTTGAACATTTCAAATCATTAACCGAGGGTCTGACATGAGTAGTAGCATCAACCGAGTGTTCGGGATGAGTGAAATTAACAATAGGTAGCGGAAATAGATCAGGGATATCTTCAGGAAAGTGTGAAGTAATCTAAGCAGACAGTGGCAGGTTTTGCAGGAGGAAAGTGAAGAGGTTAACATTTGTTAGGGATAAGCATTCATTTACAACCATCAGCAAAAGGGTAAACATTAACTGTCTTTACGACACAAATTATCATTGCTGGTGTATGTCGGGGGAGGGGGGGACGATAGAATCTGAGGGATAAAGGCCGCTTGGTCAAGCAGTCGCCAAGACGTGTGAGACTCAGGAGTTTTAGTAAGCATTAACTATCTTTACTAAACAAATTATCATTGCTGGTGTATGTCGGGGTGGAGGGGGGTGGGGGGAGGCGGGAACGATAGAACCTGAGGGATAAAGGCCGCTTGGTCAAGCAGTCGCCAAGACGTGTGAGACTCAGGAGTTTTAGTAAACATTAAAGACGCATCATAAATTTAAGACTTACAAGATAGCATGTCGACGTATCCGCTATAAGCAGTTAACAATGTTGACCGTTCTCCAATAACGGTTTATTTAACTGATCAATGTTTCTCTTTACTTGCACAATGTCATTCATGATGTATTTCATCATCATCATCAAGGACCATACCTGCTGGCGTAGGTGATCATGTCTCTCCACAACTTTCGATCTCGACAGCTATTTATCATTTCTGTTGTTGACCGTCTGCCAAGCCAATCTCTTAAGCTGTCTGGTATCTTTTCTCTTTGCTTCCCTCTATCTCTTCGTCCCTCAGCTTTCCCATTTGTTACAATATATTCCAATTGTTCCCTTCTCATTGCATCGCCAAAATATGATGATTGTTTCTTCCTAATATTGGAAATTAGCTCTCTTTTTGCTTTGAACTCTTTCAGAACATGTCCATTACTCTTCTTAGCTGTCCATGATATCTCCAACATTCTTCTGTAAAACAATTTTTCTAAAGCCTCCATATTTCCTTGTCTGTTATTCTATTGTCCATGATTCACATCCATATATTAAGACTGGCTTTACATAACTTTTAAGAACTCTTTTTCTTGGTTCTATTGTCAAAGAAGGATTGCACAGTGTCTTCCTCATATTTTGGAAAGCTGCTATTGCTTGGGCCTTTCTGCTCCTCACCTCCATTGTACATCTACCATCTCACCTCCATTGTACATCTACCATCTCACCTCTATTGTACATCTACCATCTCACCTCCATTGTACATCTACCATCTCACCTCTATTGTACATCTACCATCTCACCTCCATTGTACATCTACCATCTCACCTCTATTGTACATCTACCATCTCACCTCTATTGTACATCTACCATCTCACCTCCATTGTACATCTACCATCTCACCTCTATTGTACATCTACCATCTCACCTCCATTGTACATCTACCATCTCACCTCTATTGTACATCTACCATCTCACCTCTATTGTACGTCTACCATCTCACCTCTCTTGTACATCTACCATCTCATCTTTGTTGTACATCTACCATCTGTCCTCTGCTGTACATCTACCATCTATCCTCTGTTATACATCTATCATCTCACCATTGTTGTACATCTACCATCTGTCCTCTGCTGTACATCTACCATCTCTCCTCTGTTATACATCTATCATCTCGCCTCTGTTATACATCTATCATCTCACCAATGTTGTACATCTACCATCTCTCCTCTGTTATACATCTATCATCTCTGTTATAAATCTACCATCTCACCTCTGTTGTACATCTACCATCTCACCTCTGTTGTACATCTACCATCTCACCTCTGTTGTACATCTACCATCTCACCTTTGTTGTACATCTACCATCTCACCTTTGTTATACATCTACTATCTCACCTCTTTTGTATATCTACCATCTCACCTCTATTGTACATATACCATCTCTCCTCTGTTGTACATCTACCATCTGAGGAAAGAAGTATTAACAAAAGTCAATAAAACGTTTTCCTTTCTATGTCATCATTTGAACTTCATTTCAATGACAGCTTTTTATGTTCTGACAAGAAATCGCTGGGGGTTTATTCCATAAGCAGCTTTCTATTTCAATAGTAAAACTCTTCAGATTTCTACGTTTCTGATTAATCTACCAGATGCCACAGAGAGTGTTCTTTATTCTGACAGTCTTTGCAATTTATTCCATAAGCAGCTTTCTATGTTTTGACAAGAAATCGCTGGGGTTTATTTCATAAACAGCTTTCTATGTTTTAGTATTAACTCTTTATAGCCTGGGAGCCGCGATAGATCAGTGGTTAGTGAACTGGACTATAAAGGACATGAGGTGTGGTTCGATCCCAAACGACGGCGTCCTGTTCCCCCATCCTTTAAATGGGTACCGGATTTTTTTTCTGGGAAAGTAAAGCGGCACGGGCGTAATACCGACCACATTACCCCAAAAATCATGTGGCGAATGTCAGTAAAATGTATGGTCACTAACACTATATTCCCTATACGTCACTTGGCGTGATGGGGGTACTTTACTTTCTACTTTATATATTTATTTCAGTGACAGTTGTATATGTTGTAGCAGTAAGTATTTCGCAATTCATTTCCAACGTCAGTTTTCTATTTGTTTACAGTATTTCTTTACTTTTTCTCGAAATGGATTTTTCTGTTCCTTGGACAACAAGACATCAGAAATATATATTAAAGACAGCTTTCTACATTCTTACAAAATTATCATCAGAAGTGTGAGAGAGAGAGAGAGAGAGAGGTTATTCATCGGTGCTATATAGAGCCAATTCTGACCTATGGAAGCTAATTATAGGCAGTAGACAAAACAAAATGAAAAGACTGCCAGAGGCCACAGAGATGGGATTACTCAGAAGAATGTTGAAAGTTCCCTGGACAAATAAAGAGGCCAATGAAGAAATTCTCAATGAGGCCAACACAGAAAAGGAGCTCCTAAAAAACATTAGAAAGAAACAATCAACATTTTGTTGACACATCATGAGAAAAAGAAAGTTGGAATACTTGGTTACAACTAACAAAATACTGGGAAAGAGAGTTCGCGGACGACAAGGAGAGAATATACTGGATAACTTGGTGTCATGGCATGGAAAACAGTCAAAAACAGAACTGATACGATCCCATGAAGATAAAAGATTGTGGTAGGACATGATCGCCCACGCCAACCGGTATGGCACATGATGATGATAACATTCTATTATCTACATGCGGAATGTTCGTGGTTCAGCTCCCAGATAAGACACATTTTTTTGTGAACTAAATACCTCCCGTGGTCCACCAAGCCAGTCATATTTTCTGGGTACTGGAAATGAAATACCGCGAGAAAAGCTATGGCTTAGTATTAAAACGTCACTAACACTCCAATCTTCTTCATCTCTCCAACTCCACTTGCAGCATAGGTCTTCAAGAAACACTTATAAAGCTGCCTTGCTTCTTGCCATTTTTATAAGATCGTTCCTACCATTTCCTTTGTATAAGAATGGGCATTGCCCAAAAAGGATATCTCTTGCCTTTATGTCAGTAAACACCGCGTATATATCATTAATTTAGATACCTTGTTTGCTCTCACTAAAAAGATAAACACAGGAATACAGTTTTACTCTCTTTAACTTTCTTTCACGATATATTTTCAATGTTTCGTTCATTTATGTTCTATCCCATCCCCCCCCTCCTCCCCTTCCTAGCAACATCTAAACATTACGTTTTCACCCCTGCACTATTTTCCCCCACCAAATCTAAACATTACGGTTTCATCCCTGAAATATTCCCCCACTAACATCTAAACATTACGGTTTCATCCCTGAAATATTCCCCCCACTAACATCTAAACATTACGGTTTCATCTCTTAAATATTCCCCCCACTAACATCTAAACATTACGGTTTCATCCCTGAAATATTCCCCCCACTAACATCTAAACATTACGGTTTCATCCCTGAAATATTCCCCCCACTAACATCTAAACATTACGGTTTCATCCCTGAAATATTTACCCCACTAACATCTAAACATTACGGTTTCATCCCTGAAATATTTCCCACACTAAAATCTAAACATTACGGTTTCATCCCTGAAATATTTCCCCCACTAACATCTAAACATTACGATTTCATCCCTGAAATATTTCCCACACTAACATCTAAACATTACGGATTCATCCCTGAAATATTTCCCCCACTAACATCTAAACATACTTTATCATATCTTTTCTATTGCCTCCACACATATATTCCTTCCAAACGTCCCACACTACCACCCCCCCCCCCACCCCCTTTCCCAAATCTGCCATTTATGAAAATCTTTTCCTGGCAGGTACTATGATCTTGTGTTAATTACCTTGACCTCAGACGTGTAGTTCTGACATTTTCTGGACTCGCTCGTCGTTCCACTAACCTGGGATGGCAGCGACATAACTCGAGGACACTCCGAGTTTCTCACTTCTCAGGAGAGCCACAAGTCGTTCCAGGACTAAAGGTCACTTACCCAATTTTATTTTAAATATGGGAGGACGGAAGGAAGAATCTAGTTCAAAACTTGAAGTTCAGCAATGCTAAATGCCATTAGTAATCTGATTTCAGCTGAATACGATCATCATCCTAATTCTCATCATCGTTACCATGATCTATCCAGCACTATTCAAATTGTATAAACTACTTGCATTATACTTCGACCTTAGCCCTTATTTTTGGGTGAATTTTTGCAGCCAGTGGTATCTTTGTACTTAGTGTCTATTGATGTATCTGTGTGTTAAGTGTCTATTGTTGTATCTGTGTGTTAAGTGTCTATTGTTGTATCTGTGTGTTAAGTGTCTATTGTTGTATCTGTGTGTTAAGTGTATATTGATGTATCTGTGTGTTAAGTGTCTATTGATGTATCTGTGTGTTAAGTGTCTATTGATGTATCTGTGTGTTAAGTGTGTATTGATGTATCTGTGTGTTAAGTGTATATTGATGTATCTGTGTGTTAAGTGTGTATTGATGTATCTGTGTGTTAAGTGTCTATTGTTGTATCTGTGTGTTAAGTGTATATTGATGTATCTGTGTGTTAAGTGTATATTGATGTATCTGTGTGTTAAGTGTATATTGATGTATCTGTGTGTTAAGTGTATATTGATGTATCTGTGTGTTAAGTGTATATTGATGTATCTGTGTGTTAAGTGTCTATTGATGTATCTGTGTGTTAAGTGTATATTTATGTATCTGTGTGTTAAGTGTCTATTGATGTATCTGTGTGTTAAGTGTATATTGATGTATCTGTGTGTTAAGTGTCTATTGATGTATCTGTGTGTTAAGTGTCTATTGATGTATCTGTGTGTTAAGTGTATATTGATGTATCTGTGTGTTAAGTGTCTATTGATGTATCTGTGTGTTAAGTGTCTATTGATGTATCTGTGTGTTAAGTGTCTATTGGTGTATCTGTGTGTTAAGTGTGTATTGGTGTATCTGTGTGTTAAGTGTGTATTGATGTATCTGTGTGTTAAGTGTCTATTGTTGTATCTGTGTATAAGTGTGTATTGATGTATCTGTGTGTTAAGTGTCTATTGGTGTATCTGTGTGTTAAGTGTGTATTGGTGTATCTGTGTGTTAAGTGTCTATTGTTGTATCTGTGTATAAGTGTGTATTGATGTATCTGTGTGTTAAGTGTCTACTGATGTATCTGTGTGTTAAGTGTCTATTGTTGTATCTGTGTGTTAAGTGTATATTGATGTATCTGTGTGTTAAGTGTCTATTGATGTATCTGTGTGTTAAGTGTCTATTGATGTATCTGTGTGTTAAGTGTGTATTGGTGTATCTGTGTGTTAAGTGTGTATTGGTGTATCTGTGTGTTAAGTGTGTATTGATGTATCTGTGTGTTAAGTGTGTATTGGTGTGTCTGTGTGTTAAGTGTGTATTGATGTATCTGTGTGTTAAATGTCTATTGATGTATCTGTGTGTTAAGTGTCTATTGATGTATCTGTGTGTTAAGTGTCTATTGATGTATCTGTGTGTTAAGTGTCTATTGATGTATATGTATGTTAAGTGTCTATTGATGTATCTGTGTGTTAAGTGTCTATTGATGTGTATGCGTGTTAAGTGTCTGCTGATGTATCTGTGTGTTAAGTGTCTATTGATGTATTTGTGTGCTAAGTGTCTACTGATGTATCTGCGTGTTATGTGTCTATTGATGTATATGCGTGTTAAGTGTCTACTGATGTATATGCGTGTTAAGTGTCTACTGATGTATCTGTGTGTTAAGTGTCTACTGATGTATCTGTGTGTTAAGTGTCTGCTGATGCATCTGTGTGTTAAGTGTCTACTGATGCATCTGTGTGCTAAGTGTCTATTGATGTATATACGTGTTAAGTGTCTACAGATGTATGTGTGTGTTGAGTATCTATTGTTGTTTATGCGTGCTTAGTGTCCATCGAGCTACCTGTGTGCTTATCATTATTCGCGGCATCTGTGTGATAAGTGTCTCTTGAGTTATATGTGTGCTTAGTGTCCATCGAGCTACCTGTGTGATAAGTGTCTCTTGAGTTATATGTGTGCTTTTTGTCCATAGCGGTATCTGTGTGTATATATTACAAAAAACACAGAGAAATGTGTCGGGTTAAAAAGAGACAAATCATGGGTGGGCTGAGCAGAAGATGTCATAAAACAGGTCTGTGGGCTTACCAATATCAACGCTGGCAAGGAGTGGTTACCGCGTACGTCATTCAAGGTGACATTCTCGTGTTTTGTCACACTCGACAGGAAATGTAGTGAACAGAACTCAGTCGTGGTCAATGTGAAGGTCAATGACCTCATTTGGGATAACACCGACATTTGTTTTCTAACGCGTCTATTTTCATTTTCTCCTTTTTTTCATTGTTTTCAATATCTCACATACTTTAATATGTATGGATGGATAACAACGTCACGTAAGGAAATGGCTATGATAGAAAAAATATATGTTGTTTTGCTGACGTTTGCTTTTCTTTTATTGCCATTGTTTGTACCTTTGAAAACTGGAGTCTCCTATATTGAAGTGCAACATCACTAACCTTCTATTTTATGCAATGCTTCCTTATATGTTTTATTACTATTGCTACTGACAAATTATGATTACTTGCTACTAACCGTCTGTCAAGACTCCAAAGACCATATAGACTACTACTACTACTACTACTACTACTACTACTACTACTACTACTACTACTACTACTAATGCTTCTGCTGCTGCTACTACTACTACTACTGCTACTACTACTACTACTGCTACTACTACTACTACTACTACTACTACTGCTACTACTACTACTACTACTACTACTACTACTACTACTACTACTACTAATGCTTCTGCTGCTGCTACTACTACTACTACTGCTACTACTACTACTACTGCTACTACTACTACTACTACTACTACTACTACTACTACTACTAATGCTTCTGCTGCTGCTACTACTACTACTACTACTACTACTACTACTACTACTACTACTAATGCTTCTGCTGCTGCTACTTCTACTGCTGCTACTTCTACTGCTACTACTACAACTACTGCTGCTAATACAACAAATATTGCTTCTACTTCAGATATTTCTACAACTACCACTGCCACCACTATGACTACTGCTCCTACTAATGCTAGATTACAATAAGGCTGCTGCTACTACTACTTCTGCTGCAACCTTTGCTGCCACTACTACTGCCACTGCTGGTACTACTGGTACTACTACTACTACTACTGCTGCTGCTGCAACTACTGCTACTGCTGGTACTACGGGTATTACTACTACTACTACTACTACTGCTACTGCTGGTACTACTGCTGCTGCTGCTGCAACTGCTGCTGCCACAACTACTGCTGCTGCTGGTACTACTACTACTACTACTACTACTACTACTACTACTACTACTACTACTACTGCTGCTGCTGCAACTACTGCTACTGCTGGTACTACGGGTATTACTACTACTACTACTACTACTACTGCTACTGCTGGTACTACTAATACTACTACTGCTGCTGCTGCTGCAACTACTGCTGCCACAACTACTGCTGCTGCTGGTACTACTACTACTACTACTACTACTACTGCTGCTGCTGCAACTACTGCTGCTGCTGGTACTACTACTACTACTACTACTGCTGCTGCTGCTGCAACTACTGCTGCCACAACTACTGCTGCTGCTGGTGGTACTACTACTACTACTACTACTACTACTACTGCTGCTGCTGCTGCAACTACTGCTGCTGCTGGTACTACTACTACTACTACTACTGCTGCTGCTGCTGCAACTACTGCTGCTGCTGGTACTACTACAACTACTACTACTACTGCTGCTGCTGCTGCAACTACTGCTGCCACAACTACTGCTGCTGCTGGTACTACTACTACTACTACTACTACTGATGCTGCTAGTGCAACTACTGCTGCCACTACTAATGCTACTGCTGGTACTACTACTACTAGTACTGCTGCTGCAACCTTTGCTGTCACTGCTACTACTACTGCTGTTGCTGCAACTACTGCTGCCACTACTACTACTACTACTACTGCTGCCACTACTACTACTACTGCTACTGCTGCTGCTGCAACTACTGCTGCTACTACTGCTGCTATTACTACTACTACTACTACTACTGCTGCTGCAACTACTGGTGCCACTACTACTACTACTACTCCTACTGTTGCTGCTTCAACTACTGCTGCCACTACTACTATTACTACTACTACTGATGCTGCAACCTTTGCTGTCACTACTACTGCTACTGCAGGTACTACTGCTGCTACTACTACTGCTGCTGCTGCAACTACTGCTGCCACTACTGCTGCTACTACTACTACTACTGCTGCTGCTACTACTACTACAACTACTACTGCTGCTACTACTATTACTGTTACTACTGCTGCTGCTACTACTACTACTGCTGCTGCTACTACAACTACAACTATTACTACTGCTGCTGCTGATACTACTACTATTACTACAACCACTGCTACTACTACTACTACTACTACTACTGTTACTTCTACTGCTGCTACTACTATTACTACTGCTGCTGCTACTATTATTACCGCTACTACTACGGCTGCTGCGACTACTGCTACTATTACTACTACTTCTACTATTACTACTACTGCTACTATTACTACTACTGCAGCTGCTACTATTACAACTGCTACTACTACTGCTACTGCTACTATTACTACTGCTACTACTACTACTGCTGCTGCTACTATTACTACTGCTACTACTACGGCTGCTACTACTACTGCTGCTGCTACTATTACTACTACTGCTACTATTACTACTACTTCTACTGCTACTATTGCTACTATTACTTCTCCTCCTATTACTACAACTGCAAGTATTACTACTACTACTACTACTGCTACTATTACTACTACTGCTACTATTACTACTTCTACTACTGCTACTATTACTACTGCTACTTCTGCTACTATTACTACTGCTACTACTACTACTACTGCTGCTGCTTTTACTGCTACTATTAATACTGCTACTACTGCTACTATTAATACTGCTACTTTTAATACTGCTACTACTACTACTACTGCTACTACTACTACTACTGCTACTACTACTACTACTACTACTACTGCTACTACTACTACTACTACTACTACTACTGCTACTGCTACTACTGCTACTACTACTATTACTACTACTACTACTACAACTGCTACTACTGCTACTATTACTATTACTACTACTACTATTACTACTACTACTACTACTGCTGCTGTTACTGCTACTACTACTATTACTACTGCTGCTACTACTGCTACTATTACTTCTACTACTACTATTACTACTACTGCTACTACTGCTGCTGCTACTACTGCTACTATTACTACTACTACTACTACTGCTGCTGTTACTGCTACTATTACTGTCTGTCTAATGCATTAATGTCACAAAACAAATCAATGATTCTGTTAACTATTGACAGGTTAAGATGCCACTTTCCATAAATGGCCTCCGTTCTGATCCAATCAGAGAACACTTCCTTAATTGTAAGACCTGCTTCTGTTGGTTTCCTTTCTTGTCTCCGAGCAAAACAAATGAATCGAAAAAGAGCACACACACACAAAAATACTAGTAATAATGGTGATAAGGATGATAATGGTAATCATGATGATAATGATGATACTGGTAATAATGATGAAAAGGATGATACTGGTAATAATGGTGATAAGAATTATAATGGTAATAATGGTGATAATGATGATAATGATGATACTGGGAATAATGATGATAATGATGATACTGGTTATAATGGGGATAATGATGATACTGGTAATATGATGCTAATGATGATACTGGTAATAATGATCATAATGATGATAATGATGATAGTGGTTATAATGGTGATAATGATGATAATGATGATACTGGTAATAATGATGATAATGATGATACTGGTAATAATGGGGATACATATGATAATGATGATACTGGTAATAATGATGATAATGATTATACTGGTAATAATGGTGATAATAATGATGATAATGATGATACTGACAATAATAATGATACTGGTTATAATGATGATAATGATGATACTGGTAATAATGGTGATAAAGATGATAATGATGATACTGGTAATAATGATAATAATGATGATACTGGTAATAATGGTGATAAAGATGATAATGATGATACTGTTAATAATGATAATGATGATACTGGTAATGATGACGATACTGATGATACTGGTAATGATGACGATAATGATGATTAAGACTCAGATTTTTATAGCCTACAAATGTCAAAAGACTTTAAAATCAACTAAGTCTGCATTTATGTTAAAAAATCCAAATACGACCTAAACATATTTTTCTTCAATGGTTATAAATACGACAAACATTAATTACTCGTTTAATTAAAAAAAAAGACACAAAATTATACATTTTCATTAATAGCATACATTTTAATTTTCCAATGAGGAAGTTCTCAAAGATGCCAACACAAAAAGGCAGCTCCTAAAACAACATCAGAAAGAAGAAATCAACATTTTTTGGTTACATCATGAGAAGATGAAAGTTGGAATACTTGGTTACAACTGGCAAACTAAAAGGAAAGAGAGATAGCAGACGACAAAGAGAGAAAATACTGAATAGCTTGGTGTCATGTCATAGAAAAGAGTCAACAACAGAACTGATGCGATGCACTGTAGATAGAACATTGTAGAAGGACATGATCGCCTATGCAACCAGTATGGCACATGATGATGATAATAGCAGAAGACACGTATATCCTGACATTCAGAAAATTGTGCTCTTTAATATTTCATCTACGTATTTATTTAGAGTTACATTGTTTGAGCTATAGACACGTTCTATTTATACTTACAGGTGTACGTGTTTCTTAGCAATAAAATTAAAAAACAATTTCTTCCGCTTAATAAAGGGTTATCTAAATGAATGCATCATCATCATCATCATCAATATCATCATCATCATCATCGAGGGCCGTCTCCACAACGAAGGTTGGCTACCATGGATCGCCATTCCACTCTGTCTCTTGCTTTGATGGTGCAGGTTGTCATAGGCTGACATGTCCATCTTTTGATGTTACTCGTCCATGTTAGTCTTGGTCTGCCTCTGCCTCTTTTACCTTGTATTTTCCTCTCCAGGATTACAACATTACTTTTAGCAGGCTGTTGTGCCTTTTAACGTGCCCCAAAAATTTTAATTTGTCTTGTCTTAATTGTATTTAGTAGTTCTCTTTTGCTTGTTCTCTTTTTATTTTTTGTTGTTTTAAAACTTCATCGTTTGTTTTCTTTTCTTTCCATCCAATTCTACCTAATCTTCTATAAATCCACATTTCAAAGGCTTCAATTTTCTGTTCTGTTTTCTGGTCTAATGTCCATGTTTCTGCACCATACAGGAATATTGAGAAGATGTATCATTTTGCTATTCTTAGTTTCAGCCTTGCTGTTATTTGTTTTGTTGTTAGTATATTTTCCATGGCATTAAAATTACTTTTTGCCATACCTATTCTTTTGTTTATTTCGATTTTACATTTTCCATCATTGGTTAAAGTATGTCCAAGGTAGTTGTAGCTCTGAACTGTCTCCAGATGTATTCACTCAACTGTGATATTTAATTGTAGGTCTTCAGAATTTTCTTTGTTTATGATCATAGTTTTAGTCTTTTTGATATTCATATCTAATCCATATTTTTTTGCTTGTTATGTCTATCACATTAAGCAATTGTTGTAGGTCTTTAGGATTTTCTGCTAGTAGAACATTATCATCAGCATGTTGAACTATTGGATCTAAAATAATTACAAAGTTGACCAAATATAACCCAAAAATATGCATTTATGCCCACAGTTTTATCAAAATGTAACCTAAACATGAATTATGGTCAAAATATACATTTATTTGAGCAATTAAAAACAGCGTCAGAATGTTCAAGCATGAAATATGTTGATATTAACTTGGATTTCAAAAATGCAGGTTGAAAAAAATAGGATATGTTAGAAAAATCCAAGCCCTAAAGATGATGGTAATTTACCGAGTTATTGCTAATTCGTCATGAGTAAATTGCAGTGTCTCGTGATACACCTTTAACTCTGTGGCCTGTAATCGTCTTTTCATTTGTTTGTTTACTGTCCATGATTCGCTTCCATAGGTCATACATGACTCTATATAGCACCGATTAATTATATTTCTTATTTATATTGATACAGACTTGTTGCATAAGATGTTTTTCTTTTTCTGAAATTCTATTTTGGCCTCAGCTATTCTGCTTTTTATTTCTGTGGTGTATTTTCTGTCTGATGTTATTATTGTGCCCAAGTATTTGACGCGTTGCACTTGTTTCCCCAGCTTTAAATGGGTACCGAATTTTTTTATTGGAAAGTAAAGCGGCACGGGTGTAATACCGACCACATTGCCCAGAAAATCATGTACTGATGGTCTTTAAAATATATGGTCATTAACACCATATTCCCTATACGCCACCTGGCGTGACGGAGGAACTTTACTTTTTTTTTTTTTAAATTGTTTTAGATTTGTCATGTTTATTTTTACGCTGCATGAAAATGATGATGATGATTTCTTCGACATGACCATTATTTCTGTTTTATTAATATTCAGACAGTCCTTTCTTGTTGCTTCCTCCCCCACTATTATGTCTATCGTTTGTGGCAAAAGACGGGTAAAGCCATAACTTAATAATGCGAGGATGCTTTGAAACTAATGATAAGAATGCCATTTTAATTTCTCTCTCTCTCTCTCTCTCTCTCTCTCTCTCTCTCTCTCTGCTATCAAGACTCAATCAGAGTAGAATTCCAGACTCTCTCATGAAGTCAGCTGTCTGTTTAAGTGATTCGATTGCCTCATATAGTTTCTCTTCCAGGGAGGTGGGCGTGGACCACATTGCTCTTCTCAAGTCTGTGTACTGGGGACAATCCTGTAGAACATGATTTATAGTCATATTGTCCAGTGTACAGTGGCATAGGCTGGTTGTAGCTATTTTGAATTTGGTGAAATTCCTCATTCTATTGTGGCCAGTGCGTAGGCGAAGTATGATGACTTTATCCCTCCTTGATAGTTGGTGCTAACCGTCACTCTCGTTATGCTTTGGGTGTTCTCGTTTCCATTTTTCATGATACTGACCTTTGAGGAAGGACTTGGCTTCATCATAACTGAGCGGATGGTTCTCTCGTGGTAATCTCCCTCCCTCTTTAACTAATTTGTCTGCGCATTCGTTCCCGTGTATATTACAGTGTGATGGTATCCACTGAATGACTACTCTCTGGAAGTTATTGCATAGTTGGTCCAGGGCTGTTCTCAAGTCATCTAGTTCATTGTTCTTGGGGCTTTTTAGAGCTGATAGTATAATTTAAAAAAAAAACGAAAAAAACCTGTTTTTTCAGGAATAAGGTTTTTCAGCGTGTTTATTTAACATCAACTCATTTCTAGTGTTCCCCAAATTCTCGTATGTTGTTATTCCCAGTGCTGTATGTTTACTCACGCAAAGTTCCCTTCGCTTCTTATCTAGCACAAAAAGCCAAGCCCATATCGGAACAATTTGAAAACCGCTGCATCAAATATCTCGAAGTTTATTCTGAGCATGACTGTTGTGCCTCGGCGGTTGCACTCGCCCCAGGCACACTTCTTGGCACTTTGATAAAACGCTTTTCCATCTTTCTTTTTATATAGATTTAGATTCCTTCCTTGTTTCTAGAATTTCTTGAATAATTGGCCAGAGGATCTCAGTGATGGATGGATTGCCCGTGCTCCTGGTTTCATAATGGCTTGGGGAGGTCGGGTATGCGAAAGGCGAGGAAGTAGATTGCAATGCAATTTGATCATGCAACTTTACAATACGTCAGCACGTTTGTTATATGTCGCTGATTTTATTCTGTCGTATCTATTATATTCTTTTAATTGTTATGTACATCACAGAATGATTTCTGTTTCGCTAAATGAAATACCAGAAATAAAGTGTTATAAAGGTTACTATTGAATGATATTCTTGCTAAAAGTATGAA
Organism: Megaustenia siamemsis; assembly: GCA_032433765.1. NCBI lineage: Eukaryota > Metazoa > Mollusca > Gastropoda > Stylommatophora > Ariophantidae > Megaustenia > Megaustenia siamemsis. Next base: position 37,382,553 of record JAVIAB010000145.1, on the reverse strand, counting down.
GGGAGCCACGATAACTCAGTGGTCAGTGAACTGGGCTACAAAGGACGAGAGTCGATCCTGATCGACGGCTTCTGGGTTCACCCATTCTTAAATTGGTACCGAATTTTTTCTGGGAAAATAAAGCGGTACGGGCGTAATACCGACCACATTACCGCAAAAATCATGTGCTGAAGGTCTGTATAATACATGGTCACTAACACCATATTTCCTATACGCCACTTGGGCTCTTTACTTTTTTAAGGTCGCAAACCGCGATATTGGTGCATCGCAGCCCATAGACACATCAAACTCTAGGACTTTTTTTTTGGTTGCAGATAACCTACCCTGTTCGACTGCCTCTACCTGCCAGACTGGTTATTCTGATTCATAGCCACTGCTGGAGGTAGCATCTTTTTCAGTTTTGTGTCATACAGATTGATTAGTCTGGTTGATAGTCATGACTGGAGGTTAAGTAGAGTCTTTGTTAATTTTGTTTCATACAGATTAATTAGTCTGATTCACAGCCACAGCTGGAGTTTGAATACGGTCAGTTTTGTTTCTTACAGACTAAATTGTCTGATTCACATCCACAGCTGGAGTTTGAATACGGTCAGTTTTGTTTCATACAGACTAAATAGTATGATTCGTAGACCCAGATGAAGAAGGAGTCGAATTTCCATTAGCTGCGTTACAATGATCCAGAGATGGATTGTATTTACAACATCCAACAGACAACATTCCAGTATGGGTCACTCACGGGCAGCTTTAAGCCGAGGACCTGTTTCGTTGTTTTAATGGCTTCCATTAACATATAACTAATATTCCTTTTTTTCATCATCCTATCTTTTATCTTTCCGTCCACCTCTCCCTAACTTTGTCATCCGACATGTAGTTATATATATTTGTTGCTCACCGTTTGTTGTCGTTCTCCCTGTATTCTGAAGAAGGCCACAGGCCGAAACGTCGATATTGTGTTCTGTTCCTGTTTTGTAAAGCTATCACCGTACATTGCAGTGTTTATCACACCACACTACTGGCTCAACAACTCAACTACTCAACATAAGCCAAACCGAAGTAATGGCAATAGCGAGAAAGAAAGAAAAACTAAACATCATAATAGATAATACAACTTTGAAGCAAGTAGACAATTTTAAATATTTGGGTAGCACGTTAACACAAGACAATAACCAAGAGACCGAGATAGATATAAGGTGTAACAAAACATGCAAAGTTATAGGCCAAGTATCAACATTATTGAAAAACAAAGCAATAACTACGGAAGCAAAAAGGGCAATATACAAATCAATTTTTCTACCAACTCTGTGCTATCAGTGCCAGAATTGGACACTGGACTCTAGAACAATAAGAAAGATAACGACCACCGAAATGAAATGTGTCAGAAGAATGACAGGAAACAGCATAAGGGACTGAGTAAGAAACACTGACCTGAGGAAGAAACTCGAAATTGAACCAGCCATCGAATACATAAAGAAACAACAGATAAATTGGTTCGGCCACATAACAAGACAAAAAGAACTAACAATGACTCAAAGAGCCTAAAATAAACGCTACGAAAATGCCAGATTAAGAGGAAGACCGAGAAAGAGATGGATAAAGGGAATACTAGAGTCACTAGGAGGGATAACACCAGAAGAGGCCAACAGAAGAGCAAAGAATCGCAGATTGTTTCCCCTCGACGCCATCGGCAATAGAGGAAGGATAGAAGAGAAGAAGAAACTACTGGCTCCTTGCTACCAACTTTACCGCAGCATTGCAATTATTTGCCTGTTCCTCAATATATAAATAAGTTGGCTCAAGTGGTCAGTGGTTGGAGTCTCAGATGACAGTAACCAAAGAGTGCTCGATTTTTACGCCACATTACTCACGTACAAGAATAAATAAAAGAGCAAATATGCTTGGTGCTATGGTTGTTGCGGGGAATGGATGAGCAATGAGGCATATGACGATCAAAATCTCTCACGGTGGCGGAAAGAGTATAATGTTCAAGTATTGACTGTGTATCTACATCCTTGTAGATTCACATTGACCGCAAATACACAACCGTGAGTCGACTACAATAAAACATTCTTGAGTAGACTACATGAGCACTTCATTGTGTTGTCTGCAAGTTCACACCCTTCAGTAGACTTCATATCCCTGAGTAGACTACAAGCGCACATCCTTTAGTAGACTACAAGCGCACATCCTTTAGTAGACTACAAGCGCACATCCTTTAGTAGACTACAAGCGCACATCCTTTAGTAGACTACAAGCGCACATCCTTTAGTAGACTACAAGCGCACATCCTTTAGTAGACTACAAGCGCACATCCTTTAGTAGACTACAAGCGCACATCCTTTAGTAGACTACAAGCGCACATCCTTTAGTAGACTACAAGCGCACATCCTTTAGTAGACTACAAGCGCACATCCTTTAGTAGACTACAAGCGCACATCCTTTAGTAGACTACAAGCGCACATCCTTTAGTAGACTACAAGCGCACATCCTTTAGTAGACTACAAGCGCACATCCTTTAGTAGATTACAAGTTTACATCTTTGAGTAGACTACAATTATACATCTTTGAGTAGATTACAAGTGTACATCTTTGAGTAGACTACAATTATACATCTTTGAGTAGACTACAATTATACATCTTTGAGTAGATTACAAGTATACATCTCTGAGTAGACTACACGTATACATCTCTGAGTAGACTACAAGTATACATCTTTGATTAGACTACAATTATACATCTTTGAGTAGACTACAATTATACATCTTTGAGTAGATTACAAGTATACATCTTTGAGTAGATTACAAGTTTACATCTTTGAGTAGATTACAAGTATACATCTTTAAGTAAATTACAAGTATACATCTTTGAGTAGACTACAAGTATACATCTTTGAGTAGACTACATGTATACATCTTTGAGTAGACTACAATTATACATCTTTGAGTAGATTACAAGTTTACATCTTTGAGTAGACTACAAGTATACATCTTTGAGTAGATTACAAGTTTACATCTTTGAGTAGATTACAAGTATACATCTTTGAGTAGACTACAAGTATACATATTTGAGTAGACTACAAGTATACATATTTGAGTAGATTACAAGTATACATCTCTGAGTAGACTACAATTATACATCTTTGAGTAGACTACAATTATACATCTTTGAGTAGATTACAAGTATACATCTCTGAGTAGACTACACGTATACATCTCTGAGTAGACTACAAGTATACATCTTTGATTAGACTACAATTATACATCTTTGAGTAGACTACAATTATACATCTTTGAGTAGATTATAAGTATACATCTTGGAGTAGATTACAAGTTTACATCTTTGAGTAGATTACAAGTATACATCTTTAAGTAAATTACAAGTATACATCTTTGAGTAGACTACAAGTATACATCTTTGAGTAGACTACATGTATACATCTTTGAGTAGACTACAATTATACATCTTTGAGTAGATTACAAGTTTACATCTTTGAGTAGACTACAAGTATACATCTTTGAGTAGATTACAAGTTTACATCTTTGAGTAGATTACAAGTATACATCTTTGAGTAGACTACAAGTATACATATTTGAGTAGACTACAAGTATACATATTTGAGTAGACTACAAGTATACATATTTGAGTAGACTACAATTATACATATTTGAGTAGACTACAAGTATACATATTTGAGTAGAATACATGTAAACATCGTTGAGTAGACTACAAGTATACACCCTTCAGCAGACGACAAGTTCACATCCTTCAGTAGACTACAAGTTCACATCCTTCAGTAGACTACAAGTTCACATCCTTGAATAGATTACAAGTTTACATCTTTGAGTAGACTACAAGTTCACATCCTTCAGTAGACTACAAGTTCACATCCTTCAGTAGACTACAAGGTCACATCCTTCATTAAACTATAAGCACACATGACGTATTGCTAGAAAATACATTCGGAGAACAAATGAATATGGTAAACTAATACAGATATGGTGTAGTCGGTCGTTATACGCTGGAGATAATATTGAGTAATCTGAACAACCTAAGCTTCACCCAATGTGCTATTATGATAACCTGTTGAACATATTTTATATTATAAAATTCTCAAGACCTACAATTAAATATCACAGTTGAGGGAATACATATGGAGACAGTCCAGAGCTACAACTACCTGGGACATATTATAACCAGTGATAGAAAATGTACAACTGAAATAAACAAAAGAATAGGTATGGCAAAAAGTAATTTTAATGCCATGAAAAATATACTAACAACAAAACAAATAACAGCAGGGCTGAAACTAAGAATGGCAAAATGTTACATCTTCTCAATATTCCTGTATGGTGCAGAAACATGGACATTGGACAAGAAAACAGAACAGAAAATTGAAGCCTTTGAAATGTGGATTTATAGAAGAATAGGTAGAACTGGATGGAAACAAAAGATAACAAACGATAAAGTTTTAAAACAACTGAAAATAAAAAGAGAACTACTAAATACAATTAAGACAAGACAAATGAAATTTTGGGGCATTTTAAAAGACACAACAGCCTACTAAAAGTAATATTGGAAGGAAAAATACATGGTAAAAGAAGCAGCGGCAGACCAAGACTAACATGGACGAGTAACATCAAAAGATGGTCAAGTCAATCTATGACAGCCTGCACCATCAAAGAAAGAAACAGAGTAGAATGGCGATCCATGGTAGCCAACCTTCGTTGCGGAGAAGGCACACGATGATGATGATGATGATGTTGAACATATAACATGTTCATTGTATAATTTTACTATATACTAGAAATACACTTTATGTTATGTATTGCTTCTACTTATTATATGTCCACAGACCCTTACCATATGTGCTGATCTACATAAATGGGCTGTTCTGCATCGTCCTCTGCAGCAATAAGTCAAAGTGACGTCACCTCGGTTAAGAAGGATAGTACACAAGGCATGGGAAAACTGGTCAGCAAGGAGCAAGGAGCAATATCTCGTACCAATAAAATTGCCGCTTATAATAAAGGTAACATGAAGGTAGTTGTAGTAGTTGTTGTTGGCACTGGTGATGGTGATAGGAGCAATGGTGGTGGTGGTCAGGGCCGCCTTAACGCATAGGCTCGTTGGGCATTTGCCCGGTCACCCACGATAATAGGGGCCCCATGCGAATATGTTGTAGAGTTTCGGAAAACCCGTATAAATTTTATAGCTTGTTTCATAAGTCGTGCCCAACTTTAAAAATCAATATCTTTTAAACCGCTTTTTGTAATTTTTTCAAAATTTGCATGTATAGTTATAATGATTAGAACCCAACAGGGAATTAATTTAATTAAAAAAAAACATTTGGTTATTATTGTTGCTTATTTGATTTATATAAATTTATAACGACCCATTGATGTAGTCAAAACTTAGTGTTTACAGTATTTAAGTTAAAAATAGCGATTACAAATCTATACACGCTCAAATTTACGATTTTTCACGCTTTCCGCGTGAATTCTCTGACACAATTAGACACTTGTAGTAAACACGAGACATTGTGTGTTCCATTTCCGTTAATTCAGCGGCGTAACGTGGAACAATAACATTTATCATGAGTCTTAAAATGAAATTCTGCAGTTTACAAAACATCGCAATAAAAATGTATGACTATTTTTGCAAAGAGGCTAAACGAGGAAGATTATTTCATTCTTTAGAAAACCCTGAGAATAGGACAAGACACATTTTGGATTTATCTAAACGGTCATTTAATCGCTGGATTCAAGCACGTGACCGTCAATGTTCAAAATATACAAAATCACAAGGAAGAGCAAAAATGTTGGATAATTTCGACAGTGAACTTATTAGAAGTGAAATTCGCAAAATGTTGGGTATGAATGAAACTGTTACAATAAGAAAATTAAAAGTATCGCTGAAAAAGAACAACAGTATTGAAATATCAAAGTCTACATTATGGAGGAATGTGAGAGCTGCAGGCTTTACATTCAGAAAGTATTCCAATGGACGAAACATCATCTGTGAGAAGCCACATATAGTAGTCATGAGAAGCAAGTACTTACGTGAAGTAAAAGAGGTGCGCAAGCAAGGTTATGATATTGTGTACTTGGATGAAACATGGATCAATGCTCACCACACTAACCAAAGGGAATGGCAGTCATCAGATGGAAAGATTAAGAGATTAATACCTAGCAGCAAAGGACAGCGCTTGATAATTGCTCATGCAGGTAGTCGACAACATGGACTAATACAGAATGCAGAGCTCATTTTTCTTTCAAAATCCATAGACAATCGGGATTATCACTCTGAGATGAATGGTCACATATTTAGACATTGGATTGAAAATTCTGTTCTCCCAGCACTAGATCGACCATCTTGCCTAATAATGGACAATGCAGTGTACCACAACATTGTTGCACTTGAAGATAAAGTCCCGACGTCATCCAGTACAAAAGATGCGGTTAAGATATGGCTCACAAAGGAGCACATACAATTTAATAACATGTACTTAAAACCTGAATTGCTATCTCTAGTAAAGCAAAAACAGAGGACAAAGATTTTTCAAATAGATAAGATTATCCAAGAGCACGGTCATATAAGTTTGAGGCTGCCACCTTACCATGCTCATTTAAATCCAATAGAACTAATCTGGGCAAAATTAAAAGGACAAGTGGCAGATGAAAATACAACATTCAAAATATGCGAAGTAAAGACTCTTGCTAATCTCGCTTTATTAAATATAGACAAAGATTATTGGGCTAAATGTGAAGACCACGTCTTAAAACAGGAAGAGGAATATTGGAAAAATGATGGTTTGTGGAATGTTCAACCCCAAACAGTTATTAATCTTTTAGACTCGTCTGATTCAGAATGAAAGTATATAGCCCCCACAATGTTGGCCCTATATTACCTTAAATTATTTCAACAAACGGTCCTTTTCAGGACCACACAACTATGAAAATTGGACATACAGGTATACCTTGATATTATTATCGTCCGTCCTCGAACTGAGCAGACAATAATTCTCCTGGTGTTTTGTTTTATCCAGTTATTTCCCCATTACGGCCACGCCTTTACCTAGTGAAAATTAATCGTAGACCAGCAACTACGGTAATTTCTATTCTTTAGGGCTTCACAATTTACAATTTTGGCAAACATCAAAGAGATATCGCCGCTTTAAGAAAACTGCAGCTGCAAGATATTTGTTAAATATACATTTAAAGGGTCTTTTGCATTCTAATAACATTTGGAAAATTTCAAAAGTATTTAACAAACGGTTAGAGAGTAATAGCGTTTTGAAGTTGGGCATATGTTTTGAAACGAGCTATAGTATTATTTTATAAAAATCTCATAATTGTGTGTTTACATGCAAACGGGCCCTTTTTTGTAAATATCATGTGTAATACTATAAAACATGCAAATAAAATCTCTTTTCTCTGTTGTTCATGTTTAATGTTGATTATAGTTGCAGCTGTACATCATGTTTTAACAACAATTTTGTTGACATTAGTATAGTGACAATAAAATAAATAATACATAATTTTTAATATTATCAACCATTTATTTTTTATCCCGGGGGGGGGGGGGATCACTTTTTCTTTGTGCAGGGGCCCAACACTATTTCTATGCCCAGGGGCCCAAAATGGTGTAAAGACGGCCCTGGTTGTGGTAGTAGTAATAGCCCAGTAAATAAATATATATATATATATATAGCGAAAAAAATATATTTCTCTATTTAGGCAACACAACAGAACATGAAAGAGGTGTAGAAATACAAATAAACACGGAAGAACCCACTGGACATACAATGATAGGATTATCGTCATCATCAAGTACCGGGCCTGCTGTCGTAGGTGATCATGTCTCTCCACAACTTTCGATCACGACAGTTATTTATCATTTCTGTTGTTGACCTTCTGCCAAGCCATTCTCTTAAGCTGTCTGGTATTTTCTCTCTTTGCTTCCCTCTATCTCTTCGTCCCTCAATTTTCCCAGTTGTTGAAATATATTCCAGTTGTTCTCTTCTCATTACATGGCAAAAACATGATGATTGTTTCTTCCTAATATTGGAAATTAGCTCTCTTTTTCCTTTGACCTCTTTCAGAACATTTTCATTACTCTTCTTAACTGTCCATGGTATTCTCAACATTCTTCTGTAAAACTACATTTCTACAGACTCTAGTGATTTTCTTGTCTGTTGTCCTATTGTCCATGATTCCTCCATATGTTAAGACTGGCTCTACGTAACATTTAAGAACACTTTTTCTTGTTTCTACTGTCAAAAATGAATTGCATAGTATCTTCCTCATTTTCTGGAAAGCTGCTTTTGCCTGAGCCATTATGCATCTCACCTCTTTTGTACATCTTCCGTCTGAGGTTAATAAAGTTCCCAAATATTTAAATTCATTTACCTGTTTTAATATTGTTCCACTTGTCTTTATTCTGCACTGAGGTGATGTCTTTTCTTTGTTGTTACCATTACCTCTGTCTTTTTGCTATTAAGGCTGAGTCCTTTATTTTTGCTTTCTTTCACTATAATGTCCAGCATTTCTTGTAACTCATTTTCACTCTTAGCGATTAATACTGTATCATCAGCATACCTTATATTATGACCTCCAATTGTTATTCCAGGCATGCCCTTTAAAATAATCTCACTATAATTATTAAACAAATCTGGTGACATCACACAACCTTGTCTAACACTCTGTTTTATTTCTTGAAACATTCCCAATTGGTTTCCAGTTCTTATGGCCGCTGTTTGTTGCCAGTACATGTTCTTTATTATTCTTAGATCTTTGCTGTCTACGTTTATGCTTTCTAAAATTTTGATTATTTCTTTGGGCTTTACTTTGTCAAATGCCTTGGTGTAATCTATGAAACATAGGTATAGATCTGTTTTCACCTCTATGGCTATTTCTACTAAAGATCTTATGATATATATGGCATTGCTCGTTCATTTACCTCCAACAAAATCACACTGTTCATCGCTAATTTCTGGACTGATTTTGTTTCGCACTCTTCGCATGATGATTCTTAGTAATATCTTAGTCATATGACTCATAAGGCTTATTGTGCGATGATCATCGCATTCAATCGTACCCGATTTCTTTGGTAGTACTATGAATATTGATTTGAGCATGTCGTCTGGTATATATCCGCTGTTGTAGATATCATTCAATATTTTTGTTATTAATTCTATTCCAAAATCACTCATGGCTTCAATCGTTTCTTTAGTTATATTATCTGGTCCAGGAACTTTTCCTGCTTTCAGATTGCGTAAGGCGTCTTCCACTTCTTCTCTGAGTATTTCTGGTCCTTCTCCATTATCCTTAATATTTACTTCTGTTCGTTCATCATTATAAAGATCTTTAATGTATTCTGTCCATCGTTCCCTTATGCTTTCTTGTTCAATCAACAGTTCTCCTTCCTTTGATCTGAAACATCCAGTTTTTGATTGCGTTTTTCTTCTTGTTAATTCCTCAATTTGTTTGTATATATATCTTTAGCATCTCTTTTTTGTTGCATTTCAATCTCTTTGCATCTCTCTTTTAGCCATGCTTCTTTTGTTTCATTGCATTTAATTTTAATTTCTTTATTTATTCTCTTATACTCATCTTTATTTTCTTTATTTCTTATTCTTGTATCCCTTAGCTGCAAAATGTCATCTGTCATCCATTTCTCTCTTGAATTTGTCCTCACTGGTGGTATGAACTCTTATGATGTTTGTTGCATTGATTCTTTTAGCATTTCCCACTGTTCATCAATGCTTTGTATCTTCTCTATTGCATTGTACCGGTAACTGTGGCAATATTTCCCTGTTGCTATTTTATTCATATCCCTAGTGTTATTTGGGTACTCTATGTATGCACCCGCTCCCCCATTCTTTACTGCATTCTGTACTGATCCATCTGTGTACACACGAATCCATAGGTCTTGGGTTTTCTTCATTTAAGATACTGAGAGTTAATGTCTCACGCTGTAGCTATTCTGTTCCTCATTGTCAAGTGTTATATATATATATATATATATAAAATGATACATGAATAGTTTCGTAACAGCGTCAAGAAAGTCAAAACCTATCCAGGAGCAGATATTAATTCAGATCGCAATCCTGTAATGATTAAAATTAAAGTCAAACTAAAGAGAGACTAACAAAAGACTAATTCATCAACAATACCACCAGACATAACAGCTATAAATAAATACAAATATTAAAGATACTTATATATATATATATATATATATATATATATATATATATATATATATATATATATATATATATATATATATATATATATCCCTTTCCGTTTTGTCAGACGGTCTAGTGGAGGCTATTGTGCAATTTTATTTTTGAGGTTTTGTTTTTGTCGAACAGCTTCTCTCGGGGCTAATTCTACCAATGTTTGACAAACACACTCGGCCACAGAATGAACAAGTCAGGCCCACTGATCCACAGGGTTTTCCACCCTTTTTAATGAGTCTTTTTCTCTTCTAAGTTTTACCTTAGCACAGTCTCGAATGATGTTATACCGTTCCTTATACATGCTCTCCATGATGTGCGATCACTTGCCAGATGTTCCCAGACATTTTCACAGATGGAGAAGTCATTCAGAGATGATTTACAGATATCTCTATATCGTAGTTTATGTCTGCCGATTTGTCTTTTTCCATGTTTTATTTCACCATTTAGTATTTGCTTGAGGATGCGTTTTTCTTCCATTCGCTGGACGTGTCCAAGCCATTTTAATCTTCGACATCTTATATCATACTTACACAATACAAATAAAGAACACATATTAGAAGCTGCTAGACGATGGGATTCAGCAGTACAGAAGAGAAAGACCTGATGAAAAAGTTACAAAAAAGTGGCAATGCATAAAGACAAGCCTACAAGAAACTTGTGACATCTTACCCAAAAAGGAAAAGAACAACCAACACAAATGGATAACTAACACCATCTTGGAAAAAAAACTTTGAAGTAAGAAGACAAGCGAAGAACACTGCACAATACAATAACATAGATAATGAAAGACGCAAAAATGTGCAAAAAGGCAAAAGAAGACTGGCTCCGACCAAGATGGCTAGAAATCGACACTATGGAAAATAAATAATATTTAAGAGGGATGCACACAGAAATAAAGTGAATGACTAGCAGAAATTAAAAAGCCACAGAAAGTGGATGTATTGCAAACAAAAAATGGAATAATGCTAACAGACAACAAAAATATAATCAATAGATGGCAGGGGTATAACAGAATTATGTTATGACGAAGGGGAAAAGAAACCAATTATAAAATGTACTTCAGGCTATACAATCTTATAATCAGAAGTGGAAAAAAAGCTAGACAAACAATGACAAAGAGAAAAGGTGCAGGACTTCACATAATACAGATAGCGATGATAATGGAACTAGAAGATTTTGGCATAGAAGTGATCATAGCCAGGCTGTAATGCATCTTTGTAAAATTTCTCCTTGCATAGACATGATGCAATGCATCTCTGTATTATTTACCCCAAAACAACATAGCCAGATTGTGTAATGCATCACTGTAGTATTTCCCCTTACATAACCAGGTTGTGTGATGCATCACTGTAGCATTTCCCCTTACATAACCAGATTGTGTAATGCATCACTGTAGCATTTCCCCTTACATAACCAGGTTGTATAATGCATCACTGTAATATTTCTCATTACATAACCAGGTTGTGTAATGCATCACTGTGATATTTCCCCGTACATAACCAGATGGTGTAATGCATCACTGTAATATTTCTCATAATATAACCAGGTTGTATAATGCATCACTGTAATATTTCTCATTACATAACCAAGTTGTGTAAGTGTAGTATTTCCCCTTACGTAGCCAGATTGTGTAATGCATCTCTGTTATATTCCCCCTTACATAACCAGGTTGTAACACATCTGTGTAATATTCCCCCTTACATAACCAGGTTGTAACACATCTCTGTTATATTCCCCCTTACATAACCAGGTTGTAACACATCTCTGTTATATTCCCCCTTACATAACCAGGTTGTAACACATCTGTGTAATATTCCCCCTTACATAACCAGGTTGTAACACATCTCTGTTATATTTTCAGATATCCACATTTCAACAAAAATTCCAAAAGAACAAGTAGGGTCATCTGTTAGAATTCAAAGAGACAAAACGTGCAAGAAAGAAAATGTTCTTTGTGACAATGTTCTTCCTTTAAGGTAAGTAATAGGATGAGAATTTGAACTGTACGTGGGTATTCATAATTACAATTGAGATTAATTGAGGGCCATAGTAATCTTTGCCAAAGACACCATATGGTAGTAATATGTAAAGAGCCCCGTCACGCCAAGTGGTGTACAGAGAATGTGGTGGTAGTAACCATTATTTTTACAGACCTTCGGCACATGATTTTTGGGGTAATGTGGTCGGTCTTACGCCTGTGCCGCGTTTTTTCCCAGGAAAAAAAAGCAGCTGGTACCCATTTAAGGGTGGGTGAAACCTGGAAGCGGTCGATCAAGATCGAACTCGCCCTCTTGTCTTTGTAATCCACTAACCACTGAGCACTGAGTTCACTGAGCACTGAGTTCACTAACCACTGAGCACTGAGTTCACTAACCACTGAGCACTGAGTTCACTAACCACTGAGCACTGAGTTCACTGAGCACTGAGTTCACTGAGCACTGAGTTCACTGAGCACTGAGTTCACTAACCACCGAGCACTGAGTTCACTAACCACCGAGCACTGAGTTCACTGAGCACTGAGTTCACTGAGCACTGAGTTCACTAACCACTGAGCACTGAGTTCACTAACCACTGAGCACTGAGTTCACTAACCACTGAGCACTGAGTTCACTGAGCACTGAGTTCACTGAGCACTGAGTTCACTAAGCACTGAGTTCACTAACCACCGAGCACTGAGTTCACTGAGCACTGAGTTCACTAACCACTGAGCACTGAGTTCACTGAGCACTGAGTTCACTAACCACTGAGCACTGAGTTCACTAACCACTGAGCACTGAGTTCACTGAGCACTGAGTTCACTAACCACTGAGCACTTAGTTCACTAACCACTGAGCACTGAGTTCACTAACCACTGAGCACTGAGTTCACTAACCACTGAGCACTGAGTTCACTAACCACTGAGCACTGAGTTCACTAACCACTGAGCACTGAGTTCACTAACCACTGAGCACTGAGTTCACTAACCACTGAGCACTGAGTTCACTAACCACTGAGGACTGAGTTCACTAACCGCTGAGCACTGAGTCCACTAACCGCTGAGCACTGAGTCCACTAACCACTGAGCACTGAGTTCACTAACCACTGAGCACTGAGTTCACTGAGCACTGAGTTCACTGAGCACTGAGTTCACTAACCACTGAGCAGTGAGTTCACTAACCGCTGAGCACTGAGTCCACTAACCACTGAGCACTGAGTTCACTAACCACTGAGCACTGAGTTCACTGAGCACTGAGTTCACTAACCACTGAGCACTGAGTCCACTAACCACTGAGCCTATCACGGCTCTCGCGCCACATGGTGACTGGAACTAAAGAATACAGGAAGATGTAACAAAATGTGTACGCAACTAGAGAATACAGGAAAATAATAGCAAATGTGTACGCAACTAGCGCATACAGGGAGATTGCAAAAATGTGTACACAACTAGAGAATACAAGAAGATGACCCTAAATGTGTACGCAACTAGAGAATACAGGGATATGACAGTAAGTGTGTACACAATTAGATAATACTTGAAGATGACAGTAAGTGTGTACACAGTCAGAGAAAACTGGAAGATGACAGTAAATGTGTACACAACTAGAGAATACAGGGAGATGACAGTAAATGTGTACATAACTAGAGAACACGGGATAATGTTACCACAAGTGTGCGCAAGCGCAACTAAGGAATCCAGGAAGCTGACAGTAAATGTGTACACAACTAGAGAATACAGGAAGATGACAGTAAATGTGTACACAACTAGAGAATACAGTAAGATGACAGTAAATGTGTACACAACTAGAGAATACAGTAAGATGACAGTAAATGTGTACACAACTAGAGAATACAGTAAGATGATAGTAAATGTGTACACAACTAGAGAATACAGTAAGATCACAGTAAATGTGTACATAACTAGAGAACACGGGATGATGTTACCACAAGTGTGCGGAAACGCAACTAAGGAATACAGGAAGCTGACAGTAAATGTATACACAACTAGAGAATACAGGAAGATGACAGTAAATGTGTACACAAATAGAGAATACAGGAAGACATTTCCTATGTTGTAAAAAAATCATCATCATTGACTGCCGTCCCCGCATCAAATGTTGGCTACCATGGAGCGCCATTCCACTCTGTCTCTTGCCTTGATGGTGCAGATTATCATAGGCTGACTTGTCCATCTTTTGATGTTACTCGTCCATGTTAGTCTTGGTCTGCATCTGCCTCGTTTACCTTATATTTTCCCTTCCAATATTACTTTTATTGGGCTGTTGTGTCTTTTAACATACCCCAAAAATTTAATTTGTAAAAACATTATTGTATTTTAATGTTTAATTGTGTTTGTATTAATAATAATATTATTAATGTCATAATATCTCAGTATTTTGACGTCTAAGAGTTGTCCAAATAGGTACTATCCATACATTATCCATACATTATCCATATCTTCCATATCCATCAATTATCCATGTCTTCCATATCCATCAATTGTTCATACTTCCATATCCATTAATTACCCATATCTTCAATATCCATCAATTGTCCATATCTTCCATATCCATCAATTGTCCATACTTCCATATCCATTAATTACCCATATCTTCCATATCCATCAATTGTCCATATCTTCCATATCCATCAATTGTCCATATCTTCCATATCCATCAATTGTCCATACTTCCAAATCCATTAATTGCCCATATCTTCCATATCCATCAATTGTCCATATCTTCCATATCCATCAATTGTCCATATCTTCCATATCCATCAATTGTCCATATCTTCCATATCCATCAATTGTCCATATCTTCCATATCCATCAATTTTCCATATCTTCCATATCCATCAATTGTCCATATCTTCCATATCCATCAATTGTCCATACTTCCATATCCATTAATTACCCATATCTTCCATATCCATCAATTGTCCATATCTTTCATATCCATCAATTGTCCATATCTTTCATATCCATCAATTGTCCATATCTTTCATATCCATCAATTGTCCATATCTTTCATATCCATCAATTGTCCATATCTTCCATATCCATCAATTGTCCATATCTTTCATATCCATCAATTGTCCATATCTTTCATATCCATCAATTGTCCATATCTTTCATATCCATCAATTGTCCATATCTTCCATATCCATCACTTGTCCATATCTTCCATATCCATCAATTGTCCATATCTTTCATATCCTTCAATTGCCCATATCTTTCATATCCATCAATTGCCCATATCTTTCATATCCATCAATTGTCCATATCTTTCATATCCATCAATTGTCCATATCTTTCATATCCATCAATTGTCCATATCTTCCATATCCATCAATTGTCCATATCTTCCATATCCATCAATTGTCCATATCTTTCATATCCATCAATTGCCCATATCTTTCATATCCATCAATTGTCCATATCTTCCATATCCATCAATTGTCCATATCTTTCATATCCATCAATTGTCCATATCTTTCATATCCATCAATTGTCCATATCTTTCATATCCATCAATTGTCCATATCTTTCATATCCATCAATTGTCCATATCTTTCATATCCATCAATTGTCCATATCTTTCATATCCATCAAGTGTCCATATCTTTCATATCCATCAATTGTCCATATCTTCCATATCCATCAATTGTCCATATCTTCCATATCCATCAATTGCCTATATCTTCCATATCCATCAATTGCCCATATCTTCCATATCCATCAATTGTCCATATCTTTCATATCCATCAATTGTCCATATCTTTCATATCCATCAATTGTCCATATCTTCCATATCCATCAATTGTCCATATCTTCCATATCCATCAATTGTCCATATCTTCCATATCCATCAATTGTCCATATCTTTCATATCCATCAATTGCCCATATCTTCCATATCCATCAATCGACCATATCTTCCATATCCATTAATTACCCATATCTTCCATATCCATCAATTGCCCATATCTTCCATATCCATCAATTGTCCATATCTTCCATATCCATCAATTGCCCATATCTTCCATATCCATCAATTGCCCATATCTTCCATATCCATCAATCGACCATATCTTCCATATCCATCAATTGTTCATATCTTCCATATCCATCAATTGTTCATATCTTTCTATTCTATGCAACTTTTCCATTTCCTACCCTCCTATAATAATCTACCGTTCGTCACAATGAAATGGGTGTGGGTTCCAATCGTTGTAGAGACAAAGAGAAATGATTTTATTTGTATTATCATCATCATCATCATCATCATCATCATCATCATCATCATTGAGTGCCGTCTCCGCATCGAAGGTTGGCTACCATGGAGCGCCATTCCACTCACCCTCTTGCGCTTTGATGGTGCAGATTGTCATAGGTTATCTTGTCCATTTGTTTATGTTACTCGTCCATGTTAGTCTTGGTCTGCCTCTACCCTTTTACCTTGTATTTTCCCTTCCAATATTTCTTTTATTAGGCTGTTGTGTCTTTTAACATGCCCCAAAAATAAATTTCATTTGTCTTGTTCTAATTGTGTTTTGTAGTTCTCTTTTCATTTTTAGTTGTTTTAAAACGTCCTTGTTTGTTTTCTTTTCTTTCCATCCAATTCTACATATTCTTCTATAAATCCACATTTCAAAGGCTTCAATTTTCTGTTCTGTTTTCTTATCCAATGTCCATGTTTCTGCACCATACAGGAATATTGAGAAGATGTAACATTTTGCTATTCTTAATTTTAGCCCTGGTGTTATTTGTTTTGTTGTTAGCATATTTTTAAAGGCATTAAAATTACTTTTTGCCATACCAATTCTTTTGTTTATTTCAGTTGTTTTCCATCACTGTTATAGTGTGTCCCAAGTAGTTGTAGCTCTGAACTGTCTCCAGATGTATTTCTTCACATTTGATATTTATTTGTAGGTTTTGATATTTTTCTTTGTTTATGACCATAGTTTTAGTCATTTTTTAGTCTTTGTTGGTTTAAATAAAACTCTGCCCCGAACTCACGTGGCGACTGCACTCACCATGCGACCCATTATTCTCTAGCCAAATAGAAAAAATATGAAAACCCCAGAAATAGAAACAAAGAGTTGAAATAATTTATACACAATATGTTTACTTTCAATCAATCACTAATATCTTTAGTAATCAATAAATAGGACAATTTCAATTTATAAAACAAGGAGTCAGACAAGGCTGTGTTCTGTCGGCGGATTTGTTTTCATTTTACAGCGAATATATTATGAGATCAATAGTAGACAAAAAAGGAATTGAAGTCAACGGTCACAACATAAATAATTTACGATATGCGGATGACACAGTCTTAATAGCAGAAACAGAGAATGAACTACAAGACATGATCGATGTAATAGTAGAAGAAAGCAACAAGAAAGGTCTCAGTCTGAATAGTAAGAAAACAGAAGTAATGGTTATATAGAAGAAACAATCATCACCATCATGCAGCATAAAAATAAACGAGACAAATCTGAAACAAGTGCAACGTTTGAAATACTTGGGCACAGTGATAACATCAGATGGAAGATGCACCACAGAAATAAAAAGCAGAATAGCTCAGGCCAAAATTTTCAGAAAATGAAAAATATCTTATTCAACACATCTATGTCAATAAAAATGAGAAAGAGAGTTCATAGGTGCTATATAGAACCAATTCTGACCTATGGAAGCGAATAATGGACAGTAGACAAACAAATGAAAAGACGATTAGAGGCCACAGAGATGGGATTTCTCAGAAGAATGTTGAAAGTTCCATGGACAGCTAAAAAGACCAACGAGGAAGTTCTCAAAGAGGCCAACACAAAAAGGGAACTCTTAAAAAACATCAGCAAGAAACAATCAACATTTTTCGGGCACATCATGAGAAGAGGAAAGTTGGAATACTTGGTTACAACTGGCAAAATAAAAGGAAAAAGAGATCGCGGACGACAAAGAGAGAAAATACTGGATAGCTTGGTGTCATGGCATGAAAAACAGTCAACAACATAACTTATACGATGCACTGTGGATAGAAGATTGTGGAAGGACATGATCGCCAACCGGTACGGCACATGATGATGATGAATCAAGAAAAGACGATGGTCATATATTGGACATATGATGAGAATAGATAACCGAATAGCAAAGCAAGCCCTCATGTGGAAAACAACAGGTAAGAGGAAAAGAGGAAGACAC
This sequence comes from Megaustenia siamemsis, assembly GCA_032433765.1. Taxonomy (NCBI): domain Eukaryota; kingdom Metazoa; phylum Mollusca; class Gastropoda; order Stylommatophora; family Ariophantidae; genus Megaustenia; species Megaustenia siamemsis. The sequence continues at coordinate 37,364,135 of JAVIAB010000145.1, read as the reverse complement.
AGAGAGACACTGAGAAGAACATTGATACATTGATGAGAGAGGCAAGAGCAGCATGAACCGGCTCCCTCAATGAGATAGAGCTACTTGCACAGAACAGAGACAAATGGAGAGATTTGATAAAATATCTTTACAAGAATTCAAAACTGCTAGAACAAAAAATGTAGATAAGAGGAGTATCTTGGTCTACGCCCTATGGGCCGGCTACGGCTTGAAGGGTCAATAGATAGATGTTTACTCTGAATTTCTAAATGAGATACATTTTTCTTCTAATTTTGGTTTTAGGCCAATATAATTGCTGTCGACCTCGTTTCTGCTCCTGCCGTCTGCTTTCTACTCATTTATTTGCTTCTCGTTATTTTTACTCAATTTGTTTTTTTGTTTTGTATTTTATTGCCACGTCGTATGTCTTTGAAATATTTCATTGTTTTCACGTCCTTCCGTCTTATTTCTTTGTTATTATCGTTCGTGCCATTATCGTTCGTGTCTGCTCATTTTTTTGTTCAATTAATGTTGGTGTCTGCTTATTTCTGTCCTTGCATATTGGTTCGTGTCTGTTATTTTTTATTACCATTATTACTTCTGTCTGAATTTTTCTTTGCTGCCATTATCGTTCGTGCCTTTATCGTTCGTGTCTGCGTATTTCTTTGTTGCTTATTGGTTCGTGTCTGTTATTTATTTTGCATCATTATCGCTCGTGTCTACTTATTCCTTGCTGCCAACATTGCTTATGTTTGCTTGTTTCTTTATTACCCATATCCTTCTTTTCTGGTACTGTATTTTGTTTTACTTCAATTTGTTATTTGTGATATAATTGAGTTTGTTTCCCCATTATTTTTCTTGTTATTTCTTTGTTTCCAGTATTATTACTGTCGCCATTTTGTTTTACATCTCATCTTGAAGTGACTTCACTAATCGACATGTTCCTGTTGTCAACACCTGTACAACTTTTTTCTGTTGTCTTTTTTACTTTTGTCTTTGCTTTTGTCCTTGCTTTTATCTTTCTTTGCTTTTGTTTTGCATTTGTCTTTCTTTGTTTTGTCTTTGCTTTTGTCTTTCTTTGCTTTTGTATTTGCTTTTGTCTTTCTTTGCTTTTATCTTTACTTCTGTCTTTGTTTGCTTTTATCTTTGCTTTTATCTTTGCTTTTGTCTTTCTTTGCTTTTGTATTTCTTTTCTTGTATCTTTCTTTGCTAGTGTCTTTCTTTGCTTTTGTCTTTGCTTTTGTCTTTCTTTGCGTTTGTCTTTTGTCTTTGCTTCTATCTTTCTTTGCTTTTGTCTTTGCTTTTGTCTTTCTTTGCTTTTGTCTTTCTTTGCTTTTGTCTTTCTTTGCTTTTGTCTTATGTCTTTGCTTTTGTCTTATGTCTTTGCTTTTGTCTTTCTTTGCTTTTGTTTTTGCTTCTATCTTTCTTTGCTTTTGTCTTTTGTCTTTCTTTGCTTTGTCTATCTTTGCTTTTGTCTATCTTTGCTTTTGTCTTTTGTCTTTGCTTTTGTCTTTCTTTGCTTTTGTCTTTCGTCTTTGCTTTTGTCTTTCTTTGCTCTTGTCTTTCTTTGCTTTTGTCTTTGCTTTTGTCTTTCTTTGCTTTTGTCTTTTGTCTTTGCTTTTGTCTTTCTTTGCTTTTGTTTTTTGTCTTTGCTTTTGTCTTTCTTTGCTTTTGTCTTTCTTTGCTTTTGTCTTTTGTCTTTGCTTTTGTCTTTCTTTGCTTTTGTCTTTCACTGCTTTTGCCATTACTTTTGTCTTTCTTTGCTTTTGTCTTTCTTTGCTTTTGTCTTTCTTTGCTTTTGTCTCCAAATTTTGTTTCGAAATGACATAACGTCCTTGACACTAATTTCGTTCCAGGGAAAGCGCAACACGAAGTCCACATCGTGCAGGCTTGGCCAAAGAAGCAATGCCAACACAGCCGCTCATCAAAACTGTTAACAAGCCGGGTTCGGCAAAATTGGACAATGTTCAAACCCTCAAAATGAACGATAAATCTGCAGAAGGGGCACAACCAGTCGTATTGGTCAACTCTAGGGATCAGTTACCTCCAGTAAATCGACCACACTCCATGCCGTCCACAATTAAACTTGACGATGTTAAAGACATTAATTCCGAAGGCGCAAAACGTAACCCATCACCGCAAACAGGCCATATTAAAAGCCCAGAATATTGTAAAGTTCCACCCGCCTTGCCTTTGACTGTAGAACCACTACCACCGGTGTTCAGTAAAATAGAATCCCGATCTATAATTTACATTGAGGAGACATCAGCTTCTGTGACAAAAGTTGACAGTTTCGTGATTGCCAAAGACCTACAGGGTATTAATAGCCAAAATGACGTAATCAAAAACGAGGCAATTATTCAAGTTACATCTCCAGATTTAGTATCACAGGTTCCAAAAATAGACGGGGATAGCCCAGCCAAGTTTTCAAACGTGTCGCAATTCAGCGTTGAAGAGGCTAATGAGAAAATAAAATATCCTCGCAGACGCAACCTTCATCATCAACACTGCCAATCTCAGAAGGGGAAACACAACGAAGGTAACCGCAGACTGAGTGTGTCAAACAGTCTGCGGGCTACCAACCCCGAGAAAACAATCAAAATCATGACCAAAGATGAACGAGCACAATTTGTGTTTAAGACGGTCAAGTCTAAGGATGACGCAGATGGGGATTTCAATGATACTAGAGATATCCTCATTCAGACAGACGTGATATCAATTAAAGATAACAATGAGAAAACAAAGAAGAAACTACTTATCAAAATGAGAAATATTGGCAGTAAAAGTGAGTACAAATGAAACAAAAACCTTGGTCATTACTTGCAGCTCATTTCTACTTCTTATGCAATTTGTTTATGTTTATCTTGAACTTATAAGATACAGTTATTTGTCTATCTCGTGTTTAAAAAAAAATAAAGTTATTTATCTGACCCGTAATTAAAAAAATGAAATTGTCAGTCCCGTCTTATCAAATGATATTACTTATCAGTCCCGTCTTATCAAATGATATTACTTATCCGTCCCGTCTTATCAAATGATATTACTTATCAGTCCCGTCTTATCAAATGATATTACTTATCCGTCCCGTCTTATCAAATGATATTACTTATCAGTCCCGTCTTATCAAATGATATTACTTATCCGTCCCGTCTTATCAAATGATATTACTTATCAGTCCCGTCTTATCAAATGATATTACTTATCAGTCCCGTCTTATCAAATGATATTACTTATCCGTCCCGTCTTATCAAATGAAGTTACTTACCTGACCCATGCTATAATATACATTCTATGCAAAGCAGGATAGAAGGCTAAATGCATTCCATATGCAATGTCTGCGGCGTATCCTTGATATCACCTGGAAGGATAAAGTGACAAACGTGAAGGTCATGTCTCGCATAGGCCTACCGAACATCTACACGCTGCTCAAACAATGTAGGTTACGCTGGCTTGGCCATGTACACCATATCAAAGATGGCCGCGTACCAAAAGATATACTCCACGTCAGATGGCAACAGCACTAGGGGCGCCCAAAACTTCGATTTGTAGATCTGTGTAAACGTGACATGAAGGCTGAACGTAAACCTTGCAGTCCGGGAAAAAATAGCTGCAGACCGCGTTCTCTGGAAACACACTCTAAAGGTCTACCTCAAACAAGAAGCAGGGGGACTGCAAGACACCTGCCACGAGACATAGAGGTTCTTGGATCAAGTCCCGGCTGCACCAGTTGGGATTTGTATTTATGATTTCTCTCTGCGGCAACCACCCCTGGTCTCAGCAGCGAGGCCCGGCTTGAAACGTCAGTTACTCATCGACGGAAAAAATATAAGTACCTCCGAAGACGGAGTTATCTGCCTGTGCAGCGAGAGATCCCTGTGCACACGGCTGCCAGGAAAAAAACGTATTAACACGCAAAATTCAGTTCCTAGTATCTAGGGACTTCGTCAGAGGTAAAAAAGCTGGCGAACGGGGAAAAAAAACAAGAAGCAGACAGATTCATAGAAAAAGAGAATACACGGAGTAAGCAAAGAAAAGTAAAAATAACATTTCTAGGGACGCTGAAAAATCTATAGTCAACTATGACTGACGGAGACTACTACTACTATAACATGAAGTAATCTTTTCTGGTCTGTCTTATAAATGTAGTGATTTTGTTTGCTTGTTTGAAAGAAGACTCAGGTCAAGAATGACGTCATCACCAAGCGGAAAAACGAAAAGAAAAAAGATCATAGAAAACTCTACATACAACAGTTAACAGAATGCTCAACTGTGGGTTGAAGAACACAAGAAAATCTACAGTAACATGTCCTAAGTTGAATGGTATGACCACTACTGTATGTGCCGTTAGAGTGTGTCAACCTCAGACGGAAGATGAACAAAAGAGGTGAGATGCAGAAATGGCTCAGGCAAAAGCAGCTTTTCAGAAAATGAGGAAGATACTATGCAATCCATTTTTAACAATAGAATCAAGAAAAAGAGCTCTTAAATGTTATGTGGACCCAGTCTTAACATATGGATATGAATCATGGACAATAGGACAATAGACAAGCAAATCACTGGCGTCTGTAGAAATGTAGTTTTACAGAAGAATGTTGAGAATACCATGGGCAGCTAAGAAGAGTAATGAAAATGTTCTGAAAGAGGTCAAAGCAAAAAGAGGACTAATTTCCAACACTTGGAAGAAACAATCATCATTTTTTGGCCATGTAATGAGAAGAGAACAGCTGGAATATATTGTAACAACTGGGAAAATTGGGGGACGAAGAGATAGAGGGAAGCAAAGAGAAAAGATACCAGACAGGTTAAGAGAATGGTTTGGCAGAAGGTCAACAACAGAAATGATAAATAACTGTCGAGATCGAAAGTTGTGGAGAGACATGATCGTCTACGCCAATAGGCCTGGTACTTGATGATGATGTATGTGACGTACTCCGGCCCCAAACAAACCAATTGTTTAAATACGTTAGCTTTATTGGACATACCACATATAAAACAAGCAAAGCTCGGTGCATATCTGGTTATGAAAGCTCCTCTATGTGGAAACAATGCTTTCCTAATAGAGGTTACTCTGACCAGAAACTACTGCTGCCTTGCATGATATATCAAGGAATATAAAACCATCATCATCTTGTCTCTTTGAAATTTGACTTAACTGACAGGCATATTGAAGTTTTCTGTGTTCTGCTCGAGATGTCCAGCGTATGCAGTAGTCAATCCCAGTTTGTCTTTTATACTTTGCACCCTTCTCTTTGCACTCTTCTAGACCTCCCTTTCTCTCTCTCTCTCTCTCTCTCTCTCTCTCTCTCTCTCGTTTACCTTGTACTATGCACTCTATAACTATCTTCTCTTTGCCGTTGTATCGTTTCACATGAAAAAAAAAATTATGTCAGTTTCTTTTCTTTTGTGTTCTTTATGAACCAGTTTATGGATGGAACTTTAGAATTTCTGTTAAATTGTCTTGTTTGCTCAATATAGAATCAGCTTGTGGGTGTATGTCCTTTGTAGAACGTTACATTCACCACAGCCCGTCTGAAAGAATTTCTATATGTCTTTAGCCATATCTCCACAGAACGATACAATCACTACACCTCGTCTAAAAGTACCTTTGCTTCTAGTCAGATCTCCCACAGAACGATACATTCATTTCGGCCCGTCTAAAAGTACCTTTGTTTCTAGTCAGATCTCCCACAGAACGATACATTCATTTCGGCCCGTCTAAAAGTACCTTTGTTTCTAGTCAGATCTCCCACAGAACGATACATTCATTTCGGCCCGTCTAAAAGCATTTCTGTTTCTAGTCAGATCTCCCACTTCTTCGGTTATCACCTTCAAAATCTCTTAAATATTTTGAAAACATCTTCATGTTTTGCCCCGGATGTGTCGTCCTGGAACTATGCAGGTCATTATTGTTCTGTCCAGCCTGCTGTGTTTTTTTCTTGTTAATGGCCACATCATTTTAACTACCTCTATAGAATGTTGTTTATATATGTGTTCTATTTCATGTTTAATCTTCTAATATCTCTTCATTGCTCGTTTTCATTATCCGAGATAGTTTGTAGGTTTTTCTATAGCATTTTGTTTCGAATGAATCGATTTTCTTTCTTGCTGTTTGCTAGATTGTGCATCATTCACAACCATATATTGCTATCGGAAAGATTATGCATGATTCACAACCATATATTGCTATCGGAAAAATTGTGCATCATTCACAACCATATATTGCTATCGGAAAGATTGTGCATCATTCACAACCATATATTGCTATCAAAAAGATTACGCATGACTCACAACCATATATTGCTATCGGAAATATTGTCCATGATTAACAACCATATATTGCTATCGGAAAGATTATCCATGATTGACAACCATATATTGCTATCGGAAAGATTGTCCATGATTAACAACCATATATTGCTATCGGAAAGATTGTCCATGATTCACAACCATATATTGCTATCGGAAAGATTGTCCATGATTCACAACCATATATTGCTATCGGAAAGATTGTCCATGATTCACAACCATATATTGCTATCGGAAAGATTGTCCATGATTCACAACCATATATTGCTATCGGAAAGATACATGCCCTCAGTAATTTTAATTCTACTGCTTTGCTGGTGTTGTACCACTTGTTCTTCGTGTCTATTAACATTAGACTCACTTGCTATATAATTTTTCAATATTCAATAGAATACTTCAATTCTGAAGGCATATGTACTAGACCAAAAAGTAAATTAAATAAACGCATACAAGCAATAAACAAGTGAATGAATAGAAGAAAATATATCTACTCATTTAGACGTGTTTTAATTCTGTTTAGAATTAGTCATAAATGAATACAATTTTGAATTCTGCTATTATGGAAGCATTACTTTTCTTTAAAGCGATAATCTGGCAATTTATATTTCAAAAAAGTTAATACAGCAAGATTTCTTGCAGGTAATTCTTTAATTGTTGAAATATCTCTTGCAGGTAACTTTTGTAGTGTTGCAACATCTCTTACATGTAAATATTCAAGTGTTGTAACTTCTGATACATGTAATTCTTAAAATGTTGCAACTTCTCTTCCATGTAACTATTCAAGTGTTGCAACATATCTTACATGTAACTCTTCAAGTGTTGTAACTTCTCTGAAGCGTAACCATTCAGGTGTTGCAACTTCTCTTACAGGTAATTCTTCAAGTATTGAAGCTTCTATTACATGTAACTATTCAAATGTAGCGACGTCTCCTACATGTAACTATTCCAGTATTGAAAATTCTCTTACAAGTACCTATTCAGGTGTTGCAACTTCTCTTACAGGTAACTCTTGAAATGTTGCAAATTCTCTTACATATAAATCTTAAAGTATTGCAACTTCTCTTACAAGTAACTTTTTAAGTGTTGAAACTTCTCTTACAAGTTACTCTTCAAGTGTTACAATTATCTTACATGCAGTTCTTCAAGAGTTGCAACATCTCTTACATGTAACTATTTAAGTATTTACATTTCTCTTACAAGTTACTCTTCAAGTGTTGCACATTCTCTTACAGGTAACTATTTAAGTGTTGCAACTTATCTTACAAGTAAATATTCAAGTATTACAAATTCTCTTACAGCTGTATTGCAAGTAACATTTGAAGTGTTGTAATTTCTCTTATAGGTAACTCTTGAAATGTTGCAAATTCTCTTACATATAAATCTTAAAGTATTGCAATTTCTCTTACAAGTAACTATTCAGGTGTTGCAACTTCTCTTACATGTACCTCTTGAAATGTTGAAACTTCTCTTACATGTAACTCTTCAAGTGTTACAAATTATCTTACATGCAGTTCTTCAAGAGTTGCAACTTCTCTTACATATAACTATTTACGTATTTAAATTTCTCTTACAAGTTACTCTTCAAGTGTTGCACATTCTCTTACAGGTAACTCTTTAAGTGTTGCAACTTATCTTAGAAGTAAATATTCAAGTATTACAAATTCTCCGACAGCTGTATTACAAGTAACATTTGAAGTGTTGCAATTTCTCTTACAGGTAACTCTTCAAGTGTTGCAACTTCTCTATCCGGCAGTCCATCTAGTACTGCTGCCTTGCAACAACAGCAAATTTTGGAGACTCAAGAAGACACAAAAAACATCGACAAGAAATATGGGATTTGCATTTTTGAGGATACAGTCAACGGAAACGTTGTCGACGTCAAAGAGGGAGAGGCAGATCCATCAGGTAGGAAATTGTTTGTAACGTTATGTTTCCCTGTGAGTGATGTACACGTTTTAATTGTTTTGTCTAGGCTCTCTCGTCGTCATTTATACTTTACTTTATATTTTTTGCTCGTTCTGAAGTCGGATGCATTGGGCCGAAAGGCGCAAATGTTACAGTTATACTGCAAACCACAACACAATGCAGACACACACGCTTAACGTCCTTTTAAGGGCGGATGACGAAGAGGTGTAATCCTTTGATCATCGTGTGAATGTGAAGGGACGATTATTGCTAAATGCGATATAAATCTTCTTCTTTTCTCTTTCTCACTGGTACCGAAAAGGTGTCGAGGTTATATCATTTGTCGTTCTTGAGTTGCTCGAACTGTCTGAATTAGTGATTTTCCTTTGTTGTTACATGTCTATGTCACTGCATCTATCCATCTACTTCTGGGTCTTCCTCTTGGTATTTTTCCATGAATTCTCGAGAAGAACGCCCTTGATGGTGATTGGTGCGGATTCATTCTGACCAGTTGGCCAAACCATTTAAATTGTTGTTGTTCTATATATTCCTGGCACGTTTTTGTTCTCACCATTTTTGTTATGGTTTCATTTGGTATCCTATCTCTTCTTGTGTTGTTTGTTACTTTTCTCAAGCATCGCATCTCACATGTATTGATCTTTCTTAAATGTGATTTTGAAAGGGTCCATGTTTGACTTTCATAGCACAAAGTTGGTATGAAAATGCTATTTATCATTTGTTGTTTAGCTGCCATAGAAATGTTTGGATGTCTTAACAATGGTGAAAGCTGGTACGTGACAGCATTTGCTTTTTGTATTCTCATGTCAATTGAAATTAATGTACATATTAGTAAAACAGTATTATTTAATCACTTATGAAGATACGAAAAATGATATTATTTGATCCCGTAGTTAGATCGACTGGTCAGAGAAGAACCATTGTGTAGAGACATGTGAACGGTAGGACAAGTGGAGATAGATGGGAGCCAGTAGTGGAGTGTAACGTGAACTCCTGTAAGGTATGGTGACAGCTTAACTAAAAAGGAACACAATACAATACAGTACCGACGTTTCGGCCAGCATCCGGTCTTTTTTCAGAGAATGAGAAGAACGGCAACATATGACGAGGCACATATGACGAGGCACATATGACGAGGCACATATGACGAGGCACATATGACGAGGCACATATGACGAGGCACATATGACGAGGCACATATGACGAGGCACATATGACGAGGCACATATGACGAGGCACATATGACGAGGCACATATGACGAGGCACATATGACGAGGCACATATGACGAGGCATATACAACTAGGGGTGGTTGGGACAGATAAGTAGCAGGTAAATATTAAGGCGGTAGTTTTAGAAGGCGACGAGAAGATAACATCATAGAGTAGACAGGTCGCGACTCTGCACAGTAGAGGAAAATGGATGAGGATAGAGAGACACGGAGAACATTGATGGAGTCTGTCAGTGACGCCCCAACGACTCCCTACGGTTGTGGGATGAAGAAGAATATTATTTATAACTAAATTTTCGCAGTGGTGAAGTCAACTGAGAGTATTACACAACAGGTCTTTTTTTGGAAACCCCAGGGAACAAGGTAAAGAAGAGGACTAAGAAATTCTAGGAGAAGACAGATGGAAGCAGAGATGAAGATGATGGAGAAGACATTGACTGATCTTAAAGGAATGGCAAAAAAAAAAACAGTACGGCTTGGAAAGTGTTTGTTGAAGACCTATCCCCCACGGGGAGCTGAAAGGTAGTATAAGAGAAGAAGATTCTGCATTGGTGACCTTAAGTCAGTTAGCTGTTTGTTACACATCATTTTCAGCATCTCCTGTAGTCACATTGGTGCCAAACGCAGCACAGTTGTGTCCCTTCGGAAGGAATCAACGAGACCGAAATCGAGATTTTTCCCACTTTTTAATTGTCCTTTCTTTACCTGTCTCGCTCATTCTGGATGTAGTGGAGTTTGTCTTTATTTCGTTGTCTGTTTGTGTTGTTCTCGTTTTCTGAAGAAGAGCCGTGTGTAGGTCGAAACGTCAGAGTCCCCATACGGCAAGAAAGTTGAACTTTCCATCGACAGTTTGTTCGATTCTTGCTTCACGATAAGCAGGGAACACGGCTTCCGGTTTCAAGATGGCGCGGTCACGTTTGCGTGAACATTCACTGTTATGTTTTTTTTTTGCCGGAAAGATGATTAATTATATCTTTCCCATTCAGATAAGTGTATAGAAAGAAAGTTTCATTGTTGAGATCTTCGCTGGTGGAGCGGATTACGTGCATGTGATCTGAAATCCTCTATAGTGTGCGCAATATTGTGTTCTGTGTTGATTGCAATATACGTCACCATTAAAATGGTAATATGGTGGATAATGGCAAGAACCATTGAGGCATAGTCTGAAAAGTGTTCCTTGTTGCAGTTTTCTCATTTTCCAATTGCAGTTTACTACAGGAGCTACTGAGTTTAGTGTTATGTGCACACCGTGAGCTGTGTGTTTCATCCGGATTGTGTTCCGATTGCTTATGATGAATGATGATATCGTATGAAGAAGGGCAAAACAACTGCGTTCACTTTTGGTGGCGCTTAACCTTATGTCTTTTGGCGTGTGCTGTAGCTGCTATGATGGAGACTACAACTGCCTTTCTTTGTTTTTGATCCTTCAATGAGATGAGATGTTAATTTGGATGATTCCACTGGCACGGGCGTTTGAGCAATTATGGATTTTGATTCGTTTCCAGTGATACAGGGACCTTCGACTTACCATAACCATATGCAGGGAACAAGCAAATAACTGCAGTGCTGCTGTAAAGCTGATAGCAGGAACCAGTAGTGGGATGTAACGTACACTCCTACAGCTGGTAGCAGGAGCCAGTAGTGGGGTGTAACGTACACTCCTACAGCTGGTAGCAGTAGCCAGTAGTGGGGTGTAACGTACAGTCCTACAGCTGGTAAAAGGAGCCAGTAGTGGGGTGTAACGTACACTCCTACAGCTGGTAGCAGTAGCCAGTAGTGGGGTGTGACGTACACTCCTACAGCTGGTAACAGGAGCCAGTAGTGGGGTGTAACGTACAGTCCTACAGCTGGTAGCAGGAACCAGTAGTGGGGTGTAACGTACACTCCTACAGCTGGTAACAGGAGCCAGTAGTGGGGTGTAACGTACAGTCCTACAGCTGGTAACTGTAGCCAGTAGTGGGGTGTAACGTACACTCCTACAGCTGGTAGCAGTAGCCAGTAGTGGGGTGTAACGTACACTCCTACAGCTGGTAGCAGTAGCCAGTAGTGGGATGTGACGTACACTCCTACAGCTGGTAGCAGTAGCCAGTAGTGGGATGTAACGTACACTCCTACAGCTGGTAGCATGAGCCAGTAGTGGGGTGTAACGTACACTCCTACAGCTGGTAGCAGTAGCCAGTAGTGGGATGTGACGTACACTCCTACAGGTTAAGTGACAGCTTTACAAAAAGGAACACAACAAAATATTGACGTTTACATCTAGAATGAGAGAAACAGGTAAATCAATTATAAATAAAAAGAGAGTTAAGAGATGAAATGATAACACAAAAGAGAGATGTGCTACATAGCGGATAATACAAAGTAATAGTATGTAACAATTCTTTCTTCTTTCTTCTTTTCTCTTTCTCACTGATACATAAAAGATGTCGTGGTTATATTGTTTGTCGTTCTTGAGCTGTTCGAACTGTCTGAATTAGTGATTTCCCTTTGTTGTTGCATGTCTTTGTCACTGTATCCATCCATCTTCTTCTGGGTCTTCCTCTTGGTCTTTTTCCATGCATTCTCGAGAAGAACGCCCTTGATGGTGATTGGTGCGGATTCATTCTGACCAGGTGGCCAAACCATTTAAATTGTTGTTGTTCTATATATTCTTGGCAGGGTTTTGTTCCTACCATTTTTCTTATGGTTTCATTTGGTATTCTATCTCTTCTTGTGTTGTTTGTTACTTTTCTCAAGCATCGCATCTCACACGTATATATGTAACAATTAGTAAACTAAAATTGTGTTCCTTTTTTGTAAAGCTGTCACCATATCTTGTAGGGTGTATGTTACACCCCACTACTTGATCTTTCACGATAAGTTCCATTTTCGGTACAAACATCGACTCTACAATCATCGACACTACAATCATCGACACCACAATCATCGACACTACAATCATCGACACTACAATCATCGACACTACAATCATCGACACCACAATCATCGACACCACAATCATCGACACCACAATCATCGACACTACAATCATCTACACCACAATCATCGACACCACAATCATCGACACCACAATCATCGACACTACAATCATCGACACCACAACCATCGACACCACAATCATCGACACCACAATCATCGACACCACAATCATCGACACTACAATCATCGACACCACAATCATCGACACCACAATCATCGACACCACAATCATCGACACTACAATCATTCTCTTAAGCTTCGTTGATTTCCACATTCTTCTAGGATGCTAACGTTAATCAGTAACACTTATATACAATCACAATGAGCCGCGATAGCTCAGTGGTTAATGAACTGGACTACACAGGACAAGAGGTCAGGTTCGATCCCAACCGACGGCTTCCGGGTTCACCCAGCCGTCGAGTTCCGGATTTTTTTTTTCTGGGAAAGTAAAGCGGCACGGGCGTAGTACCGACCACATTACCCCAAATATCATGTGCCGAAGATCTGTAAAAATGTATGGTCACTAACACCATATTCCCTATACGTCACCTGGCGTGACGGGAGCTCTTTACTTTTTACTTACAATCAAAAACATCACAATTAAGTAGGAAAAAGCGCACCTGTGCCTCGAGAGTAACTCAAGAGATGATCTATGCACAACAAAATCATCAAATGAATTTACAGATGGCGTTTACTCGCTGAGCCTGCGCAAGCGCAATTTGAAAATAGAAGCATCTTTCAAATTCTTGAATAGAAATGTCTAGAATTAAATATTCCAAACTTTAAACATTCGAAAGTTTTACTCTATTTGTGAACTATTTTTGATATTGGCGATAACTCTAGAACTCCTCTGCTAACAAGAATAATAATGTAGATTGCTTCCCTTGAGTTGTTACGGACGTGTGTGTAAATGTTACAAAAACATACTCATGTACAGTAGATGTAAATTGCATGTTTGCACATGTTTTATACTGTTTTACAACGTATTTCTTGGTTCGCCATACATCATACATGTTTGTAATACATACTTTAGCGAATTACCCATTTGTGTGTTTTAAAGAAGATTAAATGCACATCATCATCATCAAGTACCGTGCCTGCTGGCGTAGGTGATCATGTCTCTCCACAACTTTCGATCTCAAGAGTTATTTATTATTTCTGTTGTTGACCTTCTGCCAAGCCATTCTCTTAAGCTGTCTGATATCTTTTCTCTTTGCTTACCTCTATCTCTTCGTCCCTCAATTTTCCCAGTTGTTACAATATATTCCAGCTGTTCTCTTCTCATTAGATGGCCAAAAAAAATGATGATTGTTCCTTCCTAATATTGGTAATTAGCTCTCTTTTTGCTTTGACCTCTTTCAGAACATTTTCATTACTCTTCTTAGCTGTCCATGGTATTCTCAACATAATTCTGTGAAACCACATTTCTACAGGGTCCAGTGATTTTCTTGTCTGTTGTCCTATTGTCTATGATTCACATCCATATGTTAAGACTGGCTGTACATAACATTTAAGAACTCTTTTTCTTGTTTCTATTGTCAAAAATGGATTGCATAGTATCTTCCTCATTTTTTGGAAAGCTGCTATTGCCTGAGCCATTCTGTATCTCACCTCTTTTGTACATCTTCCGTCTGAGGTTTTCATATATACTTTAACAAATTACCCATTTGTGTGTTTCAAAGATTAAATGTACATACCTTTTCTATTAGAACCCTTTTCTATTATACAGGTTGTCCATAAAGTCTGGACACAGGTAAAAATACATATTTTCAAGAAATGAAAATTAAGAACATTTTATGTAGAATATAAAATAAAGTCTTCAATTTGATTTCCATCATGTGCGATGCAAATATTGATACGCTTTGCAAAATTTACATCAACTCGATGTAATCAAATCACAGTGACGTCAATTTGAGCACATTCCCACTTGATGCGTTCAATTGTGGTTTGTGATCTTCATTGAGTTTACTATCTCCTTTAGAACACCCAAGAAAAGGAAGTCACGGGAGGCTAAGGTCAGGGAACGAGGAGGCTGCTACACATGACCACGTCTTGAAATCTAGCTGGGGAATTGTCATTCAACCAATCTCTCACCATATATGTATACAAAGTAAGTAAAGTACCCCCGTCACGCCAAGTGGCGTATAGGGAAATATGGTGTTAGTGACCCTATTTTTTACAGACCTTCATCGCATGATTTTTGGGGTAATGTGGTTGGTATTACGCCGGTGTTGCGTTACTTTCCCATAAAAAAATCTGGTACCCATTTAACGCTGGGTGAACACGGAAGCCGTCGGTTAGGATCGAACCCTACCCCTTGTCCTTTGTTATATGTATAGATGGTCATATTTTGGACATGTGATGAGAAGAGATAATAACCGAATAGCAAAGCAAGTCCTCATGTGGGAAACAACAGGTAAGAGGAAAAGAGGAAGACCCAGAGAGATAAAATGAGAAGAGAGGCAAGAGCAGCAGGAATCGGCTCTCTCAATGAGATAGAGCTGCTTACACAGAACAGAGACAAACGGCGAAATTTGATAAAATATCTTTAAAAGAATTGAAAACTGCTGGAACAAAAATTCAGATAAGAGAAAGTGTATCTTGGTCTACGCTCTATGGGCCGGCTACGGCTCGAAAGATCAATAAATAGATAGAATCTCTTACCACCATGTCGAAATGATCTATGACGCCATCTTTTTTGTGAAGCATTCAGGAAGTCCTTCATGTAAAGTCTCAAGTTGGGGCATTTAACCTCTTAGCATGTCCACCTAGAGGTACCAGTTCGGTTCTTTCTTATTTTGACAAAGCCATATAACAATTGTCTCATGGACAATAGGACAACAGACAAGAAAATCACTGGAGTCGAAATGTAGAAATGTGGTTTCACAGAAGAATGTTGAGAATACCATGAAAAGCTAAGAAGAGTAATGAAAACGTTCTGAAAGAGGTCAAAGCAAAACGAGAGATAATTTCCAATATTAGGAAGAAACAATCATCATTTTTTGGTCATGTAATGAGAAGAGAACAACTGGAATATATTGTAACAACCGGAAAAATTGAGGGACGAGGAGATAGAGGGAAGCAAAGAGAAAAAATACCAGACAGCTTAAGAGAATGGCTTGGCAGA
The DNA here is from genome assembly GCA_032433765.1 of Megaustenia siamemsis. Taxonomy (NCBI): domain Eukaryota; kingdom Metazoa; phylum Mollusca; class Gastropoda; order Stylommatophora; family Ariophantidae; genus Megaustenia; species Megaustenia siamemsis. The sequence goes on along the minus strand of JAVIAB010000145.1, from coordinate 37,348,591 downwards.
AGGTCAACAACAGAAATGATAAATAATTGACGAGACCGAAAATTGTGGAGAGACACGATCACCTACGACTATTTACAAATGACTATTTAGAAGAACGACTATTTACAAATGTAAAAGTTTGTGTGGTTAAAAACTTAATACTGCATCTCCTGAAACTCTCAAATGTGTTAGTTGTTTTATCTTTCGATGATGTTTTGAAACAACTAAAAATGAAAAGAGATCACATCAGAAAGTTTTGAAGAGATCACATCAGAAAGTTGTGAAGAGATCACACCAGAATGTTGTGAAGATATAACATCAGCGTGTTGTGGAGAGATCACATCTGAAAGTTGAGAAGAGATCACATCAGAGTGTTGTGGAGAGATCACATCAGAACGTTGTGGAGAGATCACATCAGTAAGTTGTGGAAAGATCAAATTAGAGTGTTGTGGAGAGATCACATCAGAAAGTTGTGGAGAGATCACATCAAAGTGTTGTGGAGAGATCACATCAGAAAGTTGTGGAGAGATCACATCAGAGTGTTGTGGAGAGATTACATCAGAAAGTTGAGGAGAGACCACATCAGAAAGTTGAGGAGAGACCACATCAGAAAGTTGTGAAGAGATCACATCAGAAAGTTGTGAAGACATCACATCAGAGTGCTGTGGAGAGATCATATCAGAAAGTTGTGAAGACATCACATCAGAGTTTTGTGGAGAGTCACATCAGAAAGGTATAGAGAGATAAAATCGCCAGTAGATGTGATCTACAAATAAGAATTGAGCAAATAAGAGTTCCCTTCACACGTCAAAACATATAAGTTATACGTTGTTAGTGTCCCTATTTTTTAGTTAAAACATCACATTTTCTGGGTACTGTGGTCAGCATCACGTCAGATCGCTCTAATTTCAAATAAGACTTTTTTCTTCATTTTCAGAGGCAGCTAAACCTCTGGAGACAATCAGGAGATCAAATAAGTTGAAATAAAGCAACACAACAATTAAATGGCATGAAGTACAAGTGGCAACACATCACCATGACAGTAAAATAAAAACTATTGATGGGACTCCTTATAGCAACATATGGACGTGAATAATGGTCAACTTAGCAAATATCAATTAAGAAAATTGATTCATTCGAAAGAAAATCTAAACATAAAAAAAACTGGTTTACAAACAGCATATTAGACGAGGGAGTTAAAATACTACCGCAACAAAAGACACGAAGGGATGGAAAGAACAATAAGGGAAGGCACAGTTTTTGGGCGACGGGACGGGCAGACTAAGAAGATGGTGTTTTCAAGACAAGAGAAGTGGGAGATCTAGCTAGAGACAAAGATTCTCTTAGACGCGATGTACTGAATGCAACGTTCTGTGGGAGATCTGGCTAGAGACAAAGATTCTTTTAGATGGGATGTGGTGATTGCGATGTTCTGTGGGAGATCTGGCTAGAGACAAAGATTCTTTTAGATGGGATGTGGTGATTGCGACGTTCTGTGGGAGATCTGGCTAGAGACAAAGATTCTTTTAGATGGGATGTGTTGATTGCGACGTTCTGTGGGAGATCTGGCTAGAGACAAAGATTCTTTTAGATGGGATGTAGTGATTGCGACGTTCTGTGGGAGATCTGGCTAGAATCAGAGATTCTTTTAGATGGGATGTGGTGATTGCGACGTTCTGTGGGAGATCTGGCTAGAGACAGAGATTCTTTTAGATGGAATGTGGTGATTGCGACATTCTGTGGGAGATCTAGCTAGAGACAAAGATTCTTTTAGATGGGATGTGGTGATTGCGACGTTCTGTGGGAGATCTGGCTAGAGACAAAGATTCTTTTAGACGGGATGTGGTGATTGCGACGTTCTGTGGGAGATCTGGCTAGAGACAGAGATTCTTTGAGACGGGATGTGGTGAATGCAACGTTCTGTGGGAGATCTGTCTAGAGACAGAGATTCTTTGAGACGGGATGTGGTGATTGCGACGTTCTGTGGTAAATCTGGCTAGAGACAGAGATTCTTTGAGACGGGATGTGGTGAATGCAACGTTCTGTGGGAGATCTGGCTAGAGACAGAGATTCTTTGAGACGGGATGTGGTGAATGCAACGTTCTGTTGTAGATCTGATTAGATACAGAGATTCTTTAGAACGGGATGTGGTGAATGCAACGTTCTGTGGTAGATCTGGCTAGAGACAGAGATTCTTTGAGACGGGATGTGGTGATTGCGACGTTCTGTGGTAGATCTGGCTAGAGACAGAGATTCTTTGAGACGGGATGTGGTGAATGCAACGTTCTGTGGGAGATCTGGCTAGAGACAGAGATTCTTTGAGACGGGATGTGGTGAATGCAACGTTCTGTTGTAGATCTGGCTAGAGACAGAGATTCTTTGAGACGGGATGTGGTGATTGCGACGTTCTGTGGTAGATCTGGCTAGAGACAGAGATTCTTTGAGACGGGATGTGGTGAATGCAACGTTCTGTGGGAGATCTGGCTAGAGACAGAGATTCTTTGAGACGGGATGTGGTGAATGCAACGTTCTGTGGTAGATCTGATTAGATACAGAGATTCTTTAGAACGGGATGTGGTGAATGCAACGTTCTGTGGTAGATCTGATTAGATACAGAGATTCTTTAGAACGGGATGTGGTGAATGCAACGTTCTGTGGTAGATCTGATTAGATACAGAGATTCTTTAGAACGAGCTGTGGTGAATGCATCGTTAAGTGGTAGATCTGGTTTGAGACATAGATTCTTTCAGACGAGCTGTGGTGAATGCATCGTTCTGTGGTATATCTGGCTAGAGACAGATATTCTTTTAAACGGGTTGTGGTTAATGCAACGTTCTGTGGTAGATCTGGCTAGAGACAGAGATTCTTTTAAACGGGTTGTGGTTAATGCATCGTTCTGTGGTAGATCTGGCTAGAGACAGAGATTCTTTTAAACGGGTTGTGGTTAATGCAACGTTCTGTGGTAGATCTGGCTAGAGACAGAGATTCTTTTAAACGGGTTGTGGTTAATGCAACGTTCTGTGGGAGATCTGGCTAGAGACAGAGATTCTTTTAGATGGGATGTGGTGAATGTAACTTTCTGTGGTAGATCTGGCTAGAGACAGAGATTCTTTGAGACGGGATGTGGTGAATGTAACGTTCTGTGGTAGATCTGGCTAGAGACAGAGATTCTTTTAGACGGGCTGTGGTGAATGCAACGTTCTGTGGGAGATTTGACTAGAGCAGAGATTCTTCCAGACGAGCTATGGTAAGTTTTGACTTTTACAAAGGGTTAGTCAGAAACACAATGATGCTGATGAAGAGGATGATGATGATAAAACCTAAGACGTGTCGTTCGTAAAATGTCCTCTAGATATGGAAATCAAACCACAGCTTTTCTTTGTCAGTAACAGGTGCACTCACGTTACAACCCCCCCCCCCCCTTTCTTATCCCCATCCCACCTCCCCGCGCCACAGTTGCACCAAATGAGAAGAGTGAACAAATACATAATTCGCGTGCCCGAGGTCTCCCGACTACTCGTATCTCTAACAATATATTTTTTTCCTTAACACCACATTACATTTCACATCCTGGTCTCGGTGTAAAATAAATAAAACTCCGTTTTGCTTTTTGTTTGCATAGAATGTTTTATTTATTTTGAAGCCAGATTTTGAAACCTTTGACATTTCTCCAACATGGCCATATTGCGGTGTTAATCTGAAACGGGTAAGAACATTATTGTGCGGTTGGTTCAAAATGAAGAATGAGAGGCATAATGCAAAGGGAGGCGACCGAGATTAGATGTTGTTATTTGTTTATTTTTAGGAATGGAGGAATGCTATCAGAAACTGTGTTGAAATATCAAAGGTTATTTGTGATGTTTAAAGGTATCTGTGTATATTGGGAGATGGTTGAATTATGTGTGATATATTATAGATATCATACAGGTTATGTCTGTATTGTTGAAGCTCGTGGTGTATACATAGTTTTGATATGTGATGTTCTTGAGACGTGATGTCTACAGTGTTGAGCCATGGCGTCTACATTGCTGAGACGTGATGTCTACAGTGTTGAGCCATGGCGTCTACATTGCTGAAACGTGATGTCTACAATAAATAGACGTGATGTTTTCATTGTTGAGATGTGATGTTTTCATTGTTGAGACGTGATGTTTACATTGTTGATGCTTCACGCTATGACTACAATGTTGAGATGTGATGTTTACATTGTTGAGACGCAATGTCTACATTGTTGAGACGTGATGTCAACATTGTTGATGCTTCACGCTATGACTACAATTATGAGAAGTGATGTTTTCATTGTTGAGATGTTATGTTTTCATTGTTGAGACGTGATGTTTACATTGTTGAGATGTGATGTTTACATTATTGAGATGTGATGTTTACATTGTTGAGATGTGGTGTTTACATTGTTGAGATGTGATGTTTTCATTGTTGAGACGTGATGTTTTCATTGTTGAGATGTGATGTTTTCATTGTTGAGACGTGATGTTTACATTGTTGAGATGTGATGTTTACATTGTTGAGATGTGATGTTTACATTGTTGAGATGTGATGTTTTCATTGTTGAGACGTGATGTTTACATTGTTGAGACGTGATGTTTACATTGTTGAGATCTGATGTCTACATTTTTGAGAGGTGATGTTTACATTGTTGAGACGTGATGTCTACATTGTTGATGCTTCACGCTATGACTATAATGTTGAGACGTGATGTCTAAATTGTTGAGACGCGATGTCTACATTGTTGAGACGTGATGTTTACATTGTTGAGACGTGATGTCTAAAATACTGTGACGTGATGTCTACATTGTTGAGACGTGATGTCTACATTGTTGAAACATGATGTCTACATTGTTGAGACGTGATGTCTACATTGTTGAGACGTGATGTCTACATTGTTGAGACGTGATGTCTACATTGTTGAGACGCGATGTCTACATTGTTGAGACGCGATGTCTACATTGTGACGTGATGTCTACAATATTGTGACGTGATGTCTACATTGTTGAGACATGATGTCTACATTCTTGAGACGTGATGTCTACATTGTTGAGACGCGATGTCTACATTGTTGAGACGCGATGTCTACATTGTTGAGACGTGATGTCTACATTGTTGAGACGCGATGTCTACATTGTTGAGACGCGATGTCTACATTGTTGAGACGTGATGTCTAGATTGTCGAGACGTGATGTCTACATTGTTGAGACATGATGTCTACATTGTTGAGACGCGATGTCTACAGTGTTGAGACGAGATGTCTACATTTTTTAGACGTGATGTCTACAATTGTGATATTGCTAGTTTCCACATTGTTAAGACTGTTTATAACTATATTGATACAGTGAGTTTATGTCTGTTATGAACATCTATTGTGTTCTGTTTATGACTGTTTAAGTCTACAATATTGAGATTGTTGTATCTTCACTATTGAGATTATTAGTGACCACATTTGTGAGACTATTAATGTTTTTGTTGTTGAAACTGTTACTAACTTTATCTTTGACACTTGAAGTCTTTGTTGTTGAGACTGTTGATATCTTTGTTGTTGAGACTGTTGATGGCTTTGTTGTTGAGACTGTTAATGGCTTTGTTGTTGAGACTGTTGATGGCTTTGTTGTTGAGACTGTTGATGGCTTTGTTGTTGAGACTGTTGATATCTTTGTTGTTGAGACTGTTGATGGCTTTGTTGTTGAGACTGTTGATGGCTTTGTTGTTGAGATTGTTGATGGCTTTGTTGTTGAGACTGTTGATATCTTTGTTGTTGAGACTGTTGATGGCTTTGTTGTTGAGACTGTTGCTAACTGTTTCTTCGACACTTGAAATCTTTGTTGTTGAGACTGATGATGTCATTGTTGTTGAGACTGTTGATATCTTTGTTTTTGAGACTGTTGATGTCTTTGTTGTTGAAATTGTTGATGGCTTTGTTGTTGAAACTGTTGCTGACGTTATTTTCAAGGCTTTGAAGCATATGTTGTCAACACTGTGTCTACACGGTATTTGTCCTGAACTAGCGCTAGGTTTGGGTCTCATGTGTTCTATGTTTTTTTCATGATGTTGATTATTGATCCGCTAAAACGAATTCCAAAATCGTTTTAAGACTTGGAAGAATCTGTGCTTCCTTCATTACTGTATTAACTTCCAGACATTTTAATCACAACGGCGTTGCGACCCATATCTTTACCTGAGATCAGTTTGCAACAAATAACTGATATTAGAGGTAGCGAACTAGAGCTAGCCAAGACATTAGTCCACCTGTAATTTGTGGTTCTTTAAGCTGCCAAGACTGGCGTTTTCTTCTTCATTTTCTTTTCTCTTTTCACTGATACCTAAAATGTGTCGTGGTTTATATCATTTGTCGTTCTTGAGCTGCTCGAATTGTCTGAATTAGTGATTTTTCTTTGTTGTTACATGTCTCTGTCACTGCATCTATCCATCTTCTTCTGGGTCTTCCTCTTGGTCTTTTTACATGAATTCTTGAGAAGAACGCCCTTGATGGTAATTCGTAAGGGTTCATTCTGACCAGGTGGCCAAACCATTTAAGTTGTTGTTGTTCTGTATATTCTTGGCAAGGTTTAGTTCCTACCATTTTTCTTATGGTTTCATTTGGAATTCTATCTCTTATTGTGTTGTTTGTTACTTTCTTAAGCATCGCATCTCACATGTATTGATCTTTCTTAAATGGGATTTAAAAATGGTCCATGTTTGACTTCCATAGCACAAAGTTGGTATGAACATGCTATTTGTTATACGCCTAGCGTTTTAAAGGGGGATATAAGTGGAAGGCAAGTTTTGTCTGAAAATTATGCCATGAGGGAGTCGGATAGGTCGGGTCGAATGGCTTAGTTTTTTAAATAGTAACGGCATGAAGAATAAATTGATTCGAAGTGGAAAACCCCTACTTCCTGTCCCTGGATTCGAACCTTGGTCCTTCATATCAAGGAGCCAACGTGTACCACAAAGCCCCCGTGGTACCACCACAGTACAATGGTCATTGCTTTTCTATGCAGGTTCCTACCAAAGACGAAGTGTGGTAGTAACATCGTAGGTAAGGAATCAACATGGACACGCATATACGAGTACTGACCATGTGACTAGCTTATCGTGCGTCATGATGTTGTTCTTACATCTCCATATACGAGTACTGACCGTGTGACTAGCTCATCGTGTGTCATGATGTTGTTCTTGCATCTCCATATACGAGTTCTGGCCATGTGACTAGCTCATCGTGTGTCATGATGTTGTCCTTACATCTCCATATACGAGTACTGACCGTGTGACTAGCTCATCGTGTGTCATGATGTTGTCCTTACATCTCCATATACGAGTACTGACCATGTGACTAGATCATCGTGTGTCATGATGTTGTCCTTACATCTCCATCACGAAATAGAAGAAAGAATCAAGCTCCCATGGTGACAAGACTTGAAGGCTGAAGTATCAGAATAAGATACAGGTTAACGCAGTCATTTATCCTTTTAACTGTTTACTAAATTTATTGTTGACACTTCTGTGACTATTAATTACTTTTTCTTACATAAAGACTAAGGTGGTTGGGTCATGTAAGAAGAATGACAAACACTCTTATTCCTAAAACATATTGTATGGTTAACTTAAGGACGGAAATAGACTGAAAGACAAACCAGTACTGAGATATAACGATGTTTGAAGGGCTTCCTTGAGGGAGTTCTTTATTAGTGAAAGAAACTGGGAAAATATGTCTGCAGATCGTAGCACATGGAGAACACAAATTTAAAAAATGGCACAACGACATTCAAGGAAGTAGTAAAAAAAAAAGTATAAGTACCCCCGTCACGCCAAGTGGCGTATAGGGAAATATGGTGTTAGTGACCCTATATTTTACAGACCTTAAGCACATGACTTTTGGGGTAATGTGGTCAGTATTACGCCCGTGCTGCTTTACTTTCCCAGAAAAAATCCGGTACCCATTTAAGGCTGGGTAAACCCGGAAGCCGTTGGCTGGGATCGAACCCTACCCCTTGTCCGTGGTAGTCCAGTTTACTAACCACTGAGCTATCGCGGCTCCCTATTCAAGGAAGTGTTGATATCAAATTCAGAAGACAAAAGGAGCAGGAGAAATTTGACGAGGCAGGCACCACGGATACATCTTGTTCATTCTGAGGTGGAATATGTCAATCTAATATTATCAGATTCAGCCACGAGAGAAGCTGTTCAGCAACGACGATAAGACAATCATGTTTTTATCAAACTACTGACTTCTGATTGCTTGATACTAACCGTCTGTCAGGACGTCAAAGGCCATATTCATAACAAAGCCGTCATTTTGTTAAGGAAGTATGTTTCGATCTTTTAAGAGACGTATTGGAGAATGGTGGGGCAAGAAAGTATACATTGCGAGACTGTAGAGTCTAAAGGTAGAGAGGAGCTACAGGCAGACCGAGAATAAGATGGGCAAAGAATATCAAAGAAGTGCTAAAACATCAATTAAAATAGATTGAAGTCACCAAACGACCGAAAACCAAAACTTTGTATACCTCTACCCCCACCCCCCAACCCCCAACATCCAAATGGATGCAAGAGGAAGTGAAGAAAGAAAGAAGAAGGAAATACATTATTTATTTAGTGCTCGATGTTATTTGCTCTGGTGGTAGTACATACTCCATTGTTTATTGCCTTTAGCCATTTCTATTATTTTATTTATTTCTGTCTTAAATGCCCCCTTAGCTCGTTATATTGTGTCCATAAAACCTTCATTATCGCACTCTCTCTCTATCTCTCTCTCTCTCTCGCTGTCGCTCTAGATTCTACGTACTTGTAATCATCTCTGTTTACACTATTTTCTGTATTTCAAAGTTAGCAATGTAATCTATTCCCGTTTTGTTAATTATTACAATAACTTCTCACTTTTAACTTCTGCTATTTGCCATCTATTCCGGTGGAGTCTTCAATTCCTCCAAGTTATCACTTCCGTTAGCCCGTTTTGTTTTCGACCAATCGCCTATCGATTGGACAGCCATAATGGGTCTACCAATCAGTCGTGCACTTTAACGGATCATTTTGGGGGTCCCAGGACTGCCTCTTAAATGGGAAACAAAAGCCCACGAACTTAAATTAGAATGACATAGTATGGCATCACACGGCAAACGTTACCGTCTCATTCTTGTTCTACAGCGCAAAGTAATTTAGCTGTTCATTACTGATGAGTATACGCCTCAATACGAATGAGAAGGTTTCGTTTGTTGTTCTATGCCTTACCATTGTTTAGGTCAGTAGTCTTCAACCCGGGTGGTGCTTTTACTTAGTTGCCAAATTGAGGTTTCAGCTGGCTGAATTAACGTTTTTATGCAGTAATTAATGCTCTTTAATTCTGGAATATTCCTGACGATTCCAATGCATTATATCCAAATAATGTTATATTCGGTTAACTTTATTTCGATGTATAATTTGTGCAAATATTTGGGAACTTTGTTAACCTCAGACGGAAGATGTACAACAGAGGTCAGATGCAGAATGGCAAAGGCAAAAGCAGCTTTCTAAAAAATGAGCGCAGTACTATGCAATCCATTTTTGACAATCATCAACAAGTACCGGGCCTGCTGGCGTAGGTGATCATGTCTCTCCACAACTTTCGATCTCGACATTTATTTATTATTTCTGTTGTTGACCTTCTGCCAAGCCATTCTCTTTAAGCTGTCTGGTATCTTTTCTCTTTGCTTCCCGCTATCTCTTCGTCCCTCAATTTTCCCAGTTGTTACAATATATTCCAGCTGTTCTATTCTTATTACATGGCCAAAAAAAAAGATGATTGTTTCTTCCTAATATTGGAAATTAGCTCTCTTTTTTGCTTTGACCTCTTTCAGAACATTTTCATTACTCTTCTTATCTGTCCATGATATTCTCAACATTCTTCTGTTAAACCACATTTCTACAGACTCCAGTGATTTTCTTGTCTGTTTCATTGTCAATGATTCACATCCATATGTTAAGACTAGCTCTACATAACATTTAAGAACTCTTTACCACATCATACACCAAAGTGTTGTTGATCATGAGATAAATAAAATGGCTACTAATGCAATATGTCCCTTACTCCAAGCAAGGCACGGAGATAACCTTTTATTAATGTCAACTAGAGCTATTTAAAAAAAGTAGAGTACCCCAGTCACGCCAAGTGGCGTATAGGGAATATGGTTTTAGTGACCATAAATTTTACAGACCTTCGGCACATGATTCTTGGGGTAATGTGGTAGGTATTACGCCCGTGCCGCTTTACTTTCCCATAAAAATCCGGTACCCATTTAAGGCTGGGTGAACGCGGAAGCCGTCAGTTTGGATCGAACCCTACCCCGTTTCCTTTGTAGTCCAGTTCACCAACCACTGAGCAATCGCGGCTCCTAGTTCCTTTAGTGATTGCTCTAAAAAAAAATTTGTATATAAAAAGAGGCAGCGTAGTGATCTTAGGCACTACTTAAAGCCTCCAATTGACTCTACTTCTATATGTTTGGATAAAGCGATATACGCCTTTTGATTAGTATTTCTTCCATGGCAAAGATAAGCTAATTATAGAAATGACCTAATTAGTTGGAGCCGCAATGCCTCAGTGGTTAGTGAACTTGACTACAAAGGACAAGATGTAGGGTTCAATCCCAACTGACAGTTTCCGGTTCACCCAGCATTGAATGGATACCGATTTTTTCCTGGGAAAGTAATGCGGCACGGGCGTAATACCGACCACATTACGTCAAAAATCATGTGCCGAAGGTCTGTAAAATGTATGGTCACTAACACCATATTCCCTATAATCCACTTCGTATTGTCTCTACTTCTATATGTTTCGATGAAGCGATAGAACTCCATTTGATTAGTATTTCTTCTGTTGTCATGGCAAAGAGAAGCTGATTACAAAAATGGCCTACCTAGGTCTCATACACAATGCAAGGTCGATAGACGCCGATGTACGGTTGTAGTAGGTTTTAGCTTCACAGACAATGAAGTCCATTTATTAGTTCCGGTTTGAATTACTTGAACTCTGTCACGGCTAGAATAGGAAATACCGTGGCTGGTTGTACGCTGCCATTTAAACGCATTGTGCTGAAATGAGACTGTGTTATGTAAGTGAAAAACGAGCCCCCGTCACGCCAAGTGGCGTATATGGAATATGGTGTTAGTGACCATAAATTTTACAGCCCTTCAGCACATGATTTTTGGGGTAATGTGATCGGTATTACCCCCGTGCAGTTTTACTTTCCAGAAAAAAATCCGGTACCCATTTATGGTTGGGTGAACCCGGAAGCCGTCGATTAGGATCGAACCCTACCTCTTGTCCTTTGTAGTCCAGTTCACTAACCACTGAGCTATCGCGGCTCCCTTGTGTTATGTATTCTTATCAAATATTAAACAATCTTGGCCTCTGTTGCCTTATCCGTCTCTACCCGTTGTGTTTTATTCTGAACGGATGCAGAAACCATTTTGAGATACAGTTTTCAATATAATTTTATTTTTATACTGAATCTGTTTCTATGGTTTTTCTTCAGTGTCTTATTTTATACAACCTGATTCAGTTTAATGAGAGATATATATATATATATATATTAGATAATTCTTGAAAGCGCAATGTTGGTTACAGAACTAGTATTAAATTAATTTTAAATAAAATCATAATCGTAAAAGAAAAATGTAGATATTAGCAAGGCATGCGCTGTCCTGGAACCCACAGAATAAAAGAAAGTCGAGAAACCGCTTGAATATACGGAAAATATTCAAGATGATTAGCCTAGACTTTTGAACGGATTAACTTAACTGTGGGCGGGGCATTTAAATATCTCTTTATCACTACGTTCCAGCTACCAACAAAGTGTTCGTCCTGAACGTTCATACTGTTCTAGTGAGCGTGTTGTGTTGTGTACAAATGTCGTGTTGCGGTGTGTAAATTTGTTGACACGCTGCATTCTGTATAAATGGCGCGCATTTCAAAATGGATACTGATCGCCGTCACAGACCGCTTAATCCCAATGCGCCTCCCGCCAATTCTGTTGTAGACTTCATTATCAGTGGGCGTGCCCTTGTAATCATTGTTCCAAAAATAAAGTTAGGTCTCCATTTCTGTGAAACACTCGATCTTACCGTAGTCGAACGGTGACAAGTTTGCAGTCGAACACAGATCATCCTGTCTCAGCGGAAAGCCGTTACCTAATACCGTTTCACTACTCTCAAGAGTCAGTCGCCTGCAGCACTTTCTCAGAACGCGGACGACAAAACAATGCTGATTTTATGGTCAGGTGAATGCGACCGGACTAACACTGTCTCCACACAAAAAATTCCAAACCAGAAAGATTCACATAAAACCACATTGCTGCAAAAATACCATTAGCACAGAAATTGATTCGACTATTAGCATTTTGACCTGTCGGAAAAACCGGAAATCACTGATTGAACAGGAGTGGAGATACATGGAGGAAATATCTTTGACTGATGTGGTTTTGATTGATTGATTATAGAAGACTTTGTGTGAACTTGTCCTTCGATGTTAGATGAGAATAATTCTGGAACTAGCTACACTAGACTAGAAGACTTTATTTTAGAAAAGAAAATCCTGAAACTAGCTAAACTAGACTAGAAGACTTTATTTTAGAAAAGAAAATCCTGAAACTAGCTAAACTAGACTAGAAGACTTTATTTTAGAAAACAAAATCCTGGAATTTGCTAAACTAGACTTCAAGACATTTTTTAGAAAAGAATATCCTGGAACTAGCTAAACTAGACTAGAAGACTTTTTTTTAGAAAACAAAATCCTGGAACTAGCTAAACTAGACTACAAGACTTTTTTTAGAAACGAAAATCCTGAAACTAGCTAAACTAGACTAGAAGACTATTTTAGAAAAGAAAATCCTGGAACTAGCTAAACTAGACTAGAAGACTTTTTTTTAGAAAACAAAATCCTGGAATTTGCTAAACTAGACTACAAGACATTATTTTAGAAACCAAAATCCTGGACCTGCAGATACTGAAGGGAGGTCAAAAAGTAATGCACACCAATGTTTTTCTCGGCTAATAATAAAGATAGGAATATGAAATTTTGCACACTTGGAATATGGCATGTTCCAATTATGTGCACCAAATTGCACAGAATTCTGATAAATATTACGCAATCTATGAACCGTTAAAATGGAGCTTGTCAACAATGTCCGTTACAAACAGCGAATTGTCATCGAATTTCTGGTTGCGGAAAAAGAAACTGTGGCAAACATTCATAAACGACTGTGTGCAGTGTACTAATGTTCTGCAGTCGATAGGAGCACAGTTAGTCGCTGGGTTCAGAGAATTAAAGCTGCAGAAAGTGTACGAGTGGAGCTGCATGATTTACCGCGTTCTGGACGCGTTGCCTCGGCTACCAGCACAGACATGTTAAACCGGGCTGATGCCATTATTCGTAAGGATAGGCGTATCACTAGTCAGCAATTGGCATTGCAGCTTACACTCAGCAAGGGAAGTGCAATCGCAATTTTTAAAACTCTCGGATATTCAAAGATTTGCGCTCGATGGGTTCCTCGGTGCCTAACAAATGATCACAGAGTTCAAAGGAAAACATTCTGTTCTGAATTGTTGGAGCGTTTCGGTGTTGAAGGAGAAATGTTTTTGTCAAAAATTGTTACCGGTGACGAAACGTGGGCACATTATTATGAGCCTGAAACAAAAATGCATTTAATGGAATTGCATCATCCGCAGTCACCAAAAAGAAAAAAAAATTCAAAACATCTCCATCAGCCGGAAAGGTGATGATCACTGTCTTCTGTGACATTGATGGTGTGATTCTTGTTGATGTAATGACAAGAGGTGAGACAATCAACTCGACAGCTTACATCAATACATTGACAAAACTCAAAAATCGGTTCCACAGAGTTCGGCCTAATAAGCCATCTGCAGATTTGTTGCTTCAACATGACAATGCACGCCCTCACACAAGCCTGGTAACACGGGAAGAAATCAACAAATTTGGTTGGACTGTACTGCCCTATCCTCCTTACAGCCCTGATCTGGCTTCCTCAGATTTCCATCTGTTTGGACCACTCAAAAAATTCCTGCGTGGGACACACTTTGACAATGATGAGGATGTGATCCGTGCAGTTAAAAAATGGCTACGCGAGCAGGACAAAACTTGGTACAAACGAGGCATTCATAACCTAGTTTCGCGTTGGCGTAAGGCAATATGCTTGGACGAGGATTATGTTGAAAAATAGGTAGTGTAAAGGGGATGTTCAGCTACAATCTGTGAAAATTTCACACATTTTGCCCGAATAGTTTCCGAGAAAAAAATTGGTGTGCATTACTTTTTGACCTCCCTACGCTGCGGACAAAAGCTCTGTCTCAAGCATGACGTAAATAATGTCTATAAATATAACAATAATATAATTTAGGTCTAATGACATATATTATATGTGCGATTAATAAATTATAAACATAAATATTTGGTTATTTGGCGTATCATTATATCGCTGATTTGATGGAAATAATGTAGATGTACAACACAGGTGAGATGCAGAATAACACAGGGAAAAGCAGCTTTCCAAAAAATGAGGAAGATACTATGAATCCATTTTTGACAATCATCATCATCGTCATGTGCTATGCCGGTTGGCGTAGGCGATCATGTCCCTCCACAATCTTCTATCCACAGTGCATCGTATGAGTTCTGTTGTTGACTGTTTTCCATTCTATGACACCAAGCTATCCAGTATTTTCTCTCTTTGTCGTCCGCGATCTCTCTTTCCTTTTATTTTGCCAGTTGTAACCAAGTATTCCAACTTTCCTCTTCTCATGATGTGCCCAAACAATGTTGATTGCTTCTTTCTGATGTTTTTTAAGAGCTCCCTTTTTGTGTTGGCCTCTTTGAGAACTTCCTCATTGGTCTTTTTAGCTGTCCAGGGAACTTTCAACATTCTTCTGAGAAATCCAATCTCTGTGGCCTCTAATCGTCTTTTCATTTATTTGTCTACTGTCCATGATTCGCTTCCATAGGTCAGAATTGGTTCTATATAGCACCGATGAACACTCTTTCTCATTAATATTGACATAGATTTGTTGCATAAGATATTTTTCATTTTCTGAAATGCTATTTTGGCCTGAGCTATTCTGCTTTTTACTTTTGTGGTGCATCTCCCATCTGATGTAATTATTGTGCCCAAGTATTTGAAACGTTGCACTTGTTTCAGATTTGTCTCGTTCATTTTTGACAATAGAATCAAGATAAAAAGATTTTAAATATTATGTAGAGGCAGTCTTAACATATGGATGTGAATCATGGACAATAGGACAACATATATGAAATTCACCGGAGGCTGTAGAAATGTGGCTTTACAGATGAATGTTGAGAATACCACGGACAGCTAAGAAGAGCAAAGATAACGTTCTGTAAGAGGCCAAAGCGAAAAGAGAGCTAATTTCCAATATTATGAAGAAACAATCATCATTTTTTGGCCATGTTATGAGTAGGGAATAACTGGAACATATTGTAACAACTGGGAAAATTGAGGGACGAAGAGATAGAGGGAAGCAAAGAGAAAAGATACCAGACAGCTTAAGAGAATGGCTTGGCAGAAGATCAACATCACAAATGATAAATAATTGTCAAGATCAAAAGTTGTGGAGAGACATGATCACCTACGCCAGCAGCCACGGCACTTGATGATAATTGACGGAAAATCAGTCAGGATTTACAACTGGAATTCCTAGTCAGATTTATTACTGCACGTTACTGTATAACAACAAGGCGCTGTAATTCAGTGCTAGTGTCTGTTTGTTCATTATAACTGTCCAGCACGATTGTGCTTTCAATGACCCTGTTGTATTTTTTAACATAACCAGCGGCAATGCAAAGTTACTGGGGACTTAACTTCATATTTATTTCGTTTATATCGTTAATACTTCTTCTACTAACTTTCACCATTATTCTCCTCTTCTTCGTTCATTCTCTGTATTTTTCGTATCTTCTCTTGTTGTTCTCATATTTCTTGTCTTCTCTTGTTGTTCTCATATTTCTTGTCTTCTCTTGTTGTTCTCATATTTCTTGTCTTCTCTTGTTGTTCTCATATTTCTTATCTTCTTTTGTTGTTCTCATATTTCTTATCTTCTCTTTATTGTTCTCATATTTCTTATCTTCTTTTGTTGTTCTCATATTTCTTATCTTCTTTTGTTGTTCTCATATTTCTTATCTTCTCTTTATTGTTCTCATATTTCTTATCTTCTTTTGTTGTTCTCATATTTCTTATCTTCTTTTGTTGTTCTCATATTTCTTATCTTCTCTTTATTGTTCTCATATTTCTTATCTTCTTTTGTTGTTCTCATATTTCTTATCTTCTTTTGTTGTTCTCATATTTCTTATCTTCTCTTTATTGTTCTCATATTTCTTATCTTCTTTTGTTGTTCTCATATTTCTTGTCTTCTCTTGTTGTTCTCATATTTCTTATCTTCTCTTGTTGTTCTCATATTTCTTATCTTCTTTTGTTGTTCTCATATTTCTTATCTTCTCTTTATTGTTCTCATATTTCTTATCTTCTTTTGTTGTTCTCATATTTCTTATCTTATCTTTATTGTTCTCATATTTCTTATCTTCTTTTGTTGTTCTCATATTTCTTATCTTCTCTTGTTGTTCTCATATTTCTTATCTTCTTTTGTTGTTCTCATATTTCTTATCTTCTCTTTATTGTTCTCATATTTTTTATCTTCTCTTATTGTTTTCATATTTCTTATCTTCTCTTGTTGTTCTCATATTTCTTATCTTCTCTTGTTGTTCTCATATTTCTTATCTTCTCTTGTTGTTCTCATATTTCTTATCTTCTCTTATTGTTCTCATATTTCTTATCTTCTCTTATTGTTCTCATATTTCTTATCTTCTCTGGTTGTTCTCATATTTATTATCTTCTCTTGTTGTTCTCATATTTCATATCTTCTCTTTTTGTTCTCATATTTCTTATCTTCTCTTATTGTTCTCATATTTCTTATCTTCTCTTATTGTTCTAATAGTTCTTATCTTCTCTTATTGTTCTCATATTTCTTATAATCTCTTGTTGTTCTCATCGAATTCAAATTCCACATACAGTGTCACGTGATTTGAAAGTGAGTTGGCCAGTGCTTTATTCTCGCTGATGTTTACCTAAATTATTTATTTACGCATGTACCCTTTCTTTTAAAAGATGGATCGATTAGTGAAGGTCAAACTGCAACCAAACAAACCCACGATCACTGTCTAAAAATAAAGCAAAGGCCCCCGTCACGTCAAGTCGCGTATAGGGAATATGGTGTTTGTGACCATAATTTTTATAGTCCTTTGGCACATATGTTTTGGAGTAATGTGGTCGATATTACGCCCGTGCCGCTTTACTTTCCAAGAAGAAAATCCGGTACCCATTAAAGGCTGGGTGAACCCGGAAGCCGTCGGTTGGGATCGAACCCTAACTATTGTCCTTTGTAGCCCAGTTGACTAACCACTGAGCTATCGCGGCTCCCCCTTACTTCGTATACTGAGTATAATTGCTCCCACATTGTGCTACTAATGTCAAACATGGTCACTTACGACAAACAAAAAGTTTGTCACCGGAAATGTGATGTCTAAGAAAAGGGCTTGGAGTGGCAATAAAAGACAGAATCAGAAATACAATTATAAGAGAAAGAGTAGTCATAGAACCAATCCTAAACTACATGCAGAAACAATAACTGTTTGCCCATCTAGAAAGAGTAGCATGTACTTCCTTACCATACAAAGCATATATTAAAAGAGGAGAAGGGAGAAGAGCAAGAGGCAGAACTAGAGTAAGAGTAATATCAAATAAATCTAACAACTGGATCCGCTGGCATTGGTTCCACCAGCAGGGCGATAACCAGAACATTGTATCTACCTGGACGTCGGAACGGATAGAAGACTAGGTGAAAATAGAAGGATTTCTTATAACAACACGTTTCCTCATTCCATATGTATATCCTTACTTCTTATAACAAAACGTTTCCTCATTCCATATTTATATCCTTACTTCTTATAACAAAACTTTTCCTCATTCCATATTTATATCCTTACTTCTTATAACAAAACGTTTCCTCATTCCATATTTATATCCTTACTTCTTATAACAAAACGTTTCCTCATTCCATATTTATATCCTTACCTCTTATAACAAAACGTTTCCTCATTCCATATTTATATCCTTACTTCTTATAACAAAGCGTTTCCTCATTCCATATTTATATCCTTACCTCTTATAACAAAACGTTTCCTCATTTCATATTTATATCCTTACTTCTTATAACAAAACGTTCCTACATTCCATATTTATATCCTTACTTCTTATAACAAAACGTTTCCTCATTCCATATTTCTAACCTTACTTCTTATAACGAAACGTCTCATTGCATATTTTGTGCCGTTACTTCTTAAAACAGAACAGAACATCAACATAACTATAGAAGGCAGACAATTTAACAAAGTAGAGGAATTCAAATACCTAGGAAGTCTGACAAACGATAATTCTCAAACAGCAGAGATCATTATGCAACAAAGCGTGTCAAATCATTGGACAGTTATCACCACTATTGTCCAACAAGGAAATAACTCTGGAGGCAAAACGAGCACTGTACAATACAATCTTCATCCCAACGTTGTGCTACCAATGCCAGACCTGGACCCTAGATGTAAGAACAATAAGAAAAATAACCTCTACAGAGATGAAATATGTCAGACGAATGACAGGAAACAGTCTGAGAGATAAGATCAGAAATGAAGAACTGAGAAAAAGCTAGGAATATCCCCCGCCATAGAATATATAAGGAAACAACAGATAAGATGGTTTGGCCACGTGACAAGGCAGAAAGAACAAAACACAACACAACGAGTCTTCAACAAACGTTGTCAGAACACCAGACCCAAGGGTCGACCACGAAAAAGATGAATGGATGGAATATTAGAAGCACTAGGAAACATAACAGCAGCAGAGGCGAACAGAAGAGCAAAATACCGCAAATTATATCTCCCCTCGACGCTGAAAGGCAGATGCGGAATGATAGAAGACTTTTTTAAAACAAGTCCATCTTCGCGTCAAATTTCGTTGTCTTACTTCTTATTAAAGGACGTTTCTCTTATGCGAACACCATTATACTGATATTAAAGGACGTTTCTCTTATGCGAACACCGTTATACTGAATTACATTCACAACCGTCTGCTCCTAATTCTCAACACAGACCCAGATCGTAATGTATAATTCCGGCTTCTTGCAGGACCTACTGAGTTAAGTGCTCTGTGCACACCGTGAGCTGTGTGTTTCATGCGTTTTGATCATGTTTCGATATTCCAATTGTTTACGATGAATGATGATATCGTATGACAGGGAACATTTGGCTGTGTTTACTTTCTGTGCAGTTTCGCCTTATGTCATTTGGCGTGTGCTGAGACTGCTACGATGGGGGACTACAGCTACATTTCTTTGTTTGGGAGATGAGATATTAATTCGAATGATTCCGCTGGCACGGGCGGTTGAACAATTATAGATTTTAATTTCGTTTGCAGTGATACCGGGGCCTTCCATAACCAAAGAACCATAACCAATGAACCATAACCAAAGAACAATAACCAAATATATAATTATCCACCCACAAGACGTAACACAGTTACACATTACAATACATAACTCTGTTAACTCTCTCCGTTCTGATTCTTTATGTCGACGTAACGGAAGAGATTTAAGAGACAAAATATTTCATGGTTTGAAGAATCAATCTACATATTTATATTTATCTAACATATAACATATTATATATGAATTTTAAGGTAGTTGAACAAGGTATTATATTTCACCAATACCAAGATGATACGAGACAGGTAACAAGAATATAGTTTGATGACGGTTCACACTAATCAAATTTAGAATGACGCACTGTGCGGTGAAACGTATGCGGAAGAAATGGGCATGGCGCACAGTGCGTTGAAACCTAAGGAAAGAGTTAATCAAAATACTGGTTAAACTAAAAAAAAGCAACACAGACAATTTACTTGCAAATAATTTAATATAAATTAAAAAGAAAACGCACAAAAATATATTCTTGGAGGGGAATTGATTTTTCTTTATACATTTTGGGATTGATTTAAATTGAGTTTAAAATCATTACAATTGTTGATTTCGTTCCAATAATGAAAGTGTTTCTTTATTTACCGAAGCGTTAAATAACACTTTACATTGCACAAATGAAACTGTGTTACCGACACTTGTAAACTCACGTAAATGAATGCTTGAAGCGCTGGTAATTTTGGAATGTCAGTTAATCTCAAAGAGAGGCTATATTTGTCAATGAAACGTCATTTCAATGTAAGTACATTCAGGGTGTGTCATGAGTGGTTTTCAGTTGCAGAGAATCTACTAGAGGCACAGATGTTTGCACTTGGTATTTTAGTTGTCTTGATTTTTTTTTTTTTGCCTGTGGTTTTATTTATTTTGTTGAGAATAATACCATTCTGTAAAAATAAATTGTTGTGAAGAATGCAGTAAAGCTGAGAGTGTTCAAAATAGCAGGTTTGATTAGTTTGGTTATGGTAGGCACAGGTATCAGTGCAAACGAATTAAAAATCCATAAGTACTCAACCACCCGTGCCAGTGGAATCATCCGAATTACTATCTAATCTCCCAAATAAAGAAAGGTAGCTGTACTCCCCATCATAGCAGTCTTAGCGCACGCCAACAGATATAAGGCGAAACTGCACAGAAAGTGAACAGCCAACTGTTCCCTGTCATACGATATCATCATTCATCGTAAACAATTGGAATATCAAAATAAGATCAAAACGGATGAAACACACAGCTCACGGTGTGCACAGAGCACCTAACTCAGTAGCTTCTGCAACAAGCCGGAGTTGTAAACGTCTGACCGTGGAATTTAGTAGATTGGTAACAGGTCCCGGCATTGATCTGGGACTGAATGTGTGAACTGTCTGTTTTCGGACGCAAATTTGCCACCAGCTGGACTGCAGTTGGATCGAGTGTCTCACCGAAGCTGAGGCATGACATCATTTGCTGGAACAGCGATTCTTAGATCACACTTTACTGATCTTGATGTCCATGCGGAATTTGCGCTGGCGCATAAAGTTTATGCTGCCTTTGAATGACCGTAGAAAGTATTATATTCAAATTATAGAAAGTTTTATAGTAAAAGTATAGAAAGTATTATAGTCAAATTATAGAAAGTATTATAGTCAAATTATACAAAGTTTTATAGTAAAAATATAGAAAGTATTATAGTCAAATCATAGAAAGTTTTATAGTAAAAGTATAGAAAGTATTATAGTCAAATTATACAAAGTGTTATAATAAAAGTATAGAAAGTATTATAGTCAAATTATAGAAAGTTTTATCGTAAAAGTATAGAAAGTATTATAGTCAAATTATACAAAGTTTTATCGTAAAAGTATAGAAAGTATTATAGTCAATTTAAAGAAAGTTTTATCGTAAAAGTATAGAAAGTATTATAGTCAAATTATAGAAAGTTTTATAGTAAAAGTATAGAAAGTATTATAGTCAAATTATAGAAAGTTTTATAGTAAAAGTATAGAAAGTATTATAGTCAAATTATACAAAGTTTTATCGTAAAAGTATAGAAAGTATTATAGTCAAATTATACAAAGTGTTATAATAAAAGTATAGAAAGTATTATAGTCAAATTATAGAAAGTTTTATAGTAAAAGTATAGAAATTATTATAGTCAAAGTATAGATAGTAAAAGAAAAGAGTATCTTTAGATGTTTGTGATGTCTCTTTTGTTGTTTGTGATATTATTTAGGTTATAGCTATAGTAATTCGAGGGCCCCGGTATCACTGCAAATGAATTAAAATCTATAATTACTCAACCGCCCGTGCCAGTGAAATCATCCAAATTAACATCTTATCGAATATGCAAACAAAGAAAAACATTTGCAGTTCCTATCATAGCAAACAACACTCGTCAGTAGACAAAAGGCGAATTAGCACCGCAAGTGAACGCAACCGAACTGTCCATCGTCATACGATATCATATGTGTAGAGCTAAGTACGAGACTTGAACCGGCGTCTTAGCACGTGAGTTTACACCCCCCATATGTGCTCGGCCGCCTATCCAGAAATGTTCGGATATTTCTGTATAGTGTCGCCTCAAGCATAGAAACTCAGATGCGAGGCGAAATTCCTTACCTTCCCAGGGTAATACCCTGGTACCCATTTTTGCCAGCGGCTGGGTCGACCGCGTGAGTATTTCTTTTTTCCAGCTACTAGTACAACTCACACTGCTTCCAGCGGGAATCGAACACGGGTTGTCCGAACGTCGGTAGCACAGCCGGTGGTTTTCCCAACTCGGCTACCGAGGCAAATCAATTAATATCATTATTTAATTCTGTAAATGATGAATATCTGTAAAAGAATGTTAAAGAATGGTTTGTATCTGCTGTTGTTGTCATAACAAACAAGATATCTCATGGCATCACATCTCCTACACCCAGAAGTAAATATTGTTATTGTGATATTAGCGGGTCATCATCATTGAACTCCGGACATGTCCATAGGTGCTCAGATCACCTCCTCAGCAAGTCTCGCCGTGTCCAGCGACTGACGACTCCAGTTCTGTGTTGGTTGATAAGTCTTCTTACACAACCACTAGGTTTCTGTTTTCTAGCTGTGCCCATTTTAACCCCCCATTTCTTTTATCCGAAGGAGTGACGTGGACTTAAGGTTGTTGATGGCCTGTGTTCTTCGCACTTCCCGCAGCGCATTGATGATGTCCGCCCGATCCATCGGTTGACCGTCCTCAACAACAGAAGTAAATATCTGGCAGACTTCCGGTAAAATGCATAAAAAACGCAAAAATAAATACAGTAAACTAGGCTACAGCTCTAGGATCATTCGCCAAATTAAGAAAAAAAAACAATTAAGTATCTTTCTTCTTCTTCTTCTTTCCTTCATCATTTACCTCTCAATGCCAATGGGAGATATAATTTGCGGTCTTCTGTTCGCCTCTTCTGCTCGCCTCTTCTGTTCGCCTCTTCTGCTATAATATTCATAGTATTTCTATTATTACATTTATTGCGGTCGATCACTGAGTTTGATGTTCTCGCAACGTTTAGTAAAGGCTCGTTTTGTATTTTGGTCTTTCATTCTTATCATGTGACAAGATCATTGTATCTATTGTTTATGTATGTATTCTATTGTCTAGCTGTTTTCTTAGTTCTTAATTTCTGATCTTATCTCTCAGACTGTTTCATATCAATCATCTAATTGATTTCATCTCGGTAGTGGTTATTTTTCTTACCGTTCCTGAGTCTAGTTTCCAGATCTGGCTCAAAGTTGATATGCAGATTGTATTGCAGAGTGCCCGTTTTGCCTCTAGTTTTATTTCCTTGTTGGACAGCAGTGATGATAATTGTCCGATGATTTAACAAGCTTTGTTGTATCTTGAGTCTATTTATGCTGCTTCTCTATTGTCATTTGTCTCTAGTTTTATTTCCTTGTTGGACAACAGTGATGATAATTGCCCGATGATTTAACAAGCTTTGTTGCATCTTGAGTCTATTTATGCTGCTCCTCTTTTGTCATTTGTCTCTAGACGGGGACACTGGTTGGTCTCGATGCAAGACACCGGCTTCGAGACAGAGAGGGTGTGGGTTCAAAACCCGGCTACACCGGTTGGGATTTTTATTTGTGATTTCTTTCTGCGGCAACCACCCCTGGTCTCAGCAGCGAGTACCGGCTTGAAACGTCAATTACTCCTCGACGGAAAAAAATATGAGTAACTCCAAAGATGCAGTTATCTGCCTGTGTGGCGAGGGACCTCTGTGCACACGGCTGCCAGGGATAAACGGATTAACACGCAAAACTCAGTTCCTAGTCTTCAAGGACTTCATCAGAGGTAAAAAGCTGTCGACCAAAAAAAAAAAGAAATCTCTAGACGATACCATATTCAATCTAGTTTCAAATGTATCATCAAAAATGGAAACACGAACACCCAAAGTATATCAAGTCATCAGACTTCGCCCACGCACTAGCCACAATAGAATGAGAAATCCCATGTTCACCAAATTCAAAATAAGTACAACCAGTTTATGTCACTGTACACTGGACAATATGACTACAAAACATGTTCTACAGGATTGTCCTCAGTACACGGACTTGAGAAGAGCAATGTGGTCCACACCCACCTCCCTGTAAGAGAAACTATATAGGGCAATCGACTCACTTAAACAGACAGCTGACTTCATGAGAGAGTGTCTGGAATCCTACTCTGATTGAGTCTTGATCGCAGACAGAGAGAGAGAGAGAGAGAGAGAGAGAGAGAGAGAGATTTCTGCACAATTTGAGCCTGATATAAGAAGCAATTACAGAAGAAAACAATGCTTTCAATAAGATAAATTAGTTATAGAAAATTAAGGACGTTAGAACTCCCTTAGTGAATTAGCATTTCAAGTGAACTAAAACGTCACTTTAAATCTGGACTTGAGCAGCTGTAACAATCATTCTCACAATCATTCTCACACAAGCGGACATTCCCATTAATTATCACGCCTGTGTAAGTCTAGCTCTGGAATTTTCTCTGTATTTTTCCAATCTCCCCTTCTACTATGAAAGTCTGAACATTAGTTGGAATTATCATATTGTGACCTTTCGAAGCTAACACAAATTGCAGCCAGTGGCTGGTCTCGGATCGATATTAATGCCTGGAGATAGCGCTGTGACGTCAATATTTCCTCATTTTACCAGGTTTGCTACGATGTTCTGTGTCGAATTGGTTTGGTTTTAGTGTAGTCACAATGATTTGTTCTTTGTATCGGGGGGTATTTTAGTGGATTGCTGGTCGTTGGGTAGAGAGGAATTTCGTGGGATTTAGACGGTGGTAAATAGTGTTAGAGGTTAGGCAAGGGTAAATATAATGTAGTAGGATATATGGTAAATTTGTAAGAGGATAGACATTGAGAGCGAAAGTGGTGGAGTTTAGACAAAGGTATATCGGTGGAGATTAAATAAAGTTAACCTTGGTGACCTTTAAGTAAAGGTAAGCTTGCTGGAGTTTAAACACATGTAAAATTATTGGAGTTTAAACAAATGTCAAATTATTGGAGTTTAAACAAATGTCAAATTAGTGGAGTTTAAACCAAGGTGGAGTTTAAAGAAAGGTAAAATTAGTGGAGTTTAAACAAAGGTAAATTTGGTGGAGTTTAAAGAAAGGTAGATTTGGTGGAGTTTAAACAAAGGTAAAATTGAAGGAGTTTAATAAAAGGTAAAATTGGTGGAGTTTAATGAAAGGTAAAATTGGTGAAGTTTAAACAAAGGTAAAATTGATGGAGTTTAAACAAAGGTAGATTTGGTGGAGTTTAAAGAAAGGTAAAATTGGTGGAGTTTAAACAAATTCAAAATTGATGGAGTTTAAACAAAGGTAGATTTGGTGGAGTTTAAAGAAAGGTAAAATTGGTGGAGTTTAAACAAATGCAAAATTGATGGAGCTTAAAAAAACGTAAAATTGATGAAGTTTAATGAAAGGTAAAATTGGTGAAGTTTAATAAAAGGTAAAATTGGTGAAGTTTAATGAAAAGTAAAATTGGTGAAGTTTAATGAAAAGTAAAATTGGTGAAGTTTAATGAAAAGTAAAATTGGTGAAGTTTAATGAAAAGGTAAAATTGATGAAGTTTAATAAAAGGTAAAATTGGTGAAGTTTAATGAAAAGTAAAATTGATGAAGTTTAATGAAATGTAAAATTGGTGAAGTTTAATGAAAAGTAAAATTGGTGGAGTTTAAACAAATGCAAAATTGATGGAGCTTAAATAAACGTAAAATTGATAAAGTTTAATGAAAGGTAAAATTGGTGAAGTTTAATAAAAGGTAAAATTGATGAAGTTTAATGAAAAGTAAAATTGGTGAAGTTTAATAAAAGGTAAAATTGGTGAAGTTTAATGAAAAGTAAAATTGGTGAAGTTTAATGAAAAGTAAAATTGGTGAAGTTTAATGAAAAGTAAAATTGGTGAAGTTTAATGAAAAGGTAAAATTGATGAAGTTTAATAAAAGGTAAAATTGGTGAAGTTTAATGAAAAGTAAAATTGATGAAGTTTAATGAAATGTAAAATTGGTGAAGTTTAATGAAAAGTAAAATTGGTGGAGTTTAAACAAATGCAAAATTGATGGAGCTTAAATAAACGTAAAATTGATGAAGTTTAATGAAAGGTAAAATTGGTGAAGTTTAATGAAAGGTAAAATTGATGAAGTTTAATGAAAAGTAAAATTGGTGAAGTTTAATGAAAGGTAAAATTGGTGAAGTTTAATGAAAAGTAAAATAGGTGAAGTTTAATGAAAAGTTAAATTGGTGAAGTTTAGTGAAAAGTAAAATTGGTGAAGTTTAATGAAAAGTAAAATTGGTGAAGTTTAATGAAATGTAAAATATGGTGAAGTTTAATGAAAGGTAAAATTGGCGGAGTTGAATGAAAGGCAAAACTGGTGGAGTTTAAAAAATACAAAACTGATGGAGCTTAAAAAAGGTAAAGTTGATAAAGTTTAATGAAAGGTAAAATTGGTGAAGTTTAATGAAAGGTAAAATTGGTGAAGTTTAATGAAAGGTAAAATTGATGGAGCTTAAATAAAGTTAAAATTGATGAAGATTAATGAAAGGTAAAATTGGTGAAGTTTAATGAAAGGTAAAATTGGTGGAATTTAATGAAATGTAAATTGGTGGAGTTTAATGAAAGGTAAAATTTGTGGAGTTTAATGAAAGTTAAAATTGATGAAGCTTAAATAAAGGTAAAGTGATGAAGTTTAATGAAAGGTAAAATTGGTGAAGTTTAATAAAAGGTAAAATTGGTGAAGTTTAATGAAAGTTAAAATTGGTGATGTTTAATGAAATGTAAAATTGGTGAAGTTTAATGAAAGGTAAAATTGGTGGAGTTTAATGAAAGGTAAAATTGGTGAAGTGTAATTAAAATTAAAATTGGTGGAGTTTATTGAAAGGTAAAATTGGTGGAGTTTAATGAAATGTATAATTGGTGGAGTTTAATGAAAGGTAAAATTGGTGAAGTTTAATTAAAATTAAAATTGGTGAAGTTTAATGAAAGGTAAAATTGGTGGAATTATTGAAAGGTAAAATTAGTGGAGTTTAATGAAAGGTATAATTGGTAAAGTTTAATGAAAGGTAAAATTGGTGAAGTTTAATTAAAAGTAAAATTGGTGAAGTTTAATGAAAGGTAAAATTGGTGGAGTTTAATGTAAGGTAAAATTGTTGAAGTTTAATTAAAGGTAAAATTGGTGGTGTTTAATGAAAGGTTAATTGGTGTAGTTTAATGAACAGTATAATTGGTAAAGTTTAATGAAAGGTAAAATTGGTGAAGTTTAATTAAAAGTAAAATTGGTGAAGTTTAATGAAAGGTAAAATTGGTAAAATGTAATGAAAGGTAAAATTGATTAAGTTTAATGAAATGTAAAATTGGTGAAGTTTAATGAAAGGTAAAATTGATGGAGCTTAAGTAAAGGTAAAATTTATGAAGTTTAATGAAATGTAAAATTGGTGAAGTTTAATAAAAGGTAAAATTGGTGGAGTTTAATGAAAGACAAAACTTGTTGATTTAAAAAAATACAAAATTGATGTAGCTTAAATAAAAGTAAAAGTGATAAAGTTTAATGAAAGGTAAAATTGGTTAAGTTTAATGAAAGGTAAATTGATGAAGTTTAATGAAATGTAAATTGGTGGAGTTTAATGAAAGGTAAAATTGGTGGAGTTTACTGAAAGGTAAAATTGGTGGAGTTTAATGATAGGTAAAATTGGTGGAGTTTAATGAAAGATAAAATTGGTGGAGTTTAATGAAAGGTAAAATTGGTGGAGTTTAATGAAAGGTAAAATTGGTTGAGTTTAATTAAAGGTAAAATTTGTGGAGTTTAATGAAAGGTAAAATTGGTGGAGTTTAATTAAAGGTATAGTTTGGTGGAGTTTAATGAAAAGTAAAATTGGTGGAGTTTAATGAAAGGTAAAAATTAGTGGAGTTTAATGAAAAGTAACATTGGTGGAGTTTAATGAAAGGTAAAAATTGGTGGAGTTTAATGAAAGGTAAAATTTGTGGAGTTTAATGAAATGTAAATTGGTGGAGTTTAATGAAAGGTAAAATTGGTGGAGTTTACTGAAAGGTAAAATTGGTGGAGTTTAATGAAAAGTAAAATTGGTGGAGTTTAATGAACGGTAAAAATTAGTGGAGTTTAATGAAAAGTAACATTGGTGGAGTTTAATGAGAGGTAAAAATTGGTGGAGTTTAATGAAAGGTAAAATTTGTGGAGTTTAATGAAATGTAAATTGGTGGAGTTTAATGAAAGGTAAAATTGGTGGAGTTTACTGAAAGGTAAATTTGGTGGAGTTTAATGAAAGGTAAAATTGGTGGAGTTTAATGAAAGATAAAATTGGTGGAGTTTAATGAAAGGTAAAATTGGTGGAGTTTAATGAAAGGTAAAATTGGTGGAGTTTAATTAAAGGTAAAATTGGTGGAGTTTAATAAAAGGTAAAATTTGTGGATTTTAATTAAAGGTAAAATTGGTGGAGTTTAATGAAAGGTAAAATTGGTGGAGTTTAATGAAAGGTAAAAATTGGTGGAGTTTAATGAAAAGTAACATTGGTGGAGTTTAATGAAAGGTAAAAATTGGTGGAATTTAATGAAAGGTAAAATTTGTGGAGTTTAAACAAAAGTAAAATTGGGTGGAACTAGATCATGATAATCGTAGATTCATCATTCTTGGAATGGTTGGATACACCTGACAAAGATAGAGCCTAGACGATGAGAAAGTTGGTGCAGATTAAATAATGTTGTTGATGGGTGGGAGCGGGGAGGGTAAATTAACCTTTAAGTAATATAAGCACGCGCTAAGGGCAGCATGGGAAGGGGGCACCACAAAGGGACCTCCACATTAAATTTAAAAAAAATAACTGGAAAAATACATGGAAATGTACCAGTCAAATACCAGTGGTTAAAAAGATACAGCCGAGACGATGGTGCTGGGTAGGACACACACTGCGGAAGCCAACTGAGAGTATTACACAACAGGCCCTTTTTTGGAATCCCCAGGGAAAAAGACAAAGTGGAATACCAAGGAATTCTTGGAGAAGACAGATAGTACCAGAGATGCAGATGATGGGGAAGACATGGAATGATCTTAAAAGAATGACAAAAGCTCCACTGGGAGCTAAAAAGATAGAAGCAGAATAATATAAGCACGTGCTAAGGGCAGCATGGGAAGGGGGCACCACAAAGGGGCCTCCACATTAAATTTAAAAAAAAACATTATCTTAAAAACTATTTAGTAATTTGAAAGCGGTAACTCTGGGGTAAGAAAATGACATTTTTGGCTCGAAAATCTCGCCGATGATCACCTTTGATATATGAATTTATCTAAACGCTCTTCAAAACATATGGACCCTTGCATCAGAGCTACATAAGAATATACAAGCTGTAGAGATAAAATTGCTATAATTTAGAGCCAGTCTTAACATATGGATGTGAATCATGGACAACAAAAAAAAACATTTGTTGTTTTTTTTGGCAACAGACAAAAAAAATCACTGGAGGCTGTAGAAATATGGTTTTACAGGGGAATATTGAGAATACCATGGACAGCTAATAAGAGTAATGAAAACGTTCTGAAAGTGGCCAAACCAAAGAGAGCTACTCTCCTATATATATTCCAAGAAGAAACAGTCATTGTTTTGGCTTTATAATAAGAAAGGAACAGTTGGAATATGTTTGGACAACTGGGAAACTTGAGGGACGAAGAGATAGAGGACGCAAATAGAAAAGATACCACACAGATTAAGAGAATGGCATTGAAGAAGGGTAACAAAAGAAATGATAAATAACTGCCGAGTTCGAAAGTTGTGGAGAGACATGATCACCTACGCCTGTAGCATGGTACTTGATGATGATGATGATGATAGATGAAATATTATAGCAAATTTTTTTGCATCTCTTACTTATACCGTCTCGGGAATGAAAATATTCAGAAACGGATACAACAAACAACCAGAGTACATGTTGATCATGTGACTTTTGTGAATAAACTTACACTGAAAATATTTGGTCACGTGTCACGATAATCTGTCCCAGCATTGATCATTGTCAAGGGTACCGTGAAAGGAGAGAGAGGCAGAGGTCAGCAGACAAAGAGATAGAACGATGACATCAAAGAATGGAGAGGCCTAAACTTTGCCAGAGTTCTAAATAATTATTAAAGATGGAGATAGAAGGAGAGGAGTGACGACGACTCTTAGTGGGACCCAACGATCCAACTTTTGATATCGGATGGGGAAGAAGA
The DNA here is from genome assembly GCA_032433765.1 of Megaustenia siamemsis. NCBI lineage: Eukaryota > Metazoa > Mollusca > Gastropoda > Stylommatophora > Ariophantidae > Megaustenia > Megaustenia siamemsis. Next base: position 37,318,306 of record JAVIAB010000145.1, on the reverse strand, counting down.
CTCTCAGTGGGACCCAACGACCCAACTTTCGATATCGGATGGGGAAGAAGGCTCTCAGTGGGACCCAACGACCCAACTTTCGATATCGGATGGGGAAGGAGACTCTCAGTGGACCCAACGATCCAACTTTTGATATCGGATGGGGAAGAAGACTCTCAGTGGGACCCAACGATCCAAATTTCGATATCGGATGGGGAAGAAGACTCTCAGTGGACCCAACGATCCAACTTTTGATATCTGATGGGGAAGAAGACTCTCAGTGGACCCAACGACCCAACTTTCGATATCGGATGGGGAAGGAGACTCTCAGTGGACCCAACGACCCAACTTTTGATATCGGATGGGGAAGAAGACTCTCAGTGGACCCAAGGACCCAACTTTCGATATCGGATGGGGAAGGAGACTCTCAGTGGACCCAAGGACCCAACTTTCGATATCGGATGGGGAAGGAGACTCTCAGTGGACCCAACGAACCAACTTTCGATATAGGATGGATAGAATAATACTGTCATGGTTACTGAAACGACCCGCCATTAGGTATTGTTAAGGCAGAAGAATACTGTCAGTGGTAACCAACAACCCACCTTTCGATATCGGATGGGTAGAATAATACTGTCAGTGATACCCAAAGACCCACATTTTTATACTGGATGGGGTAGATGGAGACTGTCAGTGGTATCCAACGACCCACCTGTCGATATTGAATGGGGTAGACGGGGAACATTTTGTGACGGTACATTATCATTATCATCATCGAATGCCATCTCCCCAACGAAGGTTGGCTACCATGGAGCGCCATTCTGCTCTGTCTCTTGCTTTGATGGTGCAGGTTGTCATAAGCTGGTTTGTCTATCTTTTGATGTTACTCGTCCATGTTAGTCTTGGTCTGCCTCTGCTTCTTTTGCCTTGTATATTCCCCTCCAGGATTACTTTCAGTATGCTGTTGTGTCTTTTAATGTGGCCCAAAAATCGCATTTGTCTTGTTTGAATTGTGTTTATTTTTCTTTCAGATTGACAGAATCTGGCTAAGAAATGTTTTTTTTTAATTGACAAAAAAAGAAAGAATTGTGTTTAGTAGTTCTCTTATAATTTTTAGATATCTGAAGATTTCATTGTTTGTTTTCTTTTCCTTCCACCCAACTATACCTATGAGACGGTACAACAATGGTCAATTTTAACTGATTTTAACAAAAAGTGACATTTTACTTACTGATACCCTGGAATTGTTGCAATATGCTGCGACGTGTAGGCCAGAAGTACATTCTACTCATTAATGAAATATATATTTAATGGAAGTGGTTCCATACACTCTTTCTTTTCTTTCTTTCTTCACTCCCTCTTGTCCTACTTGGAGTGTCGAGGTAGATAGAAAGTTATGATTCTCGCTCATTTTTTCCCGCCTTACAAAGTTGTTAAAATGTAAAACTGAAATAAACAAAGGAATAGGTGCAGAAAAATGGACATTAGACAAAACAGAACAGAACAACAAAGGAATAGGTGCAGAAAAATGGACATTAGACAAAACAGAACAGAACAACAAAGGAATAGGTGCAGAAAAATGGACATTAGACAAAACAGAACAGAACAACAAAGGAATAGGTGCAGAAAAATGGACATTAGACAAAACAGAACAGAACAACAAAGGAATAGGTGCAGAAAAATGGACATTAGACAAAACAGAACAGAACAACAAAGGAATAGGTGCAGAAAAATGGACATTAGACAAAACAGAACAGAACAACAAAGGAATAGGTGCAGAAAAATGGACATTAGACACAATAGAACAGAACAACAAAGGAATAGGTGCAGAAAAATGGACATTAGACAAAACAGAACAGAACAACAAAGGAATAGGTGCAGAAAAATGGACATTAGACAAAACAGAACAGAACAACAAAGGAATAGGTGCAGAAAAATGGACATTAGACAAAACAGAACAGAACAACAAAGGAATAGGTGCAGAAAAATGGACATTAGACAAAACAGAACAGAACAACAAAGGAATAGGTGCAGAAAAATGGACATTAGACACAATAGAACAGAACAACAAAGGAATAGGTGCAGAAAAATGGACATTAGACAAAACAGAACAGAACAACAAAGGAATAGGTGCAGAAAAATGGACATTAGACAAAACAGAACAGAACAACAAAGGAATAGGTGCAGAAAAATGGACATTAGACAAAACAGAACAGAACATTGAAGCCTTTGAAATGTGGATATATAGAGGAATAGGTAGAATTGGAATGAAAAGAAAACAAACGATGAAGTCTTAAAACAACTAAAAATGAAAAAATGGACTACTAAATATAATTCACACAAGACAAAAGAAGACAAATTGGGCCATGTTAAAAGTCACAACAACCTACTAAAAGTAATCTTGGAGTGGAAATTGCAGGGTAAAAGAGGCAGAGGCAGACCAACACTAACATGGACGAGTAACATCAACAGATGGACAAACCAGCCTATGACCACCTGCATCATCAAAGCAAGAGACCCTATCAGAATTGCGCTCCATGGTAGCCAACCTTCGTTGCGGAGATGGCACTCGATGATGATGATGACCAAGTTGTTAATTGATGCTGTTATAACGTTCCTTTAACGTTGCCTCCTCTTTTAATATATGCTTTGTAAGGTAAGGAACTTCCGGTTTCAAGATGGCGCGGTCACGTTTATGTCAACATTCACTGTTATGTTTTTTGCTGGAAAAATGGTTAATTCTATCTTTCCAATGCAGATAAGTGTATAGATCAAAGGTTCCACTATTGGGGTCTTCGCCGGTGAAGCGGAGTACGTGCATGTGATCTGAAATCCTCTACAGTGTGCGCAATATTGTGTTCTGTGTTGATTGCAGTATACGTCTCCATTGGAATACCGGTCAATGTGGCGAGAAACATTAAGGCTAAGCCTGAAATGTGTTCCTTGATGCAGTTTCCTTATATTCTTAGTTCGGCTTGCTACCGGGGCTACTGAGTTTAGTGCTCTGTGCACACCGTAAGCTGTGTTTCATCCGGATTGTGTTTCGAAATACCGATTGGTAACGATGAATGATTAAATCGTATGATGGACAGTTCAGCTGCGTTCACTTTCGGTGCCGCTTGGGCTTATGTCTTTTGGCATGTGCTGTAGATGCTATGATGGGGGCTGCAACTGTCTTCCTTTGTGTGGATATTCGATGAGATGTTATTTTGGGTATGACTCCACTGGCACGGACGGTTTGAGCAATTATGGATTTTAATTCGTTTGCAGTGATACCGGGGTCTTCGACAAACCATAACCATAAACATAACCATGGTAAGGAATAGAATGGCATACTTTCTAGGTGTACAAACCATTATAATATGTTGCTTCTGTATGTAGTTTAGGCGTGACGCAATGTCTACTCTTTCTCTTATAATGCTATTTCTGATTCTGTCTTTTCTGGTTTCTCCAAGCACTTTTCTCAGACATCTCATCTCTGTAATGACAATCTTTCTTTTATCATCATCATCATGTACCATACCGGTTGGCGTAGGTGATCATGTCCCTCCACAATCTTCTATCTACAGTGCATCGTATCAGTTCTGTTGTTGACTGTTTTCCATGCCATGACACCAAGCTATCCAGTATTTTCTCTCTTTGTCGTCCGCGATCTCTCTTTCCTTTTATTTTGCCAGTTGTAACCAACTATTCCAACTTTCCTCTTCTTATGATGTTCCAGAAAAATGTTGATTGCTTCTTTCTGATGTTTTTTAAGAGTTCCCTTTTTGTGTTGGCCTCTTTGAGAACTTCCTCATTGGTCTTTTTAGCTGTCCAGGAAATGTTCGAAATTATTCTTAGAAATCCCATTTCTGTTCGCCTCTAATCGTCTTGTCATTTGTTTGTCCACTGTCCATGATTCGCTTCCATAGGTCAGAATTGGTTCTATATAGCACCGATGAACTCTCTTTCTCATATTTATTGACATAGATTGTTTGTCTTTCTTTTATACTTAGTCGTAAATGACCATGTTTGGCATTGTTAGCGCAATGTGGGAATGAATATACTTTGTAATAAATATTTCTTGTTAATAAGAGGTATTACTTTGTGTTGTGTAATAAGCGATAGCCGTCCTAATATTTGGTTTGCCTTATTACATCGAATGTCTATTTCTTTATTGATTTTACCATCTTCAGAGAATGTTGTTCCTAGATATATAAAGTTTGTTACTTGTTTTATAACTAAATGTTCTATAGGTCTATTTAGTCATCATCATCATTAGTGAATGCCGTCTCTGCATCGAAGGTTGACTACCATGGAGCACCATTCCACTCTGTCTCTTGCTTTGATGGTGCAGATTGTCATAGGTTAATTTGTCCATATTTTGATGCTACTCGTCCATATTAGTCTTCTTCTTCTTCTACCTTTTAGCTCCCAGTGGAGCATAGGTCTTCAACAAACACTTTCCAAGTCGTTCTGTTTTTTGCAATTCTTTTAAGATCACTCCATGTCTTCCCCATCATCTTCATCTCTGCTTCAATCTGTCTTCTCCAAGAATTCCTTGGTCTTCCTCTTTGTCTTTCCCCTGGGGATTCCAAAAAAGGGCCTGTTGTGTAATACTCTCAGTTGGTTTCCGTAGTGTGTGTCCTATCCATCGCCATCGTCTTCGCTGTATTTCTTTATCCACTGGTATTTGACCGGTACATTTCCATAATTCCACGTTTGTGACTTTGTCCTGCCATTTCCATCCCTTTATTCTGCGCAAGCATCCATTAATGAAAGTCTGTACCTTCGTGATTGTCAATTTTGTTATTCTCCATGTTTCACAGCCATATAATAGAACCGACTTAACATTGGAGTTGAAAATTTGTATTTTTGTATTTAGCCTAATTTCTTTGGATTTCCATATGTTTCCCAGTGCAATGAAAGCTCCTCTTGCTTTTGATATCCTTATTTTGGTATCGTTTTCTGTTCCTCCCTCTTTATCTATATTACTGCCCAGATATATATAAGATTGTACGTCTAGTAGAGGTATTTCTCCTAGTTTTATTTGGTTATTGCCAACTGCATTAATTCTCATAATGTTGGTCTTATCTCTATTAATCTTTAGTCCTAGCTGTTGTGATCTCACATCTAATATACTCATTTTATCTTGCATCTGTTGGTGGCTGTGTGATAGGAGAGCTATGTCATCAGCAAAGTCTAAATCATCAAGTTGTTTGGTCAGTGACGACTGGATCCCATTTCTGTTGTTTTGAGTTATTTTCATAATCCAATCTATGGCCAGTAGAAAGAGAAATGGAGACAGAAGGCATCCTTGCCTTACTCCTGTTCTTATTTCAAATGCTTCTGTAAGCTGTCCTTCATGCACCACACTACATTTTGTTCCTTCATACATTGTTTTTATCAGGTTAATAAACTTTATGGGGATTCCATAATGACTCAGCAACTTCCAAAGCATTCTTCTGTCTAAACTATCAAATGCCTTTTCGTAATCTATGAATCCAATATAAAGTGGGGATTTTAGTTCTAAATTTTGTTCAACTATTATACGTAGAGTAGTTATTTGATCAGCACATGATCTGTTCTTCCTAAAACCTGCTTGTTCATCTCTCAAGTGTTTCTCTATAGCCTCTTTTAGTCTCTCCAGAATGATTCTGCCTAATATTTTTCCTGGCACTGATAGTAGCATAATTCCCCTATAATTTGTGCACTCCTGTAAACTTCCTTTCTTTGGTAGTTTGATCATATAACCTTCTCTCCAGTCTTTAGGTATTTCTTCCCTCTCCCAAATTTTATCCAATAGATTATGTAACATCTTGGTAGAGGTGATAATATCTGCTTTGATGGCTTCCGAAGGAATTTCATCTGGTCCTGTGGCTTTACCATCTTTTAACAGTTTGATGGCTTTCATTATTTCTTCTTTGCTTGGTTTTCCGCAGTTAACGTGTAATTCTTCTTCTGCTGGTAGTATATCTGGAGGATTATTTGAGCCAGGTCTGTTCAAAAGTTCTTCAAAGTGCTCCTTCCATCTCTCCATTTGTTCCTTTATATTACTAAGCAGATTTCCTTTCTTATCTTTGATAAAGGCGTTGATCTGTTTGTATTTTCCACCTAATTTCTTTGTGCTGTTGTACAGTTCTTTCATATTCCCTTTATTTGCTGCTTCTTCTGCCTCTTTAGCTAATTCATCTATATATTTCCTCTTATCCCTTTTAATGCATCTTCTCACTTCTTTGTTCACCTCTGTGTAAGCTTCCTGTGTCTTGGCTTTATTACTTCTTGTTTTGCTTTTATTTATGTCTGCTTTCTTGTTCTTTCTTTCTTTAATTTTATCCAGGGTCTCTGCTGTCATCCATGCCTTATTCTGGCGTTCTCTTTTCCCCAGTGTTTCTTCGCATGTCTCTTTCCATATATTTTTTACCTGTTTCCAATGATCTTCTATATTTATTGTATTTTCTAGTTGTTGGAGGACTTGGTATTTGTTTGATATTGTGACTGCGAATTTATCTTTAATTCCTTGTTCTTTAAGAAACCCTACATTGAAATACGTTCTGCCCTTATTCGTTGTAGTATACCTTTTTAATTTAATTTTAAGTTTGGCTAACAGAAGATGATGATCAGAAGCTCCACTCTGTCTCTTGCTTTGATGGTGCAGATTGTCATAGGTTAATTTGTCCATATTTTGATGCTACTCGTCCATGTTAGTCTTGGTCTATTATATATAATTTTACTTTTAATAGGCTGTTGTGTCTTTTAAGATGGTTCAAAAATTTCATTTGTCTTGTTTGAATTGTGTATAGTAGTTCTCTTTTTATTTTTAGTTGTTTTAAAACGTCATCGTTTGTTATCTTTTCTTTCCATCCAATTCTACCTATTCTTCTATAAATCCACATTTCAATGGCTTAAGTTTGGTTCAGTGAGGTATCAACATTATTTTCTTAGAATAAAGCGAGTAATTAAAGAAAAAGATTGTCGTAGTTTGAGAGTGTCAGGGGAAGCAATATCCTATTATTACCGACAAATGTGTTCACATTTGGAGATATGAAATCACCTAATCAATCATCATCATCAAGTGCCATGTCTTCTGGAGATGGTGATCATGTCTCTCCACAACTTTCGATCTCGACAGTTATTTATCATTTCTGTTGTTGACCGTCTGCCAAGCCATTCTCTTTAGCTGTCTGGTATCTTTTCTCTTTCGTTCTTTCTATCTCTTCGTCCCTCTAACTTCCCAGTTGTTACAATATATTCCAGCTCTCATTACAGGACCAAAAGATGACAATTTTTTTTCAAATTGTTATAATATATTCCAGTTGTTCCCTTCTCATTACATGGCCCAAAAATGATGATTGTTTCTTCATAATATTGGAAATTAGCTTTCTTTTTGATTTGACCACTGTCAGAACATTTTCATTACTCTTTTTTTAGCTGTCCATGGTATTCTCAACATTCTTTTGTAATGTTCTGGGAAGTTACAAATGAGAAAACTACTAAAGCTTCAGCGTCAAACAACCGTGCCTATTGGATATTTCCAAATTTGGTTAAAGCTAGTTGGGGGGTTATTTTGTCGAGGTATTGACAGAACTAAATTATGTAGAGGTCGGACAGTGTAAAATAATGTACGGGATTTAGATGAGTGGAAAGTCGATGTTTTAGAATGAGTGCAGATTAAGAGAAGCCTGGCTTGTTTAGGAAGTGAAATTATGGTTATTTATTCTAGTGAGTGAATGGTGTTTGAAGGTTATTTGTTCCAGTAGGTGAACGGTGAATGGTGTTTGAAGGTTATTTGTTCTAGTGAGTGAACGGTGAATGGTGTTTGAAGGTTATTTGTTCTAGTAGGTGAACGGTGAATGGTTTTTGAAGGTTATTTGTTCTAGTGAGTGAACAGTGAATGGTGTTTGAAGGTTATTTGTTCTAGTGAATGAACGGTGAATGGTGTTTGAAGGTTATTTGTTCTAGTAGGTGAACGGTGAATGGTGTTTGAAGGTTATTTGTTCTAGTGAGTGAACAGTGAATGGTGTTTGAAGAGTAGTTGTTCTAGTGATTGAAAGTTGAATGGTGTTTGAAGATTTTTTGTTATAGTGAGGGAACGGTGAATGATGTTTGAAGAGTATTTGTTCTAGTAAGTGAAAGGTGAATGGTGTTTGAAGATTATTTGCTCTTTTGAGTGAATGGTGAATGATGTTTGAAGAGTATTTGTTCTAGTGATTGAACGGTGAATGGTGTTATTAAGATTTTTTGTTCTAGTGAGTGAAAGGTGAATGGTGTTTGAAGAGTATTTGTTCTAGTGAGTGAAAGGTGAATGGTGTTTGAAGATTATTTGTTTTAGTGAGTGAACAGTGAATAGTGTTTGAAGGTTATTTGTTCTAGTGAGTGAACAGTGAATGGTGTTTGAAGATTATTTGTTCTAGTGAGTGAACGGTGAAAGGTGTTTGACATTTATTTGTTCTAGTGAGTGAACAGTGAATGGTGTTTGAAGGTTATTTGTTCTAGTGAGTGAACAGTGAATGGTGTTTGAAGATTATTTGTTCTAGTGAGTGAACAGTGAATGGTGTTTGAAGGTTATTTGTTCTAGTGAGTGAACGGTGAATGGTGTTTGAAGAGTATTTGTTCTAGTGAGTGAATAGTGAATGGTGTTTGAAGATTGTGTGTTCTAGTGAGTGAATAGTGAATGGTGTTTGAAGAGTATTTGTTCTAGTGAGTGAATATTGAATAGTGTTTGAAGAGTATTTGTTCTAGTGAGTGAATATTGAATAGTGTTTGAAGATTATTTGTTCTAGTGAGTGAATAGTGAATAGTGTTTGAAGAGTATTTGCTTTGTTCTAGTGAGTGAATATTGTATAGTGTTTGAAGAGTATTTGTTCTAGTGAGTGAACAGTGAATGGTGTTTGAAGAGTATTTGCTTTGTTCTAGTGAGTGAATATTGTATAGTGTCTGAAGATTATTTGTTTTAGTGAGTGAACAGTGAATGGTGTTTGAAGGTTATTTGTTCTAGTGAGTGAACAGTGAATGGTGTTTGACATTTATTTGTTCTAGTGAGTGAACAGTGATTTGTGTTTGAAGATTATTTGTTCTAGTGAGTGAACGGTGAATGGTGTTTGACATTTATTTGTTCTAGTGAGTGAACAGTGAATGGTGTTTGAAGGTTATTTGTTCTAGTGAGTGAACGGTGAATGGTGTTTGAAGAGTATTTGTTCTAGTGAGTGAATAGTGAATGGTGTTTGAAGATTATTTGTTCTAGTGAGTGAATAGTGAATCGTGTTTGAAGAGTATTTGTTATAGTGAGTGAATATTGAATAGTGTTTGAAGAGTATTTGTTCTAGTGAGTGAATAGTTAATAGTGTTTGAAGATTATGTTTTCTAGTGAGTGAATATGAATAGTGTTTGAAGAGTATTTGTTCTAGTGAGTGAATAGTTAATAGTGTTTGAAGATTATGTTTTCTAGTGAGTGAATATGAATAGTGTTTGAAGAGTATTTGTTCTAGTGAGTGAATAGTGAATAGTGTTTGAAGATTATTTGTCCTAGTGAGTGAATAGTGAATAGTGTTTGAAGAGTATTTGCTTTGTTCTAGTAAGTGAACAGTGAATGGTATTTGAAGAGTATTTGTTCTAATGAGTGAACGGTGAATGGTGTTTGAAGGTTATTTGTTCTAGTGAGTGAAGGGTGAAAAGTATTTAAGGGTGATTTGTTGTAGTAAGTGGTATTTAAAGGTGATTTGTTGTAGTAAGTGGTATTTAAGGGTGATTAATTTTAGTAAATAAAAGGTGTGTGATAATGGGGGATGATTTATGATAGTGTGTGAAAGGTAGATTATGTTAACGATGATTTGTTTTAATCAGTGAAAGGTAAACGGTATTTGAATGTGATTTGTTCGGGTAAGTAAATTTGAGTGATAATTAAAAGTGGTTCATTTTATTAGTTAATGATATGTTAACAGTGAATGAAGGTGATTTAATTTAACGAGTTTGAGGTAAATGGTGTTTGGTTAAGTGGTGAAATGTAATTGAAAACGATTATCTTTAGAAATGAGATACGAGTCATAACTAACCGTGATTTGTTACAGAGTAAGTAAGACTTCAAAAGTAACTGAAGGTAGTTTCCTAATGTAATGAAAGGCATTTTGAATGGTATTTGAAAGTGGTTTGTTTTAGTGTATGTGAATTGTATGTTTAAGGCCCCTATTATGTCAACGTATATTACCTGATTAGCCGCGATAGCTCAGTGGTTAGTGAACTGGACTACAAAGGACAAGGGGTAGGGTTCGATCCCAACCGACGGCTTCTGGGTTCACCCAGCCTTAAATGGGTCCCGGATTTTATTTTGGGAAAGTAAATCAGCACGGGCGTAATACCGACCACATTACCCCAAAAATCATGTGCTGATGGTCTGTAAAATTTAGGGTCACTAACACCATATTTCCCTATTCGCCACTTGGCGTGACGGGTGTACTTTACTTTTTTTGCCTGATTCTGTTAGGGATAGCTATTTTATCCTGCACTTTTAGGTTGACTTGATGTTAGTGCCCATATTTTTCAAAGACTAGTGGGCTTGATTAACTTTCTGTTACGTTAGTAAAGTCAACTCTTAATTGTGCATATTGGTTAGAAGAGAATTGTAGAGAGAGATATCATGAATCCAATGACGACTGCCAAGGGAACAATACTTTAGTCTTTACAACGGAATGGTGTCACTGCAGACGGGGAATTCCCAAATCCGCTTAGCTCCTGTTCAAACCAACACACTCTTCATCCTGATCGTTTATACTATACTATTATGTATGTGTTGTTTAGGAAAAAGAGGCGCGCAGCTCATGATGTACACTTCTGTAACGGTTTAAAGGTCGCGGGCAACACGACATTCATGCGTCTGGCGCCAAATCTGTGTAGACTTCGTGATCAGTGAGCGTGTCACAGGAATGGCTGTCCCAACAAATGGAGTCAGGCCTCCACTGTGGTGAAACACTCTATCCGACCGCAGCCCAACTGATGGCGAATGTGCAGTCGAACTTAGATCACACATTCTTTCCAAGGACAAAACAAGGGACCCAGTACGGTGCCATTTCAGTCGACGGTCAGTCGCCTGAAGCACGTCTGCAGTCGCCTGCGCGCGAGGGCGCCACAACCATTTTGACTTCGCGGTCAGATGAATGCAGTCGGACTACCGCTGTCTCCACAAACGAAAATCCAGACCAGAAAATATTCATCTGCTATCACAATGTTGCAAACATGCCAATAGTTCCAAACATGCTTTATGTAAGCGGCCATCTTTGCTCACCACACCAGCCGGAAGTCTGACGGGACTTCTGACAGTGAATGATGCTGCCTCTATTCCCATCAGACGTCCAGGAAAATGAAGTGTTCCATCAATGCTATGTAGTGTATCTAGTGCACGGTAACGTTTTTGTCCCCACTACTTCTTTTCCTCCAATTTTATTTTCTATCAACGTGCAATTTCTTTCTCTTTACTGCTGAAATTCTTTCTAAAGAGTTCCGTCCCCTTATAGGTCTAGTGGGAGCAAACAGCAATAATAAAATATAACAAGGAGAACTCTACACCCATTGATATAAAAGAGGAGTAAGACAAGGATGCATCCTATCACCAAGCTTTTTCAATCTATACACTGAGCAAATCTTTAAAAACATCACAGAGCTGCCTAAAAATTAATGGAAAGATATACAATAACCTAAGATATGCTGATGATACTGTTCTACTAGCAGAAAATCCTAAAGATCTTCAACAATTGCTTAATGTGATAAACATAACAAGCAAAAAATATGGACTAGATATGAATATCAAAAAGACTAAAACTGTGATCATAAAAAAAAGAAAATTTTCAAGACCTATAATTAAATATCAAAGTTGAAGGAATACATCTGGAGACAGTTCAGAGCTACAACTACCTGGGACATACCCTAACCAGTGATGACAAATGTACAACTAAAATAAACAAAAGAATAGGAATGGCTAAAAGTAATTTTAATGCCATGAAAAATATACTAACATCAAAACAAATAACACCAGGGCTAAAACTAAGAATAGCAAAATACTACATCTTCTCAATATTCCTGTATGGTGCAGAAACATTGACATTAGACAAAAAAAAACAGAACAGAAAATTGAAGCCTTTGAAATGTGGATTTATAGAAGAATAGGTAGAATTGGATGGAAAGAAAAGAAAACAAAAGATGAAGATTTAAAACAATTAAAAATGAAAAAAGAACTACTAAACACAATTAGAACAAGACACATTGATATTTTCTGGCATGTTGAAAGACAAAATAGCCTAATAAAAGTAATATTGGAAGGGAAAATACAAGGTAAAAGAGGCAGAGGCAGACCAAGACTAACATGGACGAGTAACATCAAAAGATGAACAAGTCAGCCTTTTACAATTTCCACCATCAAAGCAAGAAACAGAGTGGAATGGTGCTCCATGGTATCCAACCTTCGATGCGGAGATGGCACATAGTGATGTTGCTGATGATAGGTCTTTCCCACAAATTTGGAGGTCAATCTAACGACCTCAGAGCAATCTATACAACTGATTTGTTCTGTCTGCTATCTTCCCTTTCCGACACGTCTTTTATTTATTTTCCTAAAAGTTGTATGAACTTTCATGCTTGTATTCACACGATGAATAAAAAAGAATGCAACTCTTCTTCATCCGCCCTTAAAAGGACGTTAAGTGGGCGTGTCTGCGTAGTGTTATGGTTTACAGTATAACTGTAATATTTGCGCCTTTCATTGTATGAACTTTATGATAGTCACTTTATGTATTTACTTTGTAAGCTTTACTAAAAAAGTAAAGTGCCCCGTCACGCCAAGTGGCGTATAGGGAATATGGTGTTAGTGACCATAAAATTTACAGACCTTCAAGTAAATGATTTTTGGGGTAATGTGGTCGGTAATACGCCCGTGCCGCTTTAATTTCCCAGAAAAAATCCGGTACCCATTTAAGGCTGGGTGAACACGGAAGCCGTCGTTTGGGATCGAACCCTACCTCTTGTCTTTTGTAGTCCAGTTCACTAACAACTGAGCTTCCGCGGGTCCCGTATTTACTTTGATACTTTCTAAACTTCGACCTTTAATAACGGTTTCTAATACTCTAATCTGATACAGCTTTCCAATATCAAAGTGTCAATATTTTCCGACTGTCTTGTAAACTGTGTTTATTTTCGATTTGCCGATTATATTGTCACTCTACGGTTTTGTTTTTCATTATTGTTTTCTGTCTATGCTTCTGTGAGCAGGATATGATTTGTTTGAAGTGTGCTGTTCTGGAGAGCTTATTGGCATATATCCCACAATAGGCGTGGCACGTGTAAGAAACCTATTCCGTTTGTTTTGAAAATATTTGTAACATCCATATTGATAAGAACTGCGGAATCCTATATCGGTAAAGTTAAAGTAAAGGTAAAGTAAAGGTAAAGTAAAGGTAAAGTAAAGGTAAAATAAAGGTAAAGTAAAGGTAAAGTAAAGGTAAAGTAAAGATAAAGTAAAGGTAAAGTACGAGACTTGAACCGGCGTCTTAGCATGCGAGTTCCCAGCCATATGTGCTCGACCGCCTATCCAGAAATGTTCGGAGATTTGTGGATAGTGTCCCCTCAAGCATCGAAACTCACGATGCGAGGCGGCATTCCTCACCTTCCCAGAGTAATACTTTAGTATCCATTTCTGCCAGCGGCTGGGTCGACCACAGAGGTTTTTTTTTTTCTTTCCCAACCACGAGTACAATTCACACTGCCCCCCCAGCGGGAATCAAACACGGGCTGTCCGAAGGTCAGAAGCCCAGTTGGGTAGTTTCCCAACTAAAGTACCGAGCCCCCAATTCCTAATTATACCACCTGTGAAGATATAACATTTTGATATTCTTAGTTTTAGCCCTGGTGTTATTTGTTTTGATGTTAGTATATTTTTCATGGCATTAAATTCCAATATTACATTTAGTAAACGGTTGTGTCTTTCAACATGGCCCCAAAAATCGCATTTGTCTTCTTTGAATTGTGTTTAGTAGTTTTCTTTACATTTTTAGCTCCTACAATATGATTTAGACGCAACTTAAGATGTTGGACAAAAGCATTGACTGAAACCCAAGTTGGATCCGCCCATTTATTTGCTCGTGCCTCTATAACCAATGAAAACAATTTATTACAACCTATGGTTAAATCCAGGAGCCGCGATAGCTCAGTGGTTAGTGAAATGGACTACAAAGGACAAGAGGTAGGGTTCGATCCCAACCGACGGCTGCCGGTTCACCCAGCCTTTAATGGGTACCTGATTTTTTTTCTGGGAAAGTAAAGCGGTACGGGCGTAATACCGACCACATAACCCCAAAAATCATGTGTCGAAGGTCTGTAAAATTTATGATCACTAACACCATATTTCATATAAGCCACTTGGCGTGACGGGATGCTTTCATCATCATCATGTGCCATACCGGATGGCGTAGGCGATCATGTCCCTCCACAATCTTCTATCCACAGTGCATCGTATCAGTTCTGTTGTTGACTGTTTTTCATGCCATGACACCAAGCTATCCAGTATTTTCTCTCTTTGTCTTCCGCGATCTCTCTTTCCTCTTATTTTGCCAGTTGTAACCAAGTATTCCAACTTTCCTCTTCTCATGATGTGCTCGAAAAATATTGATTGTTTCTTGATGTTTCTGATGTTTTTAGGAGCTCCCTTTTTGTGTTGACGTTTTGGAGAATCTCCTCATTTGGTCTTTTTACCTGTCCAGGGAACTTTCAACATTCTTCTAAGAAATCCAATCTCTGCAGCCTCTAATTGTCTTTTCATTCGTTTGTCTACTGTCCATGATTCGTTTCCATAGGTCAGAATTGGTACTATATAGCATCGATGCTCATCGAACTATCTTTTTCACTTATATTAACATACATTTGTTGCATAAGGTATTTTTCATTTTCTGAAATGCTATTCTGGCCAGAGCAATTCTGCTTTTTATTTCTGTGGTACATCTTCCATCTGATGTTATTATTGTACCCAAAGTATTTGAAACGTTGCACTTGTTTAAGATTTGTCAGTTTATTTTTATGCCGCATGATGGTGGTGATTGTTTCTTTCAAGTGACCATTACTTCTGTTTTCTTACTATTCAGACTGAAACCACGTTACAATCTACACCACAAATTATTATACAGTTTGTTGAACGTAACACTCGTGCATTTTACCTCAACTTCCTATTGCAGGATTTACACAGCCTTAACATTTTACAATCCCATTCCATATATAAAACTACGCGTTTTACCTTGCGAGCCACACACAACAACAATTCGACCCTCGCCACTATGCTCGACACATTTCCTTCACGAGCAGCCAGATCTTCTCCTTTCCTTCTTAAACCTCATACATTATATATAACCCAGTTCGTTTGCGCGAAATCTAAAAATATGTCCAACTATTAATCCTACACTTGATATGGCCATCCTCCACAGTGGCTATTATCTCACTATAAATAAATGATAAGTAACAAAATAACAACAACCTGGACGAGAACGATATTTCGTACTTTTTTTTATCGAAAACTCGGAGTTCGATTGTAGACAAATTTTGGGCGTTTCACATACTGTTGGACCGATTTCTGGAACTTTAGAAGTTAATATGACATTAAATTACATGAAGTTATTTCTTTCTTCGGTTTACTCCTTTCCTCTTGTCTTTCTTTCTATTTCTCATTCTGTTTTATGTTTTTCCTTTCTTCTTCTCTTTCTATCTTTCTTTTCTTTCATTATTCCTTTCCTAATTTCTGTCATTCTTTCTTTCTTTCTTTTCCTTTCTCATTTCTTTTTTTGTTCCTTTGTTTTTTTTTTCATTGCGTTTTGTTTCTGACTTTCTTGTTTTTTTCTTTCTTTTTTTCTTTCTTTTTTTCTTTGTTTTTTTCTTTCTTTCTTTTCTTTCCTCCTTTTTTTAATTCTTTTTTTTTCTTTTGATTTTATTTTCATTTCGTGTCTTTTCTTTGTTTTGTTTTGCGCCTGTATCTTCTTTCTTCCCCTTTCATCACATGTTACTTCTGTGTGGTACGTTCTTTACAATTCATTTACTTCTGAAGTTCTCCAAAGACTTCTGTCTTCTGTCTTCTCCAAGAATACCGTGGTCTTCCTCTTTGTCTATTCCCCTTGGGATTAAAAAAAAGGCCTGTTGTGTAATACTCTCAGTTGTTATCCCCAGTGTGTCCTATCCAGCGCCATCGTCTTCGCTGTATCTCTTTATCCACTGGTATTTGACTGGTACATTTCCATAATTCTATGTTAATGGGTTTTGTCCTGCCATTTCCATCTTTTTGCGCAAGCATCCATTAATGAAAGTCTGTATCTTCATGATTGTCAATTTTGTTGTTCTCCATGTTTCACAGCCATATAATAGGACTGACTTAACATTTGAGTTGAAAATTTTTATTTTTGTATTTAACCTACTTTCTGTGGACTTCCATGCTTCTCTTGCTTTTGATATCCTTATTTTGGATTTTGGTATCATTTTCTGTACCTCCCTTTTTGTCTATTTAACTGTCCAGATAGACTCTCTTAATTCTTATATATATATATATATATATATATATATAATGTCATAGCCGTGCTATTTGTATTGTTAGTATTTTCTAGTCTAATATCCTAATAGGCTCTCTTAGCTCATAAAGCTTTGGGCTATAGCACACATCTGGATTGCTTTCTAACAGAAAAATGTTTGTTATTACGAATCAATTGATTCTGAAAAGGCAAACACGTCCGCAAATATTGCACCCAAAAAAAAAAAAAGTTTGATCTCATGTCTACGTTTTTATTTTTGGGAAAAGTCTTCTCTGCATCTTTCTGCATTATTTGCTTTGAAATTGCATGGACACTGTCCCGATGTTGTGCATCTGTCCATGGTCGATATTCGTATATGACACACCTTATGTCGCATGACGAATCATTAAATCAGAGTGCACGATTTGTTATTACATGTATTATGTATTTGTTATTCGTCGCTTTTGGTGTCGTCAGTAATATGGTAGCGCCTTCATGAGTAATACAGGCAACGTGGGTTCAAGTCCAACATAATGCTGGAAAGACGACTTGGCTAAAAGACGAGAAACCCGTTATCTAAAAATGATCAAGAAATGAATACTTTCCGGACGGAAGCTTTTTATCAATGCAACGGAAGAGACTTCAGAGATAACATTTTTTCATGGTTTTAAGATTTAATCTCATCATCATCATCATCATCATCATCATCATCATCATCATTGAGTGCCCTCTCCGCATCGAAGTTTGGCTACCATGGAACACCATTCCACTCTGTCTCTTGCTTTGATGGTGCAGATTGCCATAGGCTGACTTGTCCATCTTTTGATGTTACTCGTCCATGTTAGTCTTGGTCTGCCTCTGCCTCTTTTACCTTATATTTTTCCTTCTAATATTACTTTTATTAGACTGTTGTGTCTTTTAACATGACCAAAACATTTCATTTGTCTTGCTCTAATTGTGTTTAGTAGTTCTTTTTTTTATTTTTAGTTGTTTTAAAACTTCATCGTTTGTTTTCTTTTCTTTCCATCCAATTCTACCTATTCTTCTATAAATCCACATTTCAAAGGCTTCAATTTTTTGTTCTCCTTTCTGGTCTAATGTCCATGTTTCTGCGCCATACAGGAATATTGAGAAGATGTAACATTTTGCTATTCTTAGTTTCAGCCCTAGTGTTATTTGCTTTGATGTTAGTATATTTTTCATGGCATTGAAATTACTTTTTGCCACTCCTATTTTTTTTATTTATTTCAGTTGTACATTTGTCATCACTGGTTATAGTATGTCCCAGGTAGTTGTAGCTCTGGACTGTCTCTAGATGTATTCCTTCAACTGTGATATTTAATTGTAGGTCTTGAGTATTTTCTTTGTTTATGATCATAGTTTTAGTCTTTTTGATATTCATATCTAGTTCATATTTTTTGCTTGTCATGTTTATTTCATTAAGTAATTGTTGTAGATCTTTACGATTTTCTGCTAGTAGAACAGTAAAGATTTAATCTACATATTTATATTTATCTAAAATATTATAGTAGTTGGAATACTTGGTTACAACTGGCAAAATGAGAGGAAAAAGAGATCGCGGACGACAAAGAGAGAAAATACTTGGTAGCTTGGTGTCATGCCATGGAAAACAGTCAACAACAGAACTGATACGATGCACTGTGGATAGAAGAATGTGGAGGGACATGATCACCTACGCCAACCGGTAAGGCACATGATGATGATGATGAACATATTATATATGAGTCTTTAGATAATTGAACAAGGTATTCGATGTCATCAATACCAAGATGATACAAGACATGTACAAAGAATATGGTTTGATGATAATTCACAGTAATCAAATTGGGAGTGACGCACTCTGCGGCGAAACGTACGGAAATAGTTAAGAAAACAAAATGAGACTGTTCATGGTATTTCTACTACCCCCTCCTGGCCGAGTGGGATGTAATTCAATATTTTACTCCCAAAAAAGGTGTTTTCTTACATTCTATTCATCACTCTTTCATTACATTCTACTCATCACTCTCTCTTTACATTCTCTCATATATATCTTTATGCATCGCTCATTTTTTACATTCTACCCATCAATCTTCTTTACATTGTACTCACCACTCCTTCTTTGCCTTCTAATCACCACTCTTACTGTACATTCTAACCATCACTCTTCTTTACATTCTACTCACCACTACTCACCACTCCTTCTTTGCCTTTTAATCACCACTCTTACTTTGCATTCTATTCCATAACCTATCACAACTTTCTCTTTAACAATTTTAACAATATTCCCAGGAACTTATCATCTCCACATTATTTAGTCAACTGATCGCCTCAATTGCTACACAAATTAGTAGTCACATAACTTAGTAGTCACACAACTTGGTAGTCACACAATTTAGTAGACACACAACACAGTAGTCACACAACTTAGTAGTCATGAAACACAGTAGTCACACAACTTAGTAGAGTCACTCAACTTATTAGTCACACAACTGTACAACTTAATGGTCACACAACTTAGTAGTCATGCAACACAGTAGTCACACAACTTAGTAGAGTCACTCAAATAAGTAGTCAAACAACTTGGTAGTCACACAATTTAGTTGGCACACAACACAGTAGTCACACAATTTAGTTGGCACACAATTTAGTTGGCACACAACACAGTAGTCACACTATTTAGTTGGCACACAACTTAATAGTCACACAACTTAGTAGACACACAACACAGTAGTCACACAACTTGGTAGTCACACAATTTAGTTGGCACACAACACAGTAGTCACACAATTTAGTTGGCACACAACTTAATAGTCACACAACTTAGGTGGCACACAACTTAATAGTCACACAACTTAGGTGGCACACAACTTAATAGTCACACAACTTAGTTGGCACACAACTTAATATTCACACAACTTAGTTGGCACACAACTTAATAGTCACACAACTTAGGTGGCACACAACTTAATAGTCACACAACTTAATAGTCACACAACTTAGGTGGCACACAACTTAATAGTCACACAGCAAATATAAGCCAACAATATCGACGTAAATTATCAACAATCACACTCACACATTTCAAATATAAACACATTACTAAGAAGTAACTAATCCACCCGTTACTATAAATAACTTCAAATTACGTTTGGGGAAACCCCCCTGGGGAGTTAATTAAGCGGGGAAAAAAGCTATCAAGTCAAATTGGACTTATAATACGTGCCAAAAAAATTGTTTAGTAATAATTGCCCCTTAGCAATTAAAATCACTAGAAAATTGCTTGTAGTCCCGATTGACATTTTGAAATAAATCAGATTTTGAAAATGGTTACTATGTTTGTAAGTTTTTAATTTCTTGACAATTGCAATTATTCAAACATTTTTTCGGTACACATATTTATAATTAGCAGGGAGATAATTCTAGTTTCTCCATGATATGAGGTTTGGCTTGTTGAAGTAGAGATATTATGTTTGGGCTGTCATTGTGGATTGTTTGTTGTTTACATATCACCATGGTTACGAGATTCCTGGCTGTCCTTCAGTTTGCAAGTACTTTGAAATGTGGGTTTGTGCTGTGTGTATCTGTTGTGTGTACATACATTGGCGTAGCGTTTGAAATAGAGAAATAGATATCGCTGATGTACACAGCGATGGTTTCAATATGAATAGATGTAATGAAATATCAGCATCGTGTGCAATGCCGATTAAGGTAAGCCATCATGCCGTTCCACAGTTTTCTTTCCTTACTTCAACATATCAATTCTTGTTGGCTGTTTTCCATGCCACAACACTAATCTATCTAATATCGTCTATCTTTGTCGTCCCCGATCTCTCTGTCCCTGTATTTTGCCAGTTGTAATCAAGTATTCCAACTATCTTCTTCTCATGTTGTGCCCGGAAAATGTCGATTGTTTCTTTCTGATGTTTTTATGAGCTCCCTTTTTGTGTTGACCTCTTTTGATAATTTCCTCGTTAGTCTTTTTAGCTATTCGGGGATCTTTCAACATTCTTCTGAGAAATCCCAGCTCTGTGACCTCTAATCGTCTTTTTGTGTGTTTGTCTACTGTCCATGATTCGCTTCCAGATGTCAGAATTGGCTCTGTATTAAAAAGTAAAGTGCTCTGTCACGCTAAGTGGCGAAAGTGGAATATGATGTTAGTGACCAGGCAGTTTTACTAACCCTCAGCGCATGATTTTTGGGGGGAATGTGGTCGGTATCACGCCCGTGCTGCTTTACTTCCCCAGAAAGAAAAAAAATCCAGTACCCATTTAAAGCTTTGGTGAACCGGAAACCGTTGATCAGGATCGAACTCGACCTCTTGTCCTTAGTAGTCCAGTACACTAACCACTGAGCTATCGCGGCTCGCTAATTGGATCTACATATCACATTAAATATAGTTGATATACAAATCGCCTCGAGAGATAGATAAGAAATGAAGAACTGAGAAAAAAGCTAGGAATAGCCCCCGCCATAGAATATATAAAGAAACAACAGATAAAATGGTTTGGGCCATGTGATAGGCAGAAAGATCAAAACGAGCCTTGAACAAACGTGAAAATACCAGACCCATGGTCGACCACGAAAAAGATGGATGGATGGAATATTAGAAGCACTAGGAAACATAACAGCAGCAGAGGCGAACAGAAGAGCAAATGACCGCAAGCTATATCTCCCCTCGACGCTGAAAGGCAAATCTGGAAGGAAAGAGGAAGAAGATTAAGAAGAATATATACAAATGTGAGCAATAAACGTCTCTTCTGTTCCTTTCTCTACTTCCTCATTAATTTTTAACCTCACGCGTGAATAATATGTTGCGATCTTTTTTCTTTGGTTGGCATATTTTCGTTGTCTCATCTTTCTAGAACCGTGTCTATCCATCATCTGTCTAGAACCGTGTCTATCCATCATCTGTCTAGAACCATATCTATCCATCATCTGTCTAGAATCCTTGTCTATCCATCATCTGTCTAGAATCCGTGTCTATCCATCATCTGTCTAGAACCGTGTCTATCGATCATCTGTCTAGAATCCGTGTCTATTTATCATCTGTCTAGAATCCGTGTCTATCCATCATCTTTCTAGAATCCGTGTCTATCCATCATCTGTCTAGAACCGTGTCTATCCATCATCTGTCTAGTACCGTGTCTATCCATTATCTGTCTAGAACCGTGTCTATCCATCATCTGTCTAGAACCGTGTCTATCCATCATCTGTCTAGAATCCGTGTCTATTTATCATCTGTCTAGAACCGTGTCTATCCATCATCTTTCTAGATTCCGTGTCTATCCATCATCTATCTAGAACCGTGTCTATCCATCATCTGTCTAGAACCGTGTCTATCCATCATCTGTCTAGAACCGTGTCTATCCATCATCTGTCTAGTACCGTGTCTATCCATCATCTTTCTAGAACCGTGTCTATCCATCATCTTTCTAGAATCCGTGTCTATCCATCATCTGTCTAGAATCCGTGTCTATCCATCATCTTTCTAGAATCCGTGTCTATCCATCATCTGTCTAGAACCGTGTCTATCCATCATCTGTCTAGAATCCGTGTCTATCCATCATCTGTTTAGAACCGTGTCTATCCATCATCTGTCTAGAACCGTGTCTATCCATCGTCTGTCTAGAACATCCTTAAAGGTTGGTGTTTAGTAATGTTTGTTGATATCTGTGTGGATGTTGTTGTTGTTGTTATACATTGTTATACCTTGTCCACTTTCAGAACGTTACTCTGCTTAGCTGTTCATGGTATTCTCAACATTCTTCTGTAAAAACACATTTCTACAGCCTCCGGTGATTTTCTTCTTTTTTTTCTGCTATCTATTGTCCATTATTCACATTTATATGTTAAGACTGGCTCTACATAGATTTGAGAAATCGTTTACATGAAGATAGAATAATACAAAGTTCTGACCACAAAACCCTGTCACAGACACTTTAAAGAGCAACATTTTAAAAGAGAACTGATAATGTAATATTTAAAGTTCAATAAGAAATGGAATTGGGATCCGTGATAGCTCAGTGGTTAGTGAACTGGACTACAAAGGACAAGACTTAGGGTTCAATCCCAACCTTCGGCTTCCGGGTTCACCCAGGCTTAAATGGATACCGGATTTTTTTCTGGGAAAGAAAAGTGGCAAGGGCGTAAAACCGACCACATTACCCCAAAAAATCATGTGCTGTAGGTCTGTAGAAACTATGGTCACTAACACCATAAGAGGAGCACGTGGCTGTGCGGCTAAAACCACTGTTCCGCTAGCTGAAAAGCTGACGTACGGTGTTCGAAGCCCGCGGTAGACAGAAAGGATTTTTTCTATCGGGGGTGAAATAAAAATCGTGAGTCTCACACGTCGTGGCGACTGCTTGACCAAGCGGCCTTTATCCCTCGGGTTCTATTGTTGCCCCCCGACATACACCAGCAATGGTACTATGTGTCGTAAAGATAGTTTTTTTTTTTTTAATACCATATGCCTATACGTCAATTGGCGTGACGGGGCACTTATTAAATATTTTTTTTTTTTATTAAGAAATAGAATGACTTAATCTTCTATCAACTATTGATGGAACGCGCGCATCTTATAACGTAAAACTGTAAAAAACAAAACAAAAAACAATACCTTTTATTGTTACTGTATCCCCATATTTATTACATCGAACATTACTCTATGCCAAACCTTATCTCAAATTTCACTTCAAAGACTGGCAATATTTCAACCACGAAAATTTATGATTTGGAATGTCGATGAAAAGTGTTGCAGTACCTGGCCAAATTTCCTGTATTTGTTTCTAGACGTATTATCTGCATTTGTTTCCTTGCATGCAGTGATTTGTATCACTTTTACAATCACTTTATCTATCTTGGAAATCACATTGATCGAGAAGGGGATACAAGTAAAGAAATCAGAATCAGAATAGCTAAAGCAGCAATGTCTTTCAGAAGCCTTGAAAAGTTGTGGAAATCAAAACTCATCAGCACAAAAACAAAACTTAGGCTATTCAAATCAAATGTACTATCAACCCTTACGTATGCGTGTGACAGCTGGAAAACAACAAGAGATATAGAAACACAGTTAAACGCATTTGAAAATAAATGTCTAAGGAAAATACTTGGTATAGCGTGGAACGAATTCAAAACAAACGAGGAAATTAGAGAAATCGCCAATCAACCACTAATATCTTCAGTAATAAAGAAAAGACGATGGTCATATGTTGGACATGTGATGAGAAGAGATAATAACCAAATAGCAAAGCAAACCCTCATATGGGAAACAACAGGTAAGAGGAAAATAAGAAGACCCAGAGAGACACTGAAAAGATCATTGATCAGAGAGGCAAGAGCAGCAGGAATCGGCTCCCTAAATGATAATATCTTAACTGGTGTTAGAATTTTGAAGTAAATGCCTGCATTAGTTACCTGTGACAGATCCTGGATTTATATCACCTGAAAGTGTTGTATAAAATAGTATCACGTAAGGACGCAACATGGTGGTAGTAGGACATGTCACAACATGGTGGTAGTAGGACATGTCACAACATGGTGATTGAAGGTTAGTCACAACATGGTGGTAGTAGGTTAGTCACTACATGCTGGTAGCCGGGACAGTCACAACATGCTGGTAGCCGGGACAGTCACAACATGCTGGTAGCCGGGACAGTCACAACATGCTGGTAGCCGGGACAGTCACAACATGCTGGTAGCCGGGACAGTCACAACATGCTGGTAGCCGGGACAGTCACAACATGCTGGTAGCCGGGCAAATCACAACATGGTGGTAGTAGGCTAGTCACAACATGGTAGTAGTGGGTTAGTCGCAACATGGTGGTAGTATGTTAGTCACAACATGGTGGTAGTAGGACTAGTCACATCATGGTGGTGGTAGGCTAGTCACAACATGGTGGTGGTAGGCCAGTCACAACATGGTGGTGGTAGGCCAGTCACAACATGGTCTAGGCAGAACAAGTCACAACATGGTCTAGACAGAACAAGTCACAACATGGTCTAGGCAGAACAAATCACAACATGGTCTAGACAGAACAAGTCACAACATGGTCTAGACAGAACAAGTCACAACATGGTTTAGACAGAACAAGTCACAACATGGTCTAGGCAGAACAAGTCACAACATGGTCTACGCAGAACAAGTCACAACATGGTCTACGCAGAACAAGTCACAACATGGTCTAGACAGAACAAGTCACAACATCGTCTCGAAAGAACAAGTCACAACATGGTCTAGAAAGAACAAGTCACAACATGGTCTAGACAGAACAAGTCACAACATGGTCTAGACAGAATGAGTCACAACATGGTCTACGCAGAACAATTCACAACATGATCTAGACAGAACAAGTCACAACATAGTCTAGACAGAACAAGTCACAACATGGTCTAGGCAGAACAAATCACAACATGGTCTAGACAGAACAAGCCCCAAAATGGTCTAGACAGAACAAGTCACAACATGGTCTAGACAGAACAAGTCACAACATGGTCTAGACAGAACAAGTCACAACATGGTCTAGACAGAACAAGTCAGAATATGATCTAGACAGAACAAGTCACAACATGATCTAGACAGAACAAGTCAGAATATGATCTAGACAGAACAAGTCACAACATGATCTAGACAGAACAAATCACAACATGGTCTAGACAGAACAAGTCACAACATGATCTAGACAGAACAAATCACAACATGGTCTAGACAGAACAAGTCACAACATGGTCTAGACAGAACAAGTCACAACATGATCTAGACAGAACAAATCACAACATGGTCTAGACAAAACAAGTCACAACGTGGTCTAGACAGAACAAGTCACAACATGGTCTAGACAGAACAAGTCACAACATGATCTAGACAAAACAAGTCACAACATGATCTAGACAGAACAAATCACAACATGGTCTAGACAAAACAAGTCACAACATGGTCTAGACAGAACAAATCACAACATGGTCTAGACAGAACAAATCACAACATGGTCTAGACAGAACAAGTCACAACATGATCTAGACAAAACAAGTCACAACATGATAACAAGCTCATTAACCATCATCAATGTTATTCACATTCCCCATCTCACAGTACCAGATATTTGTTACTTTCTTTCACTTCGGTCGACCGAAGAGTTTCATGATTCAGTCAAACCGACTTTCACTCTATCACTAAGTCAGCGCCCTAATAACTATGCCATAGATACGGTCCTTGAGTTGTTTGCAAATGGATCTCCGATTTTTTTTTCTTTTTAAAGTTTTAAGGGCCTATCGTCTTGGTGTTCACATTATCAAAACTATGTCCTTGTTGAAATCTTAAAAATAAATATTTATCTTTCTATCTATTGACCTTTCGAGTCGCAGACGGCCCATACGGCGTAGACTAAGATACTCCCTCTCTTATCTAAATTTTTGTTCTAGCAGTTTTCAATTCTTTTAAAGGTAGTTTATAAAATCTCGCCATTTGTCTCTGTTCTATGCAAGCAGCTCTATCTTATTGAGAGAGCCGATTCCTACTGCTCTTGCCTCTCTGATCAATGATCTTTTCAGTGTCTCTCTGGGTCTTCTTATTTTCCTCTTACCTGTTGTTTCCCATATGAGGGCTTGCTTTGCTATTCGGTTATTATCTCTTCTCATCACATGTCCAACATATGCACATCGTCTTTTCTTTATTACTGAAGATATTAGTGGTTGATTGGCGATCTCTCTAATTTCCTCGTTTGTTTTGAATTCGTTCCACGCTATACCAAGTATTTTCCTTAGACATTTATTTTCGAATGCGTTCAAATTTGTTTCTATGTCTCTTATTATTTTCCAGCTTTCACATCCATACAAAATAAATAAACAAATAAAAAAAAGATAAAAAAAAATAATGCACAATTCTTTGTGAGTTTCTACCCATAGTTTGGCATCCGTGAGGTATATCAGTCTACAATTACTCGCTTTCCTCCTCCAGCAAAAACACTCGATTAGTCCTCGGAAACAGATTCACGAAGCCACACACCAGATACACTGGCAAATCTAATCAAAAGAGGCGAATGCCAATTAAAGAAAAACAGCTCCACGAAAATGAAAACACACCCGATTGTAACGATTTGAGCTCAGGAGTAGCTGTGTCTTTGTTTATTTCTAGCATAAACAAATGATTTGATAACATCTCCAGCTAGATTCAGTCACGTGATTTGCAATATATATATAGAGATAAAAGTCGAATAATAACAGGGGGAAATGCCTAGTTTCAACTACAAATAAAATGTAGATAGTTTTTCATCTCCTATTGTTTGTTGTATTTTTACTTAATATTTCTTATGGTTAATTTGTAAATATATTACTTGTCTCTCCAGGAGTTTTAACTTTTCTTCTCGTCTCTTTTCACAGAATAGGGAAAAAAACATAGTGGCATCATTATCGGATTGTGTGCCATTTGCAGAACGCTGCATTCACCACAGCCCGTTTGTTAAGAATCCCTGTCTCTCGCTCGATCTCCCACAGAATGTTGCATTCACCACACCCCCGTCTGAAAGAATCTCTGTCTCTCGCTCGATCTCCCACAGAATGTTGTATTCACCACACCCCCGTCTGAAAGAATCTCTATCTCTCGCTCGATCTCCCACAGAATGTTGCATTCACCACACCCCCGTCTGAAAGAATCTCTGTCTCTAGCCAGATCTCCCACAGAACGTTGCACTCACCACGCTCTATCTGAAAGAATCTCTGTCTCTATCTATATCACCCACAGAATGTTGCACTCACCACACTCTATCTGAAAGAATCTCTGTCTCTATCTATATCTCCCACAGAACGTTGCACTCACCACACTCTATCTGAAAGAATCTCTGTCTCTAGCTATATCACCAACAGAATGTTGCACTCACCACACTCCATCTGAAAGAATCTCTGTCTCTATCTATATCACCCACAGAAAGTTGCACTCACCACACTCTATCTGAAAGAATCTCTGTCTCTAGCTATATCACCAACAGAATGTTGCACTCACCACACTCTATCTGAAAAAATCTCTGTCTCTAGCTATATCAATAACAGAATGTTGCACTCACCACACTCTATCTGAAAGAATCTATGTCTCTAGCTATATCACCAACAGAAGGTTGCACTCACCACACTCTATCTGAAAGAATCTCTGTCTCTAGCTATATCACCAACAGAATATTGCACTCACCACACTCTATCTGAAAGAATCTCTGTCTCTAGCTTTATCACCAACAGAATGTTGCACTCACCACACTCTATCTGAAAGAATCTCTGTCTCTGGCTATATCACCAACAGAATGTTGCACTCACCACACTCTATCTGAAAGAATCTCTGTCTCTAGCTATATCAATAACAGAATGTTGCACTCACCACACTCTATCTGAAAGAATCTATGTCTCTAGCTATATCACCAACAGAAGGTTGCACTCACCACACTCTATCTGAAAGAATCTGTCTCTAGCTATATCACCAACAGAATGTTGCACTCACCACACTCTATCTGAAAGAATCTCTGTCTCTAGCTTATCACCAACAGAATGTTGCACTCACCACACTCTATCTGAAAAAATCTCTGTCTCTAGCTATATCACCAACAGAATGTTGCACTCACCACACTCTATCTGAAAGAATCTCTGTCTCTGGCTATATCACCAACAGAATGTTGCACTCACCACACTCTATCTGAAAAAATCTCTGTCTCTAGCTATATCAATAACAGAATGTTGCACTCACCACACTCTATCTGAAAGAATCTATGTCTCTAGCTATATCACCAACAGAAGGTTGCACTCACCACACTCTATCTGAAAGAATCTCTGTCTCTAGCTATATCACCAACAGAATATTGCACTCACCACACTCTATCTGAAAGAATCTCTGTCTCTAGCTTTATCACCAACAGAATGTTGCACTCACCACACTCTATCTGAAAGAATCTCTGTCTCTGGCTATATCACCAACAGAATGTTGCACTCACCACACTCTATCTGAAAGAATCTCTGTCTCTAGCTATATCAATAACAGAATGTTGCACTCACCACACTCTATCTGAAAGAATCTATGTCTCTAGCTATATCACCAACAGAAGGTTGCACTCACCACACTCTATCTGAAAGAATCTCTGTCTCTAGCTATATCACCAACAGAATGTTGCACTCACCACACTCTATCTGAAAGAATCTCTGTCTCTAGCTTTATCACCAACAGAATGTTGCACACACCACACTCTATCTGAAAAAATCTCTGTCTCTAGCTATATCACCAACAGAATGTTGCACTCACCACACTCTATCTGAAAGAATCTATGTCTCTAGCTATATCACCAACAGAAGGTTGCACTCACCACACTCTATCTGAAAGAATCTCTGTCTCTAGCTATATCAATAACAGAATGTTGCACTCACCACACTCTATCTGAAAGAATCTCTGTCTCTAGCTATATCACCAACAGAATGTTGCACTCACCACACTCCATCTGAAAGAATCTCTGTCTGTAGCCAGATCTCCCACAGAACGTTGCACTCACCACACTCTATCTGAAAGAATCTCTGTCTCTAGCTAGATCTCCCACAGAATGTTGCACTCACCACACTCTATCTGAAAAAATCTCTGTCTCTAGCTATATCACCAACAGAATGTTGCACTCACCACACTCTATCTGAAAGAATCTCTGTCTCTAGCTATATCACCAACAGAATGTTGCACTCACCACACTCTATCTGAAAAAATCTCTGTCTCTAGCTATATCAATAACAGAATGTTGCACTCACCACACTCTATCTGAAAGAATCTATGTCTCTAGCTATATCACCAACAGAAGGTTGCACTCACCACACTCTATCTGAAAGAATCTCTGTCTCTAGCTATATCACCAACAGAATATTGCACTCACCACACTCTATCTGAAAGAATCTCTGTCTCTAGCTTTATCACCAACAGAATGTTGCACTCACCACACTCTATCTGAAAGAATCTCTGTCTCTGGCTATATCACCAACAGAATGTTGCACTCACCACACTCTATCTGAAAGAATCTCTGTCTCTAGCTATATCAATAACAGAATGTTGCACTCACCACACTCTATCTGAAAGAATCTATGTCTCTAGCTATATCACCAACAGAAGGTTGCACTCACCACACTCTATCTGAAAGAATCTGTCTCTAGCTATATCACCAACAGAATGTTGCACTCACCACACTCTATCTGAAAGAATCTCTGTCTCTAGCTTTATCACCAACAGAATGTTGCACTCACCACACTCTATCTGAAAGAATCTCTGTCTCTAGCTATATCACCAACAGAATGTTGCACTCACCACACTCTATCAGAAAGAATCTCTGTCTCTAGCTATATCACCAACAGAATGTTGCACTCACCACACTCTATCTGAAAGAATCTCTGTCTCTAGCTATATCACCAACAGAATGTTGCACTCACCACACTCCATCTGAAAGAATGTCTGTCTGTAGCCAGATCTCCCACAGAATGTTGCATTCACCACACCCATCAAAAAGAATCTCTGTCTCTAGCTATATCACCAACAGAATGTTGCACTCACCACACTCTATCTGAAAGAATCTCTGTCTCTGGCTATATCACCAACAGAATGTTGCACTCACCACACTCTATCTGAAAAAATCTCTGTCTCTAGCTATATCAATAACAGAATGTTGCACTCACCACACTCTATCTGAAAGAATCTATGTCTCTAGCTATATCACCAACAGAAGGTTGCACTCACCACACTCTATCTGAAAGAATCTCTGTCTCTAGCTATATCACCAACAGAATATTGCACTCACCACACTCTATCTGAAAGAATCTCTGTCTCTAGCTTTATCACCAACAGAATGTTGCACTCACCACACTCTATCTGAAAGAATCTCTGTCTCTGGCTATATCACCAACAGAATGTTGCACTCACCACACTCTATCTGAAAGAATCTCTGTCTCTAGCTATATCAATAACAGAATGTTGCACTCACCACACTCTATCTGAAAGAATCTATGTCTCTAGCTATATCACCAACAGAAGGTTGCACTCACCACACTCTATCTGAAAGAATCTCTGTCTCTAGCTATATCACCAACAGAATGTTGCACTCACCACACTCTATCTGAAAGAATCTCTGTCTCTAGCTTTATCACCAACAGAATGTTGCACACACCACACTCTATCTGAAAAAATCTCTGTCTCTAGCTATATCACCAACAGAATGTTGCACTCACCACACTCTATCTGAAAGAATCTATGTCTCTAGCTATATCACCAACAGAAGGTTGCACTCACCACACTCTATCTGAAAGAATCTCTGTCTCTAGCTATATCAATAACAGAATGTTGCACTCACCACACTCTATCTGAAAGAATCTCTGTCTCTAGCTATATCACCAACAGAATGTTGCACTCACCACACTCCATCTGAAAGAATCTCTGTCTGTAGCCAGATCTCCCACAGAACGTTGCACTCACCACACTCTATCTGAAAGAATCTCTGTCTCTAGCTAGATCTCCCACAGAATGTTGCACTCACCACACTCTATCTGAAAAAATCTCTGTCTCTAGCTATATCACCAACAGAATGTTGCACTCACCACACTCTATCTGAAAGAATCTCTGTCTCTAGCTATATCACCAACAGAATGTTGCACTCACCACACTCTATCTGAAAAAATCTCTGTCTCTAGCTATATCAATAACAGAATGTTGCACTCACCACACTCTATCTGAAAGAATCTATGTCTCTAGCTATATCACCAACAGAAGG
Source organism: Megaustenia siamemsis (assembly GCA_032433765.1). NCBI lineage: Eukaryota > Metazoa > Mollusca > Gastropoda > Stylommatophora > Ariophantidae > Megaustenia > Megaustenia siamemsis. The sequence goes on along the minus strand of JAVIAB010000145.1, from coordinate 37,287,060 downwards.
TTGCACTCACCACACTCTATCTGAAAGAATCTCTGTCTCTAGCTATATCACCAACAGAATATTGCACTCACCACACTCTATCTGAAAGAATCTCTGTCTCTAGCTTTATCACCAACAGAATGTTGCACTCACCACACTCTATCTGAAAGAATCTCTGTCTCTGGCTATATCACCAACAGAATGTTGCACTCACCACACTCTATCTGAAAGAATCTCTGTCTCTAGCTATATCAATAACAGAATGTTGCACTCACCACACTCTATCTGAAAGAATCTATGTCTCTAGCTATATCACCAACAGAAGGTTGCACTCACCACACTCTATCTGAAAGAATCTGTCTCTAGCTATATCACCAACAGAATGTTGCACTCACCACACTCTATCTGAAAGAATCTCTGTCTCTAGCTTTATCACCAACAGAATGTTGCACTCACCACACTCTATCTGAAAGAATCTCTGTCTCTAGCTATATCACCAACAGAATGTTGCACTCACCACACTCTATCAGAAAGAATCTCTGTCTCTAGCTATATCACCAACAGAATGTTGCACTCACCACACTCTATCTGAAAGAATCTCTGTCTCTAGCTATATCACCAACAGAATGTTGCACTCACCACACTCCATCTGAAAGAATGTCTGTCTGTAGCCAGATCTCCCACAGAATGTTGCATTCACCACACCCCATCAAAAAGAATCTCTGTCTCTAGCCAGATCTCCCACAGAACGTTGCACTCACCACACCCCATCAAAAAGAATCTCTGTCTCTAGCCAGATCTCCCACAGAACGTTGCACTCACCCCACTCCATCAGAAAGAATCTGTCTCTAGCCAGATCTCCCACCGATCGTTGCACTCACCACACCCCATCAAAAAGAATCTCTGTCTCTAGACAGATCTCCCACAGAACGTTGCACTCACCCCACTCCATCAGAAAGAATTTCTGTCTCTAACCAGATCTCCCACAGAACGTTGCACTCACCACACCCCATCAAAAAGAATCTCTGTCTCTAGCCAGATCTCCCACAGAACGTTGCACTCACCCCACTCCATCAGAAAGAATCTGTCTCTAGCCAGATCTCCCACCGATCGTTGCACTCACCACACCCCATCAAAAAGAATCTCTGTCTCTAGACAGATCTCCCACAGAACGTTGCACTCACCCCACTCCATCAGAAAGAATTTCTGTCTCTAACCAGATCTCCCACAGAACGTTGCACTCACCACACCCCATCTGAAAGAATCTCTGTCTCTAGCCAGATCTCCCACCGAACGTTACACTCACCACACCCCATCTGAAAGAATCTCTATTTTTAGCCATATTTCCAACTTCCTCTGTTGTCATGTTCATGATCTCTTCGATGTCTTGAAACCACTTCTTGTTCTGGCCCTATCTCATCTCTTTCGAACCGTGCCTTCTATTATTGTTCTGTCCGGCCCACTGTTTTTGTGTTGCTTTGTTTTACGCGTAAATATTATTTTAATTTCCTCCGTAGAATGGTATTTATAAACCATTTATTTTTAATGTTTACTTGTTTGTGTATGTCTTCATTGCCCTTTTTTTTACTATCCAAGGCATCCTAAGAATTTTTCTTTAGCATTCTGTTTAAAATTGTTGGAATTAATTTTATTCATTATTATTTGCGAGATTGTCCATGATTCACATCTATATGTTGCTGTTAGGGTTGTTGAATCATTTCAGAAGAGGAGGTATGTTTTACTGCACTCTGAAAAAATGACAAATAATCAACTGAAAAGCAAAACAAAGAATGATATATGGTCCGAAGCAGGATCGAACCCGTACTCCTTGGCACAGCGCCTTGCCACGAGAAGCCACGTGCAGGAGCATATAGCCAACTAGCGAAACATTTCAGACATCTATAATTATATTCATTTATTATTATTTGACTCTGTTAGGATTGTCGTTTGTGATGTTGTCCATGATTCACATCCATATGTTACTGTTAGGATTGTCGTTTGTGATGTCCATGATTCATTCTCATGACCAATTTTCAATTGATGGAATTCTGTCTTTCTTTGTCCTATTATCTATATATATATATATATATATATATATATATATATATATATATATATATATATATATATATATAGTAAAGCAGAATAGCTCAGGCCAAAATAGCATTTCAGAAAATGAAAAATATCTTATGCAACAAACTATGTCAATAGAGATGAGAAAGAGAGTTCATCTATGCTATATAGAACCAATTCTGACCTATGGAAGCGAATCATGGACAATAGACAAACAAATGAAAACACGATTATAGGTCACAGAGATGGAATTTCTCAGAAGAATGTTGAAAGTTCCCTGGACAGCTAAAAAGACCAATGAGAAAGTTCTCAAAGAGGCCAACACAAAAAGGGAGCTCTTAAAAAACATCAGAAAGAAGCAATCAACATTTGTCGAGCACATTATGAGAAGAGGAAAGTTGAAATACTTGGTTACAGCTGGCAAAATAAAAGGAAAGAGAGATCGCGGACGACAAAGAGAGAAAATACTGGATAGCTTGGCGTCATGGCATGGAAAACAGTCAACAACAGAACTGATACGATGCACTGTGGATAGAGGATTGTGGAAGGACATGATCGCCAACGCCAACCGGTACGGCACATGATGATGATGATTATCTAGATTCTGCCTTAGCAATGTGAATGTTAGGTTGTGTGCTGTCACCAGATTAGTTTAATATGCGTATATAGTGAGATTATTTTAAGATCCATAAAGGGCATTCCTGGAATAAACATTATAGGTCAATACTATAACTAATCGAAGTTATGGGGATGATACAGTCTTAATCGTTAAGAGTGAAGAGTTACAAGAAATGTTAGACATTATAGTGAAAGAAAGCAAAAATAAAGGACTCAGCCATAAAAACAAAAAGACATAAGTAATGGTAACTTTCATCTTCTTCTTTTCTCTTTCACTGATACCTAAAAGGTGTCGTGGTTTATATCATTTGCCGTTCTTGTGCTGCTCGAATTGTCTGAATTAGTGATTTTCCTTTGTTGTTACATGTCTCTGTCACTGCATCTATCCATCTTCTTCTGGGTCTTCCTCTTGGTCTTTTCCCATGCATTCTCGAGAAGAACGCCCTTGATGGTGATAGTAATGGTAACAACAAAGGAAAATACAGCACCTCATTGCACAATAAAGACAAGTAGAACAATATTAAAACTGGTAAATGAATTTAAATATCTGGGAACATTGTTAACCTCAAATGGTAGATGTACAATAGAGGTGAGGTGCATAATTGCATAAGCAAAACCAACTTTCCAAAAGATGAGGAAAATACTATGCAATCCATTTTTGACAATAGAAACAAGAATAAGAGTTCTTAAATGTTAAGTAGAGCCAGTCTTAACATATGGATATAAATCAAGGAAAATAGGACAACAGACAAGAAAATCACTGGAGTCTGTAGAAATGTGATTTTTCTGAAGAATGTTGAGAATACCATGGACAGCTAAGAAGAGTATTGAAAACGTTCTGAAAGAGGTCAAAGCAAAAAGAGAGCTAATTTCCAATATTAGGAAGAAACAATCATCATTTTGTGGCCATGTTATGAGAAGAGAACAGTTGGAATATATTGTAAATACTGGGAACATTTGTGGAAGAAACGGATAGAGGGAAGCAAAGAGAAAAAATACAAGACAGCTTAAGAGAATGGCTTGGCAAAAAATCAACAGAAATGATAAATAACTGTCAAGATAGAAAGTTGTGGAGAGATATGATCACCTACTCCCGCAGGCCTAGTACTTAATGATAATGATGATTATCAATATATATTAGCATATATTATTTGTTCCCTGTTCATATAATTATTCAAGAGTGTCTATCCACTCTATATAAATACATTCAGATTGCGTGTCCAAGTTATTAATCAGACGTTTTATTTATTGAATATTTAATCTTTCAGACCGTGTGTCCATTATGCCCTTTATCACCTCACTCTCATTTGTTCTACCGGCTTTTTCCTTCTGTGTTTCTCCACCTTGGTTGAATTGTTATCTGCAAGTATTTAATATTTCTCTGTATCTCTGTCTTCTTCTGTATACTAATTCCTATCCTCTCACTCACTGATTCGTTTACTGACTCACTGCTTTACTGAGTCATTCATCCACTAACTCATTCACCCACTCATCACCCAATCACTCACTATCACTCACACACTTACTCATTCACTCACTCACAAACTCACGCACTCACCCACCCACTCACTTATTCACCCACTCACTCACACACCCACTCACTCCCTCTCCCACTCATTCACTCAATCACCATCCCACCCACTCAAACCCGCTCACTCACTCGGTCACAAACTCACTCACTCACTCACTCACTCACTCACTCACTCACTCACTCAGAAACGGCCTCACTCATCCATTCATTCAATTCATCCACTCACACACACACTAGCTCTCTCTACTCTCTCTCTTCTCTCTCTCTCTCTCTCTCTCTCTACTACCTCCTTCTGTATTTGTCCCCATCCTTCTATCATTATCCGTTACCCTAACATATTTTTAAGCACTTCCCTCTTCCCTTTCACACCAATCACTCCACCTCTTCCCCACTCACTTTCTATTCTCCTTCTCTATTCCTCCTTTTCTCCTCTATTCTTACCGTATTTTCTACACCTCTGTCTCCCTTATACACCCCAATCTCCTTTCTTTTTTCCTTAATTTCTTTCTTTCTTTCTTCCATTAGTCCTTTCTTTCTTCCTATGGTTCTTTCTGTCTTTCGACCTATTCTTTCTTTAGTCCTTTCTATCTTCTCCCTTCATTCATTCATTCATTCCTTCCGTCCTTCATTCCTTCCTTCTTTTGTTCCTTCCTTACTTACTTCCTTCCTTCCTCTCTTTCGTTCTGCTCTTTCTTTCACTTTCTGTATTCCTAACGCCTCCCCCAATGTTCTGATTGCTTTATCAGGTTTCTGGCCTTTACCTGCTCGGAATTTAAAAGCCCCCAGTCTTTGTTCTGACAGCATCTTCCGCAAGCTGGAATCAAAGCAGAGGCGGCTCGTTAGAGGCTGCTCTTTTTATTATTTTTTTTTGGTTTGTTTCACTTCCCCCATGATCAGACAGAAAGCTCATAAAAACAATACAAAACCAGAATGAAACAATCGACATTTTTCTGGCACTTCATAAAAATAAATTTGACATAAACTATGTGGATCATCATAAGAAGAAGAAATTTGACATAAACTATGTGGATCATCATAAGAAGAAAAAATGTGACATAAACTATGTGACATATCATAAGAAGAAAAAATGTGACATAAACTATGTGACACATCATAAGAAGAAAAAATTTGACATAAAATATGTGGCACATCATAAGAAGAAGAAATTTGACATAAACTATGTGGCCCATCACAAGAAGAAGAAATTTGACATAAACTATGTGGCACATCATAAGAGGAAGAAATGTGACATAAACTATCTTGGCATATCATAAGAAGAAGAAATGTGACATAAACTATCTTGGCATATCATAAGAAGACAAAATGTGACATACACTATCTTGGCACATCATAAGAAGAAGAAATGTGACATAAACTATCTTGGCACATCATAAGAAAAAGAAATGTGACAAAAACTATCTTGGCATATCATAATAGGAAAAAATTTGACATAAACTATGTGGCACATCATAAGAAGAAGAAATTTGACATAAACTATCTTGGCCCATCACAAGAAGAAGAAATTTGACATAAACTATGTGGCACATCATAAGAAGAAGAAATGTGACATAAACTATCTTGGCATATCATAAGAAGAAGAAATGTGACATAAACTATCTTGGCATATCATAAGAAGACAAAATGTGACATACACTATCATGGCACATCATAAGAAAAAGAAATGTGACATAAACTATCTTGGCACATCATAAGAAAAAGAAATGTGACAAAAACTATCTTGGCATATCATAATAAGAAAAATTTGACATAAACTATGTGGCACATCATAAGAAGAAGAAATTTGACATAAACTATCTTGGCACATCATAAGAAGACAAAATGTGACATAAACTATCTTGGCATATCATAAGAAGAAGAAATGTGACATAAACTATCTTGGCATATCATAAGAAGAAGAAATGTGACATAAACTATCTTGGCACATCATAAGAAGACAAAATGTGACATACACTATCTTGGCACATCATAAGAAGAAGAAATGTGACATAAACTATCTTGGCACATCATAATAAAAAGAAATGGGACAAAAACTATCTTAGCATATCATAATAAGAAAAAATGTGACATAAACTGTCTTGGCACATCATAAGAAGAAGAAATGTGACATAAACTATCTTGGCACATCATAAGAAGAACAAATGTGACATAAACTATCTTGGCACATCATAAGAAGAAGAAATGTGACATAAACTGTCTTGGCACATCATAAGAAGAAAAAATGTGACATAAACTATCTTGGCACATCATAAGAAGAAGAAATGTGACATAAACTATCTTGGCACATCATAAGAAGAAGAAATGTGACATAAACTATCGTGGCACATCATAAGAAAAAGAAATGTGACATAAACTATCTTGGCACATCATAAGAAGAAGAAATGTGACATAAACTATCATGGCACATCATTAGAAAAAGAAATGTGACATAAACTATCGTGGCACATCATAAGAAAAAGTTGAACTGGACTACAAAGTACAAGAGGTAGGCTTCGATCCCAACCGAGGGCTTCCGGTTCACCCAGCCTTTGACGGGTACCGGATTTTCGTCTGTGAAAGTAAAGCGGCACGGGCGTAATACCGACCACATTACCCCAAAAATCATGTGCCGGCGGTATGTACAATTGATGGTCACTAACACCATATCATATTCCCTATTCACCACTTGGCGTGACTTTACTTTATCAGGAAAAGTAGAAAAGTGACATAAACTATCTTAGTACATCTGTAGAAGAACAAATGGGATTCAAACTATCTTGGCACGTCAGAAGAAGAAGAAATGTGACAAACTATCTCGGCACATCAAAAGAGGAAGAAATGTGACATAAACAACTAAGCACATCAGAAGAAGAATAAGTGTGACATAAACTATATTTATCACATCATAAGAAGAAATGTGATATAAACTATGATGGCACATCAGAAGAAGAATAAATGTGACATAAACTATATTTATCACATCATAAGAAGAAATGTCACATAAACTATGATGGCACATCATAAGAAGAATAAATGTGAAATAGACTATCATTACGACATTTTCCCATTACTGCAGTCTGCGGGAAAGTTATCATCATCATCATCATCAAGTACTATCCTTGCTATCGTAGGTGATCATGTATCTCCACAACTTTCGATCTCGACAGTTATTTATCATTTCTGTTGTTGACCTTCTGCCAAGACATTTTAAGGTGTCTGGAACTTTCAATACCGGAGAATAAAAGCCACTCGTCAATGCAGTCGCTGCGAGGAGTTCAGGTCTAAATTTTCATGTCACCCTCGATAGAAAAAAAAAAAACCTTAAAACCCTGTCGGCATTAGACATCACGCTCAGCGAATACATGGTTCCTCTCCTTCTACATTTCAGCTCCCTGTGGAGCATAGGTCTTCAACAAATGCTTTCAGCTCCCTGTGGAGCATAGGTCTTCAACAAACACTTTCAGCTCCCTGTGGAGCATAGGTCTTCAACAAATGCTTTCAGCTCCCTGTGGAGCATAGGTCTTCAACAAATGCTTTCAGCTCCCTGTGGAGCATAGGTCTTCAACAAACACTTTCAGCTCCCTGTGGAGCATAGGTCTTCAACAAACACTTTCAGCTCCCTGTGGAGCATAGGTCTTCAACAAACACTTTCAGCTCCCTGTGGAGCATAGGTCTTCAACAAACACTTTCAGCTCCCTGTGGAGCATAGGTCTTCAACAAACACTTTCAGCTCCCTGTGGAGCATAGGTCTTCAACAAACACTTTCAGCTCCCTGTGGAGCATAGGTCTTCAACAAACACTTTCAGCTCCCTGTGGAGCATAGGTCTTCAACAAACACTTTCAGCTCCCTGTGGAGCATAGGTCTTCAACAAACACTTTCAGCTCCCTGTGGAGCATAGGTCTTCAACAAACACTTTCAGCTCCCTGTGGAGCATAGGTCTTCAACAAACACTTTCAGCTCCCTGTGGAGCATAGGTCTTCAACAAACACTTTCAGCTCCCTGTGGAGCATAGGTCTTCAACAAACACTTTCAGCTCCCTGTGGAGCATAGGTCTTCAACAAACACTTTCAGCTCCCTGTGGAGCATAGGTCTTCAACAAACATGTTTCAAGTCGTTCTGTTTCTTGTCATTCTTTTAAGATCATTCCATGTCTTCCCCATCATCTTTATATTTGCTTCTGTCTTCACCAAGAATTCCTTGGTCTTCCTCATCGTCCTATCCCCTGGGGATTCCAAAAAATGGCCTGTTTTGTAATACTCTCTGTTGGCTTCAGCAGTGTGTGTCCTATCCAGCGTCATCGTATTCGCTGTATCTCTTTATCCACTGGTATTTGACTGGTACATTTCCATAATTCTATGTAAGTGATTTTGTCCCGCAATTTCTGTGCTTTTATTCTGCGTAAGCATTCATTAATAAAGGTATGTATCTTCATGATTGCCAATCGTGTTGTTCTCCATGTTTCACAGCCATACAATAGGACTGATTTAACATTGGAGTTGAAAATTTTTATTTTTGTACTTAACCTAATTTATTTGGACCTCCAAGTGTGTCCCAGTGCAGAAAAAAGCTCCTCTTGATTTTGATATCCTTATTTTGTTATCATTTTCTGTTCCTCCCTCTTTATCTATATAACTATCCAGATATATATATATATATATATATATATATATATATATATAAATAAAATACTTGGTTTCAACTGGCAAAATTTAGTGAAATAGGTATCGCGAATCAAAAAGAGAGAAGATAATATATATGTTGGTGTTGTAGTGGGGTAAATATTCAACAACATAATTGATACGATGCGTTGAGAACAGAAAATTTGGATGGACATGATCGCCTACGCCAACCGGTAAGGCACATGATGATTAAGTGCCATACCATGTTTCTAGTTTATCAATATTTCTCTTCATCTCTTAAACTGTTTGTCTTTCTTTATTTTCATTTCATTGTATCTTTTTAATACTTCTTATTTCTTTCATCTGAAGATCAGCTTTCAAAAATAAAAATAAGAAAGATACTGTGTAATCAAATTTTGAAAATAGAAACAACACAAAAAGAGTTCCTAAATGTCATGTAGGGCCAGTCTTAACATATGGATGTGAATCATGGATAATACGGCAACAGACAGAAAAAAAAATGGAGGATATAGAAATGTGGATTTTCAGAAGAATGTTGAGAATATCATGGACAGATAAGGAGAGTAATGAAAACGTTCTGAAAAATACCAACGCAAAAAGAGAGCTAATTTCCAATATTAGGAAGAAACAATCATAATTGTCTGCCCTTGTAATGAGAAGGGAACAGTGTGAATTTATTGTTACAACTGGGAAATTTGTGATACGAAGAGATAGAGGGAAGCAAAGAGAAAAGACACCAGACAACTTAATGAATGGCTTGGCAGAAGGTCAATAACAAAAATGATAAATAACTGACGAGATCGAAAGTTGTGGAGAGACATGATCACCTACGCCAGCAGGCATGGTACTTGATGATGATTTCTTTCATGTGTACCATCTCAAGGCGTGGCTAAAACATTCAATGACAAACATATTTAAATATTAACACCTCTGTTGTTGTTTGGTTTATCATCACTGCACACATGATAAACTCATAGGTACTTCGATGTCCCCCCCTCGAGAATCTAGTGACAATCCGAGGAGAATTCTTGCCCATGCGCATGAACTTCGTAGCACGACATGGAATACACGCTATGGATAAGTTTCAGCTGACAATGTTGCCCTGACAGCGGTCAAATCTAAGGTCTACGCTTTTCGATATCAGCTGCCACAGCTTCGTTAACGTGCGCATGTGCACACTAGTTAAAAAAAAGTAAAGTACCCCCGTCACGCCAAGTGGTGTATAGGGAATATGGTGTTAGTGACCATAAATTTTACAGACCTTCAGCACGTGATTTTTGGTGTAATGTGGTCGGTATTACGTCCGTGCCGCTCTACATTCCCAGAAAAAAAATCTGGTACCCACTAAAGGCTGGGTGAACCCGGAATCCGTCGGTTGGGATCGAACCCTACGTCTTGTTCTGTGTATTCCAGTTCACTAACCACTGCGCTATCGCGGCTCCCAAGTGCACACTAGCCCCCCTTTTTTATTTGCATTTACCGAGAGGGCTAGAGTTCGAATCTCACTACCCACGAGATAATGAGGGTAAATTTGTTAAAAAAAAAAAAGAAAAAAGAAAAATCACAAATTAATATTTCCTATTTTTTTTTAAAAAATCACCCACCGCTTCTGGTAGACTTTGAACCCAGTTCCTTCCTGCCCTAAGGCCGACGTTGCACCTCTAGACCCATCCCCCCCACTCTCATCGCTCACAACCCTTGCCTATTCAAACACAACGGCATTGCAACCGGAAACACGTCTGAGCCAATTACATGTCTGCCATCATTTTTTAAAACGATTTTAGCTCATTCCGGTAACCTGCTCACGTGTTCAGCTCGTTAGGTAATGATGATACTCGTTACTTTCAATTACTTGTGTTTCTTTCACTTCTGCTCAACACAAATAAAATGAATGTTTACGTGTTATATGTTGCTTCTTTGTAAAGTCATCTTTTACTTTAGGTTCAATATCTTTCATTCCTTTCCCTTTCTTTCTTTCTTTATATTGTTAATCGCCATTGTTTGTTGCTTTCTATTTTGTTCATTCTTTCTTTCTATATTTTTTCATTCATTCTTTATTTTCTTCTTTCTTTCTTCTATAATTTTTCATTTATTAATTCTTTTTTTCTTTCTTTCTTTCTATCCAGTAAGCTCCTGACCCGCCTTAGCAATGTGGATATGCACAAACAGTTATATCCATCACTCCGGTTTGCCATCTGCTCCAATGTGAAAGTCAACCTTTATTCTGAGTGTGTCATTTGATCTTTCTTTCTATCTTCCTCGTGTTATTTTTCCACGTAGTTACCGCTCATTTGAAGACAATATTTTACAGTCCAGCAACAAGGAGAAACTAACAAAGCGCTTTAGTTTGTTTTTTCTTCACATGTACAGTTCGATTCCCAAAACCGGCGGAATTTTTTATGATCTACAAAGCTTCGGGGCTCACCCAGCTTCTAAAAATGGGTACCAGAGATTATTCTGTGAATTGAAGGCGGTCTGGCGTGTTATCGACCATACCCCCGTTCCAAAAAAAATGCGCCTTGGTCATGGGTAAATATGATCATTAGGTAGTTGGGGAAAAACAAATACCCCCGCGGACGACCCAACCGCTGGCATAAATGGGTACCATGGGTACCTTACTCAGGGAAGGTGAGGGATGCCGCCTCGCATTGTGAGTTTCGATGCTTGAAGCGACACTTTCCAAACGTTTCTGAACACTTCTGCATAGGTGGCCGAACACATATTGTTGAAAACCTGATTGCAAAGACGCCGGTTCAAGCCTCGTACTTTACCTTTACTTCTATCTTTAGGTAGACGCTATAGCTCAGTGACTAGTGAACTGAACTACAATGGACAAGAGGTAGGGTTCGATCCCAATTGACGGCTTCTGGGTTCACCCAGCCATTAATGGGTAGCGGATTTTTTTTCTGGGAAAGTAAAGCGGCACGGGCATAATATCGACTACATTACCCCAAAAAATCATGTACCGAAGTTCGGTAAAATTTATGGTCACTAGCAACATATTCCCTATACGCCACTTGGCGTGGCGGGTCACTAGCAACATATTCCCTATACGCCACTTGGCGTGACGGGTCACTAGCAACATATTCCCTATACGCCACTTGGCGTGGCGGGTCACTAGCAACATATTCCCTATACGCCACTTGGCGTGGCGGGTCACTAGCAACATATTCCCTATACGCCACTTGGCGTGGCGGGTCACTAGCAACATATTCCCTATACGCCACTTGGCGTGGCGGGTCACTAGCACCATATTCCCTATACGCCACGCGGGTCACTAGCAACATATTCCCTATACGCCACTTGGCGTGGCGGGTCACTAGCAACATATTCCCTATACGCCACTTGGCGTGTATAAAGAGATACAGTGAAGACGATGGCGCTGGATAGAACACACACTGCTGAAGCCAACTGAGAGTGTTACACAACAGGTCTTTTATGGAATCCCCAAGGGAAAAGACAAAACTATTTTTGGAGAAGACAGATGGAAGCAGAAATGAATAGCAAACAAAACGACTTGGAAAGTGTTTGTTGAAGATCTATGGTCCATCATCATCATCATTGAGTGCCGTCTCCGCAACGAAGGTTGGCTACCATGGAGCGCCATTTTGCTCTATCTCTTGCTTTGATGGTGCAGGTTGTCATCGGTTGATTTGTCCATCTTTTGATGTTACTCGTCCATGTTAATCTTGGTCTGCCTCTGCCTCTTTTACCTTGTATTTTCCCCTCCAGGATCACTTTCAGTAGGCTGTTGTGTCTTTTAACATGGCCTAAGAATCGCATTTGTCTTGTTCTAATTGTGTTCAGAAGTTCTCTTTTCATTTTTAGTTGTTTTAAGACTTTGTCGTTTGTTTTCTTTTCCTTCCATCCAATTCTACCTATTCTTCTATATATCCACATTTCAAAGGCTTCAATTCTCTGTTCTGTTTTCTTGTCTAATGTCCATGTTTCAGCACCATATAGGAATATTGAGAAGATGTAACATTTTGCCATTCTTAGTTTTAGCTCTGGTGTTATTTGTTTTGATGTTAGTATGTCCTTCATGACATTAAAATTACTTTTTGCCATTCCTATTCTTTTGTTTATTTCAGTTGTACATTTTCCATCACTGGTTATAGTATGTCCAAGGTAGTTATAGTTCTGAACTGTCTCAAGGTCTATTCCTTCAATTTTGATATCCACTTGTGGGTTTTGAGTATTTTCTGTGTTTATGATCATAGTTTTAGTCTGTTAGATCTATGGTCCACAGGGAGCTAAAAGCTAGAAGACAGAATATATATATATATATATATATATATATATATATATATATATATATATATATATATATATATATATATATATAAATACAAAGCGTGGCCCAAGTCTTGCCCTTACTGTGTACCTGTATCATTTTTATGCTACCAGATTCTATTTTCCTGGCACAAACCTCCTAAATCCCATCTTCAGTTCCTTTCATTCCTGGATGTCTCTAAAATCTAATTCACAAAATTGAAAGATAATCTGATTCGAAACCAGAAAAAATAAACAATATTGACAAAAACAGAGGACATTATGAATACAAAACATCTTAAAGTTAGAACTGATTTGTGGAAAGATGCAGCTGGAATAAAGAAAAATAAAGATATTCGAAATAATATATCCCCAAAAAGTATATAATTTTCAAAATATCTGTTCTATCTTTTTACCGTTGCCATAGAGTCTCAGAGATGAAACTTCTCAGAAGAATGTTGAGAGTTCTCTGGACAGCTAAAAAGACCAATGACGAAATTATCAAAGAGGCCAACATAAAAAGGGTGTTCCTAAAATACATCAGAAAAAAACAATTGAATTTTTTTTTATACATCGTGAGAAGAGAAAAATTGGAATACTTGGTTCTTCTGCTTTCTTCTTCATCTTTCTTCTTCCTCTTTCCTTTCTCCATTGCCGTTGGCGTCGAGGGGAGATACAATCTGCGATTCTTTGCTCTTCTGTTGGACTCATCTGGTGTTATCCTTCCTAGTGACTCTAGTATTCCCTTTATCCATCTCTTTCTCGGTCTTCCTCTTAATCTGGCGTTTTCTTAGCGTTTGTTTTTGGCTCTTTGAATCATTGTTAGTTCTTTTTGTCTTGTTATGTGGCCGAACCAATTTATCTGTTGTTTCTTTATGTATTCGTGGCTGGTTTAATTTCGAGTTTCTTCCTCGCATCGGTGAGGTTGGTATACTACTAATACTTGGTTACTACTGGCAAAATACAGGGAATGTGATCTCGGTTAAAAAAAAAGTGAAAATTAAAGTACCCCCGTCACGCCAAGTGGCGTATAGGGAATATGGTGTTAGTGACGATAGCTTTTACAGACCTTCAGCACATTATTTTTGGGGTGATGTGATCGGTATTACGCCCGTACCGGTTTACTTTCCCAGAAAAAAATCCGGTACCCATTTAAGGCTGGGTGAACCGGCAGCCGTCGGTTGGGATCGAACCCTACCTCATGTCCTTTGTAGTCCAGTTCACTAACAACTGAGCTATGGCGGCTTTCAATCTCGGTAAAGTGGCTTTGAAAACAGTCATCAACAGAATTGATCCATGCGTTGTAGAAAGGTTTGTGGAAGGTCATGATGGCAATATATATGGCACATGCTGATGGTATAACATCTAGGGAAGAAATATACTTTGCTGACTTGAATATTAAAATGTATATAGTTTGCGGACATGAATTTAGAAGTATATAGTTTGCGGACATGAATTTAGAAGTATATAATTTGCGGACATGAATTTAGAAGTATATGGTTTGCGGACATGAATTTAGAAGTATATAGTTTGCGGACATGAATTTAGAAGTATATGGTTTGCGGACATGAATTTAGAAGTATATAGTTTGCAGACATGAATTTAGAAGTATATAGTTTGTAGACTTGCGCTTTTTGAATGGTGTAGATGTTACCGAGAGACCGTGGTAATCCGTTTATACACCCTCTTTCGTTGACGTCTCCTCGGTCTGTTAATTTCCTGACGTTGTTAATAACGTATGGATTGAGCTTTGTTATTTCGTTCTATATCTCTTGTCATCTGACAGCGTCAATTAGTTTACTGTTCTCTTGTCTATGTTTGTATGTATATATATAATATGTACTACATATATATATATATATATATATATATATGTGGTAATGTAGCCAAGCATCTTGACAGCAACAGAGCTAGACGCTGCTAGCCACTCATCATCATCATGTACCATTCCTGCTGACGTAGGTGATCATGTCTCTCCACAACTTTCGATCTCGACAGTTATTTATCATTACTGTTGTTGACCTTCTGACAAGCCATTCTCTTGAACTGTCTGGTTTCTTAGCTTCTGTATATCTATTCGCCCCTCAAATTTCCCAGTTGTTACAATATATTATAGTTGTTCTCTTCTCATTACATGGACCAAAAAAATGATGATTGTTTCTTTCTAATATTGGGAATTAGCTCTCTCTTTGTTTTGGCCTCTTTCAGAACACCTTCATTACTCTTCTCAGCTGTCCATTGTATTCTCAACATTATTCAGTAAAACCACATTTCTACAGACTCCAGTGATTTTCTTGTCTGTTATCCATGATTCACATCCATATGTTAAGACTGGCTCTACATAACATTTAAGAACTCTTTTTCTTGTTTCTATTGTCAAAAATGGATTGCATAGTATCTTCCTCATTTTTTGGAAAGCTGCTTTTGCCTGAGCCATTATGCAACTCACCTCTGTTGTACCTCTACCATCTGAGGTTAACAATGTTCCCAGATATTTAAATTCATTTACCTGTTTTAATATTGTTCCGCTAGTCTTTATTGTGCATTGCGTTGATCTCTTTTTCTTTGTTGTTACCATTACTTCTGTCTTTTTGCTATTAAGGCTGAGTTCTTTATTTTTGCTTTCCTTCACTACAATGTCTAACATTTCTTGTAACTGATTTTCACTTTTAGCGAATAAGATTGTAGTATCAGCATACCTTAGATTATTTAT
Source organism: Megaustenia siamemsis (assembly GCA_032433765.1). Taxonomy (NCBI): domain Eukaryota; kingdom Metazoa; phylum Mollusca; class Gastropoda; order Stylommatophora; family Ariophantidae; genus Megaustenia; species Megaustenia siamemsis. The sequence continues at coordinate 37,271,236 of JAVIAB010000145.1, read as the reverse complement.
ATTATGGCTATTAATTGGTATTCCAGGCATGTCCCTTATGAGTCTTAAAATAATCCAACTATACATATTAAATAGATCTGGTGACAGCCCACAATCTTGCCTTACATCTTGGTTTTATTTGTTGAAACATTGCCATTAGCGACCAAAAACTGATGGTATACCAGGTTTACTTGCATATTAATGACTTTATTAATTACAGTATAAGGTGTCGACTGCCTCTCTACTGTGGAGACCATAGCATTTCTAACCTTGTTTATTATATATAAGTTGATGAAGACTGTTGGCATTGAGACCATCTGAGAGGTAAAGCGAGGTCTTGATTGTCTTTGTTTTCTCTTTGGAGTCGAGTAAATAGGAATGTAGTGTCGATGCAGATTGATAGATGGACAGATAGAAAGATTATATAGATGGAAAGAAGGAAGGGAAGGAGGGAGCGAAGGAAGGAAGGAGGGAGGAAGAGAGAGAAGGAAGGGAGGGAGGAAGAGAGAGAAAGAAAGAAAGAAAGAAAGAAAGAAAAAAGAGAAGGAAAGAAAGAAAGAGAAGGAAGAAAAAGAAGGAAAAAAGAGATAGAGAGAGAGAGAGAGAGGGAGGGAAGGAGGGAGAAATAAAGAAAGAGGAGGAAAAATTAAATGATGATCTACCAACGCGCCAATTCTATCATTCAAACCGCTGAAAGAAAAACTAACAGAATGAAGGTTATAATACACAAAGAAACAAACATTAAATAGATAGTTTTTTTTTGATGGAAGCGGAAACAGAATTAAATCATCAAAAATTGAATTTGATTTAAATTAACAATGTCCGAATAAGTCATACCAGACTGTGATCGAATTCACTCAAACATCAAAGCAACAGACTAAAGTGTACTCAGTACACCGCCATTAAACCGTCTCTGGAAAGTTCCCTCACGAACTCATAGTCTCTATTAACGGCTTGGAATAGTGCGTAGCCTAATAGAGATATTTTCTAAGTTGTTGGAGGAAATTGAAAGGACGGTTTTCAAATTATGCTATTGTGACCTTAACCGCAAAATACGGGGAAAGAAAGATCGAGTATTACAAAGAGAGAAGATACTAGATAGCTCGGTGTCATGGTGTGTTGACGTAATGCCACGAGTTGATGTGTCGGGTCGTAATGTCTTTCTTGACATTCCCGGCTCTTACTGGAGAAGTTGGAGTTTGTCTATCCTAGGCTACTCTGTGAAACTACTAGTCCAGCCCAGAGATACTGCAATACTGAGTCTTCTATATCAGTAACAGCCACCACTACAGGGAACACGGCGATCCTAGATTCTGTTAGCCAGTCTGTTTTGACGCAGACCGTTACCAGGGGAGACCACGTGTTACCAGGTACCCTAGAACTGCTAGGTCTTGGTCAGCTAACGGTACGCTGACCCTGCTATTACCACCGCAGGGCGCAGGCGCTTCTGCTCCGTCGTGTCATTGCATGGGAAACAGTCTACAGAATTGATACAGTGCACTGTGGATAGCGATTTGTGGAAGCACTTGATCGTTAACCGAAACCGGTATGACACATGATGATGATATAAGTTTAACTCATTACCTGTATGTGTGTGAATAATTGAGATCCTAGTGGTTAGTGCAGTCGCTTGCTGATTTGGAGGTTCGGGAGTTTAAAACGCCATTTTAGAGAAACAAAAATTGATCTGCCTAAAAAAAAAGTTGGTGGGTCCAGGGTTCTCCTCTATAGTTCTGGTTATATCGAGATGAGGATAGAACACCTATGTGTGTGTCCAAAGTGCAATGTGTGTGTGTCCAAAGTGCAATGTGTGTGTGTGTCCAAAGTGCAATGTGTGTGTGTCCAAAGTGCAATGTGTGTGTCCACAGTGAAATGTGTGTGCCCAAAGTAAAATGTGTGTGTCCAAGGTGCAATGTGTGTGTGTCCGAAGTGCAATGTGAGTGTCCAAGGTGCAATGTGTGTGTCCAATGTACAATGTGTGTGTCCAAGGTGCAATGTGTGTGTCCAAAGTGCAATGTCTGTGTCCACAGTGAAATGTGTATGTCCAAAGTACAATGTGTGTGTCCAAAGTGCAATATGTGTCCAAAGTACAATGTGTGTGTCCAAAGTGCAATGTGTGTCCAAAGTACAATGTATATGTCCAAAGTGCAATATGTGTCCAAAGTACAATGTGTGTGTCCAAAGTGCAATGTGTGTGTCCAAAGTACAATGTGTGTGTCCAAAGTACAGTGTGTGTGTCCAAAGTACAGTGTGTGTGCAATGTGTGTGTCCAAAGTACAATGTGTGAGTCCAAAGTACAATGTGTGTGTCAAAATAGCAAATTGCTATGTGTGCAAAGTGCAATGATGATGATGGTCATAAAATAAAAGAAGGCGATCTCTGAAATTGTTACAACAAAACCAGATGGAAGGTCTCTCCTACCAGAACGGGGTGATTGCAATAGGTGAAGCTGTTGCATCAGTTTAAAAACGTGCCAAGTTCCAAACAACGGGACACGCCATGCCCGTGAAAGAGCAGCATTCAAAGCTACATCCACCTGGAAGGACACACCTGTGCTGCCTAGCAGTTACCATCTGGAGAAGGGTAGACTACGGGAGAACAATCACGACAGAAACCACGGGCATACAAAGTAAAAAAAAAGTAAAGTATCCCTATCAAGCCAAGTAGCGTATAGGGAATATGGTGTTAACGACCATATATTTTACAGACATTCGGTACATGATTTTTGGGGTAATGTGGTCGGCATTACGCCCGTGCCGCTTTACTTTCCCAGAAAAAAAATCCGGTACCCTTTAAAGGCTGGATAAACCGGAAGCCGTCGGTTGGGATCGAACCCTACCTCTTGTCCTTTGTAGTCCAGTTCACTAACCACTGAGTTATCGCGGCTCCCACAAACCACGGGCATGATGGGCCCAAATGCCCTGGACGGCAACCATCCTACGAGAGGGAATGTGCCTACATCAAACAAAGATCTAGCCTGACGAAGACAGTGTGTGTCAGCCACGACGCAGGTTGAGGGAGCACAAATTAGGACACGCGCATTTACGAGTAATGACTAGGCGACCAGATCATCGTTACTCATGATGTTGCTCTTACCCCTCCATATACAAGCACTGACCATGGGACCAGCTCATCGTTACTCATGATGTTGCTCTTACCCCTCCATATACGAACATTGAACATGGAACCAGCTCATCGTTACTCATGATGTTGCTCTTACCCCTCCATATACGAACATTGAACATGGAACCAGCTCATCGTTACTCATGATGTTGCTCTTACCCCTCCATATACGAACATTGAACATGGAACCAGCTCATCGTTACTCATGATGTTGCTCTTACCCCTCCATATACGAACATTGAACATGGAACCAGCTCATCGTTACTCATGAATTTGCTTTTCCCTTACATATACGAGCACTGACCATGGAACCATCTCATCGTTACTCATGATATTGCTCTTCCCCTCCGTATACAAGTATTGACCATGGGAATAGTTAATTTCGTTTCCTTTTTTTTCTATTCTTCATTTTCTGCCTTTTCTTACCGTTGTTTTCTTATTAATTATTTATTTCTTTATTTGTCTTTATCTCCCCACCTTTCTTTTCATAATTCTTATAATCCCCATCTTCACCTTCTGCTCCTTTTGTTTCTTCTAAAGCTACTGCTATTTTATTATCTGTATATATTTCTCCATCAATTAGCTCACACAAATCTCCTTCCACATATTCTTCTATATTTCATTTTATTTCCTCTGCCTTTATTTTTTTTAAAATTATTCATGCGAGTTTTATTTTTGTTTAAGTATTTTCCCTCTGAACTATTCATTACCATTCTATTTTTTCCCTCACCTTATCATCTCCCTTGATCTTAGCCTAAATAAGGAGGGTTGACAAGAACAAAGCGTGGCGTGACGATCCTAATACGCAAAGCGCTAAATAACAGATCAGCCGAATTGGCTTTATTTTAATGGGTTTAAATTGAGCCAGAAAGTGATTAACTCTGACAGGACGTTAAGTACAAACTTTAAAATAATGTCACTCAAACATTAAGCCGTTGTATTTTGGGATAAAGACCTCGCATTATGTATGGGTCGGTCGCCTAGTGAAAGTCAGTGGCAAGACAGACTAGATGTTACAACATGAAGATCTTTTGTTTGGCTTCACCGGATGATTACAGTAGATCATCTATTTTTTTTTCAATTGGTCCTTTAACTCTTTCCATACGTAGGCCGCACTGTGCGTCACACCTATTTCGGCCTCGTACGTTTCGCCGCACAGTGCATCACTATAAATTTAATTTTTGTGAACAGTCATCATACCATATTGTTTTTACATGTCTTGTATCATCTTGGTATTGGTGAAATCTAAGACCGTGTTTAATTATCTAAAAATTCATATATCTTGTCATAACATGTTATATATCAGATAAATATCATATGTAGAGTGATTGTTAAAACCACGAACAATGTTGTCCCTGAAATCACTTCCGTTGCTTGGATGAAACGTTTCCGTATGAAAAGAGTTAAATGACGTTAAGTGGACGTGGATGTGTTGTGGGGAGCAGTAGAACAAGACTTCTGGTTATCATTGGTGGAGTATAGTTTGTGTTCCATCAAACACAGCAAGGCGCGTTTGAAGACTGATTGATTAATTTCAGCTCTCTAATGTAGATCTGTTTCCATAACAACACTTTTTACAATGACAGCTTGTCAAGCCATTGATTTCTCCACAATATGTGCCATTTTGGCACGCAAGGTTTCTGTTTTTGAGATTGTAGTTCTGCCCTACGTGCCTTCTTCGGCTCGAAAGAACAATAGATAGATAGATAAAATGTAGATCGCCATGTTAAGGTCAACAACATGTTTCACTAAACGGATTAGCTTCGGTGCTACGGCGTTCGTGCGCCTTGCTAGTGGTCTATTTTGGCAAATCAGGTGGTGCACACGCGACCTTCCCCCATTCTGAGGTCGATGTGCGTAATACGTCATGATATTGAGAGCTGTTTAATAACCGTCGTTTGTTTGTTTTTGGCGCTGATTACTTTCAGCTCCTTAATCTTCATGCCAACTCATCCGAAAGACCCACTGTTACCCTAGATTGCGATACCTACCTGTGACGCGCGTCGTTACATTTTGTAGAACAATTTACTACCATTTAATTGTAACATTAGTTGCACAAAAATTGTATTTTTTAATTTAATTTTGGACACACGACTACGTGTCTGTCAGTTAGACACACCGGGAACTCGGATTTCCTGTCTCATGTTGTTTTATGCCCCGAAATTGACCTCTTGGACTGGACGTGTTATTTATCTATTCAGGCGGCCGCTGTAAGTTCGTCAGTACTTTCGGTTACCTCAAAGCGTTTTTCTCTGAGTTTCCCCGAGTCACAAATGTTCTTTGATGTCGTCGATGACCGACGACCGCGACATTTCCTTGGTCACAGTAACACCAAAAAAAATTGTAAACGACCAACTTGTTGAAATTTGGGGAATTATTTTCGTATTATTTCTCAGAAGAATGTTGACAGTTCCCTGGACAGCTAAAAAGACCAATGAGGAAGTTCTAAAAAGAGGCCAACACAAAAAGGGAGCTCTTAAAAAACATCAGAAAGAAGCAATCAACATTTTTCGGGCACATCATGAGAAGAGGACAGTTGGAATGCTTGGTTACAACTGGCAAAATAAAAGGAAAGAGAGATTGCGGACGACAAAGAGAGAAAATACTGATAGTTTGGTGTCATGGCATGGAAAACAGTCAACAACAGAATTGATACGATGCACTGTAGATAGAAGATTGTGGAAGGGCATGTTCGCCCACGCCAACCGGTATGGCACGTGATGATGAAGAGCATAAGATTCGGTTGTAGAGCAACAGAAAGCAAATATGTTACTATTATGACCTACGATCTAGGTCTAATTACCAATTTACAAACTTTTCCACGAGAGAGTATGTAATTTATTGTTGAGTGTAAGGTAGTTAACCATTAAAATAAGGCCACAACATCAGCCTTTTGGCATTTACCTTTTCCTCAAGCTCTTGATCCTATTATTTTCAGCCAATAATTGGACATCTAAGCAAATCACACGCGAGATTCAGCACTTTATACCCTCGAGATCCGCTCAGTCGACTGTCACATCAAACACTCTTACTTAGTATCATTCGCTTTACAGACGCAACGGTTGGTCCAAGATTTGTAACTGATTCACTATCCAGCTCCCGACTGGCTCACAATTGTCACTAAATTGACTGTAAGCGGTTTTAATGGTTTTATGCGGTCTTAGTTCTGCAATAAATGATTTGAAATACCTGGAAATGGTGTCCACTTCAGATGGCCTATATACAGAGGGAAAAAAATGAACAATATCTCATACAAAGGCTATATTCCAAAGAACGAGAGAGAAAAAATACGCAATCACCTTTCCAACACAAAAGTGAAGGTTGGTGCTAAACTTATATGTAATAGGGTGATCGATACAGCATTTGTCCATGAACTTGGTATATTTTGATAGTCTGTATCACGCAAAGGTCAAGGTAAAGGTAAAGTACCAGGCTTGAACCGACGTCTTAGCACGCGAGTTTTCAACCATATGTGCTCGGCCGCCTATCAAGAAATGTTCGGAGACTTCTGAATAGTGAAGCTTGAAGCATCGAAACTCACGATGCGAGGCGGCATACATCCCCTTTCCAGAGTAATACCCTGATACAATTTTCTGTCAGCGGCTGGGTCGACCTCGTGGGTATTTTTTTCTTCAAACCACGAGTACAACTCAAACTGCTTCCAGCGAGAAATCAAACACAGGTTGTCGGAACGTAGGTAGCCTAGTCGGGTGATTTTCCTAGCTAGTGCTACCAAGGATCCCAAATCACAGAAATCCTTCTTTTCCTTTCTAGGAAACCTCTGGTGTCCATTTTTGGAGGCTTGGTGAATTGCGGAACCCTGTCCGCCCGAGTCAGCAAAGTCCCACTTTTCGGAATCGAACCCAGAGCCTCGTGACCAGGAAGCGAACACACTACTCAGTAAATGAGCGCCCCGCGCCCCGCGGGGCCCCCCCCCACCCCCCTACACTATCCATTTTCGTCGGTGGAGAAAAGAAAAATATTCCGATATTGTATATCATCATAATCATCATCATGTTGCCATACCGGTTGGCGTAGGAGATCATGTCCTTCCACAATCTTCTATCCACAGTGTATTGTATGAATTCTATTGTTCACGGCTTTTCATGCTATAGCACCAAGCATTCTAGTATCTTCTGTCCTTGTCGTCCGCGATTTCTCTTTCCTTTTATTTTGCCAGTTGTATCCAAGTATTCCAACTTTCCTCCTCTCATGATGTGCCCGAAAAATGTTGATTGTTTCTGATGTCTGTTAGGAGCTCTTTTTTATGTGTTGGCCTCTTTGAGAATTTACTCATTGGTCTTTTCAGCTGTCCAGAGAACTTTCAACATTCTTCTGTGAAATCCCATCTCTGTGGCCTCTAATTGTCTTTTCATTTGTTTGACTACTGTCCATGATTCGCTTCCAGAGGTCAGAATTGGTTCTATATTGCACCGATGAACTCTCTTTCTCACTTCTATTGACATAGACTTTTTGCATAAGACGTTTTTCATTTTCTTAAATGCTATTTTGGCCTGAGCTATTCTGCTTTTTATTTCTGTGGTGCATCTCCCATCTGATGTTATTATTGTGCCCAAGTATTTGACGTGTTGCACTTGTTTCAAATTTGTCCTGTTTATTTTTAAGATGCATGATGGTGATGATTGTTTCTTCGATATGACTATTACTTCTGTTTTCTTACAATTCAGACTGAGACCTTTCTTGTTGCTTTCTTTTACTGTTATGTATATCAATTCTTGTAGTTCATTCTCTGTTTTCGCTTTAAGACTATGTCATTCGCATATCGCATATTATTTATGTTGTGACCGTTGGCTTCAATTCCTTTTTTGTCTACTATTGATCTCATAATATATTCGCTGTAAAGTGAACAGAAATCCGGCGACTGAATACAGCCTTGTCTGACTCCTTGTTTTATAAATTGAAATTGTCCTGTTTGGTTGTTAATTCGTATAGCTGCTGTTTGTTGCCAGTACATGTTTTTTTATGAATCGCAGATCCTTGCCATCAATGTTTAATTTCTCCAGTATATTGATTATTTCCACATGCTTTACTTTGTCAAATGCTTTTGTGTAGTCTATAAAACACATATATAGATCTTTCTTTACCTCGATAGCTCTTTGTATCAATATTCTCAAGATGTATTTTGTATTATTGGTGCCCTTTCCTTCCACAAGTCCACATTGTTCCTCACTTATTTCTGGTTTTATTTTGTTCCTCACACATCTCATGATTATTCTTAGTAATATTTTTGTCACATGGCTCATGAGACTAATAGTGCGATGGTCTTCACAATCAGTGGCTCCTGACTTCTTCGGTATGGCTACAAAGATAGATTTTAGTAGATCCTCGGGTATGTGTCCAGTGTTATATATGTCATTGAGTAATTTTGTTATGACTTGTACTCCCAGCTCTCATAATGCATTTATCTCTTCGATTGTTATATTGTCGGGACCTGGAGCTTTGCCTCTTTTCATGTGTTGGATTGCCTCCTCCACTTCACTCTGCATTATTGGTGGTCCTGTGTCTTCATTTGAATTGTTTAATTCTGGTCTTTCATCATCATAGAGTTGACTGATATATTCTGTCCATCTTTCCATTGTCTTCTCCTATCCCATTATTATTTTTCTTTCCTTTGATTTCGCACATCCTGAAACTTTGACTACTTTTCTTCCAGTTAATTCATTTAACTGTTTGTGCATACATTTTTAGTCTGTTGTTTTTCCATTTGTTCACATTTCTGCTTTAATTATCCCTTATTTGTTTCTCTGCATTTGCTTTGGATCTCTTTGTGCAAAATTGTGTGTCCGTTCTTCTTTCTTATGTTTCGTATTTCGCCCATTACTTCTAGTATTTCTTCTGTCATCTATTTCTTTCTGTTGATTCTTTTTTTTGTCGCTGGTATTACTTCTTTTGATGTTTGTTGAATCGATTGTTTGAGCATTTCCCACTGCTCCTCGATGTTCTGTATTTTCTCAATAGCACTGAGTTATTGAGTTATTTGCGGGTCATCATCATTGCACTCCGAACATGTCCATAGGTGCTCAGATCCCCTCCTCAGCAAGTCCCACAGTGTCCAGCGACTGATGACTCCAGTTCTGCGTTGGTTGATAAGTCTTCTTACACGCCCACTAAGTTTCCCATCATTATATATCACATCATCTATCTATCTATTGACCTTTCGAGCCGTAACCGGCCCATAGGGCGTAGACCAAGATACACCTTCTCCTATATGAATTTTTGTTCTAGCAGTTTTCTTTTAAAGATATTTTATCAAATCTCGCCATCTGTCTCTGTTCTGTGCAAGCAGTTCTATCTCATTGAGGGAGCCGATTCCTGCTGCTCTTGCCTCTCTCATCAATGTTCTTCTCAGTGTCTCCCTGGGTCTTCCTCTTTTTCTTTTACCTGTTGTTTCCCATATGAGGGCTTGCTTTGCTATTCGATTATTATCTCTTCTCATCACATGTCCAACGTATGACCATCGTCTTTTCTTTATTACTGAAGATATTAGTGGTTGATTGGCGATTTCTCTAATTTCCTCGTTTGTTTTGAATTCGTTCCATTCTATACCAAGTATATCACATCATAGTATTAATAAAATAGTTATTATGTTTTCTACCTATCGCTTGAAACCATTCTCATAAACTGTATGTTATGTTTTCTCTCTATATCCTGAAATCATCATATTAAACTGCCTCTTATGTTTTCTCTTTACATAACCTAACCTCTATATCTAACCTATATATTCCGCTATATGTTATGTTTTCTCTTTACATCTTCAAATCAGCATATTAAGCTGTCTGGGACTTTCATTGTAAAGATGGTGGATCTGGGTCACGATCTCTCGATCGCTGCAGAAAGTGCATTCAGGATCTGATTAATGTCGGTTCTCCATTGCACTTTTCCGCGTTAAAGTCAAAATGATGATGTACTTATTACATCTGCGCCGCTAAAGCGAAGTCGTACGCCGGCAACAGATTGACAAACTTTTTACAAATCAAGTGTTGTGAATGCGACCTTCCAACGTCTAGACTTGATCTGCGCTTTACGTCACATTAGTGATGTTCATGACCATTGTTGGAATTCCTTGACGCAAGTTATTTCTATGTTACTCATTAATGTAAACTACTTCGTCAGCCGCAGTTTCATCTCTTTAGGGAATTTGCACCATGTTTTGTTCGTCGTATGCTGCTTTCACTAGAGTAATCAGGATTCTAAGGGGAGCGAAATTGTTGTGTGTACGACATTGTTGTGTGCTACATCATCGTAATAGCTCATCATGCATCCCTAGACCGGCCTGTTATTTGATGTGCGACGGGGATAATCTAACGACTAACTGTGTGTCTATATGTTCGGAATTGGAGTCAACAACGATGGCATATCGTTATCAAGCGTTATACATTTTTTTTTAAAATACGAAGGTCATTATTTTCAAGAGGACGTGAACTTCCGGTATATGGTGGATAGACGGCGGGAACGATTGAAGGCTTTGTATGAAAAGTGTTCCTTGTTGCAGTTTCCTCATATTCCAAGTCCGGCTTGTTGCAGGAGCTACTGAGTTAAGTGCTCTGTGCACACCGTGCGCTGCGTGTCTCATCCGTTTTGATCATGCTTCGATATTCCAATTGTTTACGATGAATGATGATATCGTATGACAGGGAACAGTTGGCTGTGTTCACTTTCTGCGCGGTTTCGCCTTATGTCTTTTGGCGTGTTCTGAGACTGCTACAATGGGGACTACAATTACCTTTCTTTGTTTGGGAGATGAGATATTAATTCGGATGATTCCGCTGGCACGCACGGTTGAGCAATTATGGATTTTAATTCGTTTGCAGTGATACCGGGGCCTCCCATAACCAAATAACCAAATATTAAGCTGTCTGTTATGTTTTCTCTTTACATCTTCAAATCAGCATATTAAGCTATATGTTATGATTCCCTTCACATCTTCAAATCAGCCTATTATGCTGCATGTTATGTTTCCCTTCACATCTTCAAATCAGCATATTAAGCTGTATGTTATGATTTCTCTTTACATCTTCAAATCAGCATATTAAGCTGTATGTTATGTTTTCTCTTTACATCTTCAAATCAGCATATTAAGCTGTATGCTATGATTTCTCTTCAAATCTTCAAATCAGCATATTAAGCTGTATGTTATGATTTCTCTTTACATCTTCAAATCAGCATATTAAGCTGTATGTTATGTTTTCTCTTTACATCTTCAAATCAGCATATTAAGCTGTATGCTGTGTTTTCTCTATACATCTTCAAATCAGCATATTAAGCTGTTTGTTATATTTTCTCTTCACATCTTCAAATCAGCATATTAAGCTGTATGTTATGTTTTCTCTTCTCATCTTCAAATAAGCATATTAAGCTGTATGTTATGTTTTCTCTTTACATCTTCAAATCAGCATATTAAGCTGTATGTTATGTTTTCTCTTTACATCTTCAAATCAGCATATTAAGCTGTATGCTATGATTTCTCTTTACATCTTCAAATCAGCATATTAAGCTGTATGTTATGATTTCTCTTTACATCTTCAAATCAGCATATTAAGCTGTATGTTATGTTTTCTCTTTACATCTTCAAATTAGCATATTAAGCTGTATGCTGTGTTTTCTCTATACATCTTCAAATCAGCATATTAAGCTGTTTGTTATGTTTTCTCTTCACATCTTCAAATCAGCATATTAAGCTGTATGTTATGTTTTCTCTTCACATCTTCAAATCAGCATATTAAGCTGTTGGTTATGTTTCCTTTCACATCTTAAAATCAGCATATTAAACTGTATGTTATGTTTTCTCTTCGCATCTTCAAATCAACATATTAAGCTGTATGTTATATTTTCTCTTCGCATCTTCAAATCAGCATATTACGCTGCATGTTATGTTTCCCTTCACATCTTCAAATCAGCATTTCAAGCTGTATGTTATATTTCCATTCACATCTTCAAATCAGCATATTAAGCTGTATGTTATGTTTCCCTTCACATCTTCAAATCACCATTTTAAGCTGTATGTTATGTTTCCCTTCACATCTTCTAATCAGCATATTAATCTGTATGTTATGTTTTCTCTTCACATCTTCAAATCAGCATATTAAGCTGTTTGTTATGTTTCCCTTCACATCTTAAAATCAGCATATTAAGCTGTATGTTATGTTTCCCTTCACATCTTCAAATCAGCATATTAAGCTGTATGTTATGTTTCCCTTCACATCTTCAAATCAGCATATTAAGCTGTATGTTATGTTTCCCTTCACATCTTCAAATCTGCATATTAAGCTGTATGTTATGTTTCCCTTCACATCTTCAAATCTGCATATTAAGCTGTATGTTATGTTTTCTCTTCGCATCTTCAAATCAACATAATAAACTTGATGCCATACTTCCTCTCTACATTCCATCATATACCACTAATCGTTGTATTTAAGTGACCTCATTGTATGAAGTCATACCTCCGTAAGTTCTGGTGATCAGTACCACGTCTTGAAGGTCGGTGGATGCTATAATTAATTAAGGTCCCAAAATAATTTGGTCTCACCTTTTGCATCTGAACCCTGAACCCTGAACCCTCAGGTCTGCGAGCGAGTGCACTTATTATAACAGCATCGGGCTCTGGACATTCTATCTGGAGATCATCATCGAGTGCCATCTCCGCATCGAAGGTTGGCTACCATGGGGCGCCATTCTGCTGTCACTTTCTTTGATGGTGCAGATTGTCATAGGCTGACTTGTCCATCTTTTGATGTTAGTCGTCTATATCAGTCTTGGTCTGCCTCTGCCTCATTTTCCTTCTATTCTCCCTTCCAAGATTACCTTTAGTAGGTTGATGTGTTTTTTTAACATGCCCCAAAAATCTCATTTCTCTTGTTTGAATTGTGTTTAGTAGCTCTCTTTTCATTTCTGGTTGCTTTAAAACCTCATCGTTTGTTTTCTTTTCTTTCCATTCAAATTCTTCTATAAATCCACATTTCAAAGGCTTTAATTTTCTGTTCTGTTTTCTTGTCTAATGTCTTTGTTTCTGCACCATACAGGAATGGTGGGAAGGTATAGCATTTGTACTTTTCTTAGTTTTATCCCTGGTGTTATTTGTTTTGATGTTAGTATATTTTTCATGCCATTAAAATTACTTTTTGCCATACCTATTCTCTTGTTTATTCCAGTTTATCATTTTCCATCACTGGTTATAGTATGCCCAAGGTAGTTGGAGCTCTGAACTGTTTTCAGATCTTTTTCTTCAACTTTGATATCCACATAGGTTATGATTATTATCTTTTTGTTTATGAAAATAGATTTAGCCTTTTTGATATTCATGCTTAATCCGTATTTTTTGCTTGGCATGTTTATTACATTAAGTAATTGTTGTAGATCTATAGGATTTTCTGCTAATAATACAGTATCATCAGCATATCTTAGGTTATTGATTATCTTTCCATTAATGTTTAGGCCTGGCATCTCTAGTTGTTTTTTAAAGATTTTCTCAGTGCGTAGATTGAACAAGCGGGGTAGGGATAAATTATCAAAAATATCATTTAAAATGCAATTAAATAAAAACATATTCGACTGTTTTTAACTTTGTTTAAATCCAATTGAGAGAGCATCTGTCCCACTTGACTTCCCATCAAATTGATATAAACCCTCGCCTGCCTCTCCCACATTTTCCACTAACCATCCAGAGCGAGGGAGACCACACATGTTATGCGAAGTCTCGCAGTTGTAATCCCTCGATCGTACAGGGATATTACCCCTCGCTGTCTTATCGTGTGGTGAGGACCACAACAGGAATAACGCCAGCGGCATTAACCTACCAAGCTTATTTAATTGACTTAAAGCTTACTTTACGTTGACTAACTACGATCTGTGGTGTAGGCCTAGTGTTATATAGCACTCAATATATAGGAATTGAATTTACATGTATAACTCAGCAGTATCATATATCTTTTTATTTAGCTGTTGTTTACTTTAGTAAGTAAGTTAAGTTCTACGTGTATTGAATTACATTGGTAAACAAAACAAGTATTTGATTTCAATTTATATAATTTTTATAATTATATAGCTTTTACTATTATATAGTTTTACTTTTACATAATTTTTACTATTTTTTATTATTATATAGTTTTTACTATTACATCATCATCATCATCATCAAGTACCATGCTTGCTGGCGTAGGTGATCATGTCTCTCCACAACTTTCGATCTCGACAGTTATTTGTCATTTCTGTTGTTGACCTTCTGCCAAGACATTCTCTTGAGCTGTCTGGGATCTTTTCTCTTTGCTTCCCTCTATCTCTTCGTCCCTTGATTTTTCCAGTACTATTATATGTTTTTACTATTATATAGTTTTTACTATGATATATTTATAGTTATTACTATTAAACAGAAGTATAGTATGCGCTCACACCAAATATTTCAAACGGTTTATCTTATTTTTAAATACTATTTATTAAATGGTCATAGTATTTATCCTTTAGAAATAGTATGCGTTTTTAAAATACTATTATGTTATGTTCTCTTTTGTCTATAATCACAATCACTGCACTTCGGGCACACCTATAGGCGCTGCGACCTTGTCCTCTAAATGCTGGTTAGCACAAACAACAGTGCCAGATCGCCATTGGTTGATATTTATTTCACCGGCTTCGTCCAGAATATTGCTTTGTTCCGACAATGGCAATCTTCATCATCCAGTTCAAGCAATCTAGATAGTGACGTACTTTCACTTCTTTAAAGAAGAATTAATTAGTTATCAATTGTATTTCTTCATTTTAACCGTGTTCCTTTGTTCCACTAATTGTCTCTTCACTTTAAAATGCTATTATTAATCTTTTTTAGTAATTAATTATTAGTATTAAAATAGTAATTCCTATTTGATAAAGAATGTAATTTATTAAAATATTAACTAATGTAATTAAATCAGCAGCATCATCATGTGCATAACCGGTTGACGTAGGCGATCATGTCCTTCCAGGATCTTCTCACTTCAGTGCAACTTATAAATTCTGTTGTTGTCTATTTTCCATGCCACGACACCAAGCTATCTAGTATCTCCTCTCTTTTTCGTCCACGTAATTAAATCATCATTATCATCAAGTACCATGCTGGCGTAGGTGATCATGTCTCTCCACAACTTTCGATGTAGACAGCTATTAATCATATCTATTGTTGGCCTTCTGTCAAGCCATTCTCTTGAGTTGTCTGGTATCATTTCTCATTGCTTCCCTCTATCTCTTCGTCCCTCAACTTTCCCAGTTGTTACAATATATTCCAGATGTTCCCTTCTAATTACACGCCCGAAAAATAATTATTGCTTTTCTTCTTAATATCAGACGTAGCTCTCTTTTTGCTTTGGCCTCTTTCAGAACGTTTTCATTACTCTTCCTAGCTGTACAGCGTATTCTTAACATTCTTCTATAAAACCACATTTCTACAGGATCTATTCAAATTCTATTGAACATCTATCTATCTATTGTCCTTTCGAGCCGAAGAAGGCACATAGGGCAGAACTACAATCTCAAAAACAGAAACCTTGCATGCCAAAATGGCACATCTATTCAACATACCGAGTCTAATCTCTGCATATATCTTGAAGATAGAAATGTGAACGAGAAATTGGTAAAAGAAATACACGGGGGAAAACATGTATCTATTGTATGTAAGTGAAACATATAGAATGTATACAACCAGTGTAGTGGAATGCTATACGTGACATATTGATCTAGGGGGCATTTGTGATTGGAGATTCGAGAATAGAAAGCTAGAGACATTGAGGTAACGCCTTCGGTGTCGTTTGTGTAGGAATGTGACGTCAATTCAAGATAGATTACGTAGGCTACAGAATGTGATATTCGAATGTGTGGTCAAACTTAAACAGCAAGAGAATAATATTGATCGACATAGTTCTTCAATCGTTAGTTCCTCTCTGGGAATTGATCGACATAGTTCTTCAATTGTTAGTTCCTCTCTGGGAATTGATCGACATAGTTCTTCAATTGTTAGTTCCTCTGTGGGAATTGATAGTCATAGTTCTTCAATCGTTAGTTCCTCTCTGGGAATTGATCGACATAGTTCTTCAATCGTTAGTTCCTCGCTGGGAATTGATCGACATAGTTCTTCAATCGTTCGTTCCTCTCTGGGAATTGATCGACATAGTTCTTCAATCGTTAGTTCCTCTCTGGGAATTGATCGACATAGTTTTTAAATCGTTAGTTCCTCTCTGGGAATTGATCGACATAGTTCTTCAATCGTTAGTTCCTCTCTGGGAATTGATCGACATAGTTCTTCAATCGTTAGTTCCTCTCTGGGAATTGATAGACAATTATTTAATTGTTAGTTCCTCTCGGGGTATTGATCTTCATAGTTATTTAATAGTTAGTTCCTCTCTGGGAATTGATCTACATAAATATTTAATAATTAGTTCCTCTCGAGGTATTGAACTACATAGTTATTTAATAGTTAGTTCCTCGTGGTGGTTTTATCTATATAGTTAGTTAATAGTTAGTTCCTCTCGAGGAATTTATAAATTTTGTTATTTTATGGTTAGGTCCTCTCGGGATATTGATCTATACAGTTATTTAATAACTAGTTCCTCTCGGGGGATTGATCTATATAGTTATTTAATAGTTAGTTCCTCTTAGGAGATTGATCTATATAGTTATTTAATAGTTAGTTCCTCTCGGGGGATTGATCTTTATAGTTATTTCATCTTAGGGGATTGATCTATATGGTTATTTAATAGTTAGTTCCTCTTGGGGGATTGATCTATATAGTTATTTAATAGTTAGTTCTTCTTGAGGGCTGAAGGCGGCACAAAATCATAATTCTCTATGCTTGATGTTACACTACTAGGTCATGTAGCTTCTGTAGGTCCTTTAAGACTTGTAGTTCCTGAAGGTCTTGTAGGTCCTGAAGGTCTTGTAGGTCCTTTATATCTTTTTTTTTCTGATGCCCATAGATCAGCTCTCTCTATTAAATGTTCTACTTAGAGTTTCTTTTGTCTTCCTTGATGTCTTTTGCCACACTGTGCCAGTATTCTTTCATCCATTAGGAACACATGATTGATATACAAGGGACAGCCAATAAGAAATAGTAAAAATATAAAGCGCCCAAACACTCCCATGTGGCGTATAGATATTATGGTATTAGTGTCATAATATAAATAGATTATCGACACGAGATTTTTGGCGTAGTCGTTA
Organism: Megaustenia siamemsis; assembly: GCA_032433765.1. Lineage (NCBI taxonomy): Eukaryota > Metazoa > Mollusca > Gastropoda > Stylommatophora > Ariophantidae > Megaustenia > Megaustenia siamemsis. Next base: position 37,253,935 of record JAVIAB010000145.1, on the reverse strand, counting down.
TTACGCCCGTACGATTTCATTTTCCCAGAAAAGAAAAGTCGGTCCCCATTTCAAGCTGGGTGAACCTTGAAGCCATCCATCAGCATCGCAGCTGACCTTGGGAGCCTCGGTAGCCTAGATGGGAAAACCATCCGACTGGGCCACCGACGTTCGGACAACCCGTGTTGCCTTCCCTCTAGAAGCAATGTGAATTGTACTTAATACTCAATTGGTTTGAAAAAACAAATACCCCCGCAATCGACCCAGCCGCTGGGAGAAATGAGTACCAGGGTATTACTCTGCGAAGGTGAGGAATGCCGCCTCGCATTGTGCGTTTCGATGCTTGAAGCATTACATGGAAGGATGGAAACTATCCAGAAGTCTCCGAACACTCTTGGATATGACGCCGAGTATATATGAGTGGAAACTCGTGATGTAAAACTCCGATTCGAGTCTCGTACTTCACCTTGACCTGACCGCTTGTCCGTAGTAGCACAAGTTCACGAACCACTGAGCTATCGCGGCTACCAATTTGTGACTGATGCAAGGAATTTTGTTGTTACTTCAGAATTTGTTTTATTGAGAGGTTGATGTCACACGAAAGCCCTACACAGGAAGATAAAGATGATGTGTCAACCAACACAACACCTGTGTCGTTAGTCGTAACGCGTTGCGCGATATACTGCGAATTCACACTGCAATCTCTAAACACATCGTGTTAGAGTCTGTTTTATTTACCAGTAACATAAACTGACAGTTTACTTTCTGTGGTGCTTTCTCTTCCCTCTCTGACTCCATTTTTTAAACTGCATGACGCCCAGCTCTCGGAAGATGCTGAAGCTACGGTTTTATCATCATCATCATCATCATCATCATCATCAAGTACCAGGCATGCTGGCGTGATCATGTCTCTCCACAATATTCGATTACGACAGTTATTTATCATTTCTGTTGTTGACTTTCTGCCAATCCATTCTCTTAATCTGACTGATATTTTTTCTATTTGCTTCCCTCAATCTCTTCGTCCCTCAATTTTCTCTGTTGTTATAATATATTCCAGCTGTTCTCTTCTCATTACATGGCCAAAAAATGATAATTGTTTCTTCCTAATATTGGAAATTAGCTCTCTTTTTGCTTTTGCCATTTTCAGAACATTTTCATTACTCTTCTTAGCTGTCCATGATGTTCACACCATTCTTCTGTAAAACCACATTTCTGCAGACTCCAGTAATTTTCTTGTCTGTTGTCCTATTGTCCATGATTCACATCCATATGTTAGGACTGGCTCTACATAACATAATCTTTTTCTTGTTTCTATTGTCAAAAATTAAGATCTTTAGTAGAAAAAGCCAAAGAGGTGAAAACAGATCTATACCTATGTTTCATAGATTATATCGAAGCATTTGTCAAAGTAAAGCACCAAGAAATAATCAACATTTTAGAAGGCATAAACGTAGACAACAAAGATCTAAGAACAATGTACTGGCAACAAACAACGGCCTTAAGAACTGGAAACCAATTGGGAATGTTTCAACAAATAAAATTGGGTGTTAGACAAGGTTGTGTGCTGTCACCAGATTTGTTCAATATTTATAGTGAGATTATTTTAAGATCCATAAGGGACATGCCTGGAATAACAATTGGAGGTCATAATATAAATAACCTAAGGTATGCTGATGATACAGTCTTAATCGATAACAGTGAAAACGAGTTACAAGAAATGTTGGACATTATAGTGAAAGAAAGCAAAAATAAAGGACTCAGCCTTAATAGCAAAAAGACAAAAGTAATGGTAACAACAAAGAAAACGACATCACCTCAGTGCAAAATAAAGACAAGTGGAACAATATTAAAACAGGTAAATGAATTTAAATATTTGGGAACTTTGTTAACCTCAGGCGGAAGATGTACAACAGAGGTGAGATGCAGAATGGCTCAGGCAAAAGCATCTTTCCCAAAAATATGAGGAAAATACTATGCAATCCATTTTGGACAATAGGAACAAGAAAAAGAGTTCTTAAACGTTACGTAGAGCCAGTCTTAACATATGGATGTGAATCATGGACAATAGGACAACAGACAAGAAAATCACTGGAGTCTGTAGAGATGTGGTTTTACAGAAGAATGTTGAGAATACCATGGACAGCTAAGAAGAGTAATGAAGATGTTCTGAAAGAGGTCAAAACAAAAAGAGAGCTAATTTCCAATAATAGGAAGAAACATTCATCAATTTTTGTCCATGTAATGAGAAGAGAACAACTAGAATATATTACAACTGGAAAAATTGAGGGACGAAGAGATAGAGGGAAGCAAAGAGAGAAAATACCAGACAGCTTAAGAGAATGGCTTGGCAGAAGGTCAACAACAGAAATGATAAAGAACTGTCGAGATCGAAAGTTATGGAGAGACATGATCACCTACACCAGTTGGCCCGGTACTTGATGATCATGATGAATGTCACTAATGGATTACATAGTATCTTCCTCATTTTTTTGGAAAGCTGCTTTTATGGGAAAGTTAAAATATTGCTACAAGTAATATATATATTTTTTTAAACAAAACAACCAGAAAACAAAATGTGTTTCATTACTTATTGAACGCTCTTGACTCTCTCATCGCCTTCTCCGTGTATAGCTATACCATTCTTATTTGGTTTACTCTTGTTTTATTTCATTTGGTGCCCAATTTATGTCAAACCTTGTGCGGTGGTATTTATTTTGTAAAGCAATTAGTCTCTTTTCTAGAAATCGAGTGCAAGCTCATGCATCCGTGTCCTAGCTGGGGTATGAACAAGTATTTAATAATATGTGTTTTTTTGGGGGTTTTACTTTGTATTCATAATCTCAGAATGCTTGTAAATGTGTAACAGGCATGTGACGTCAGCACGATACGGGTATATTAATTTAGATGTTACCACCCTAGCGAGTTTTATCGAAATGGATGGAATCTCTACCCAGTTTATTGGAAATAGAAATATGGAATTATATCCAGTTTATTGAAACCGAAGGATAACAACTCTACCCAGTTTATTGATTGAAACGGAAGGATGAAAATGAAAAAATCTACCCAGTTTATTTCTCTCTCTCTCTCTCTCTCTCTCTCTCTCTCTCTGTGCGATCAAGACATAATCAGAGTAGGATTCCAGACTTTCTCATGAAGTCAGCTGTCTGTTTAAGTGATTCGATTGCCCCATATAGTTTCTCTTCCAGGGAGGTGGGTGTGAGCCACATTGCACTTCTCAGGTCTGTGTACTGGGGGAAATCCTGTAGAACATGTTTTGTTGTCATGTTTTCCAGTGTACAGTGGCATAGTGGGTACAAATAATAATACATAAATATTATTATATGGGGAACTTCCGAGGCGATAATAGGGAATAATAGAACAAAGAAGTATGTGTTAGCACTCGGAAAAATTGACAGACAAACAACAATAGAAAAAAACGAAGAACAATATATGGTCCGAAGTGGGATCGAACCCGTACTCCCTGGCACCAACTGTTTCGTCCAATAAATGTTTGTCTACAACACAAGTATTCAGCCCTACTGGGAGATACTTGCATTAATAGGAAAGTACAAATATACAATTTATTTCCGGTCTGTGATCGTTACCCTATGCTATAGTCATTGAGATCGCCTTTCGTGGAAGACACTACTGCAATAGCCAATTTTTTAGTTGGCTGCGTGGTAGTGTGCCAAGCGTTCGGCTTCTCGTGGCAAGGCGCGGTGCCAGGGAGTACGGGTTCGATCCCACTTCGGACCATATATTGTTCTTCGTTTTTTTCTATTGTTGTTTGTCTGTCAATTTTTCCGAGTGCTAACACATACTTCTTTGTTCTATTATTCCCTACAGTGGCATAGGCTGGTTGTACCTATTTTAGTGAACATGTGATTTCTCATTCTATTGTGGCCAGTGCGTAGGCGAAGTATGATGACTTGATCCCTCCTTGATAGTTGGTGGTATCCGTCCCTCTCGTTATGCTTTGGGTGTTCTCGTTTCCATTTTTCATGGAACTGACCTTTGAGGATGGATTTGGTTTCATCATAACTTAGCGGATGGTTCTCTTGCGGTAATCTCCCTCCCTCTTTAGCTAATTTGTCTGCGCGTTCGTTCCCGTGTATATTACAGTGTGATGGTATCCACTGAATGACTACTCTCTGGAAGTTAATGCATAATTGGTCCAGTGTTGTTCTCTAGTTCATTGTTCTTGGGGCTTTTTAGAGCTGATGGTACTGACAGTGCATCAGTCAGAATCACCAATTTATTGTGCATGTTATTTTTGTGTTGGATAGCCAGTGTTGCAGCATCTCTGATCGCCTCAGTTTCTGCTTTAAAGTTGTTTGAGAATTTCCCAGTAGCTATTGACTTGGTGATCTCGCCCTTCAAGAACACACCTCTCCCTCCATTTCTGGTGGCATTTGTAGCAGAGCCATCTGTGTATATGTGGGACCAGGAGTCCTGTTGGTAGGTATCGTGTATGTGTTTTTCTGCTACGTGTTTTCTTTTTGTGTCTGATTGGGTGCATTTTGTCATGATTCCTGTTATATTTTCGTTAAGTTCTGGTATTTTATGCTTTCCATGAGGAGACATATCAGATGGGCCCAAGGGTTTCGATATTGTTTGGGAATGTACTGCGTCTCCAGGTTCATTGGCAATTGCAGCGAAGTTGCTCCTCTTTAGTCGTACAATTCCGGAACCAGTTATTCTCTGGATGCGTAGGGTGGCTAAGGAGCCTTCTATATTTCTCCACTTGTTGCAATACTTTAGTGACCATTCTGTCATCTAAGGGTTGTAAACCTGTTACTGTTTCTAGAGTCTTGATAGGTGTAGCTTGCATAGCACCAGTGATGATATGGGCAGCTTGGTTCTGTAAAATGGATGGATGTAAACTCTACCCAGTTTATTGAAATGGAAGGATGAGAACTCTACTCAGTTTATTGAAATGGAAGGATGAAAACTCTACCCAGTTTATTGAAATGGAAGGATGAAAACTCTACCCAGTTTATTGAAATGGAAGGATGAAAACTCTACCCAGTTTATTGAAATGGAAGGATGAAAACTCTACTCAGTTTATTGAAATGGAATAATGGAAACTCTACCCAGTTTATTGAAATGGAAGGATGGGAACTCTACCCAGTTTATTGAAATGGAATAATGGAAACTCTACCCAGTTTATTGAAATGGAATAATGGAAACTCTACTCTGTTTGTTGAAATGGAATAATGGAAACTCTACTCAGTTTATTGAAATGGAATAATGGAAACTCTACTCTGTTTATTGAAATGGAATAATGGAAACTCTACTCTGTTTATTGAAATGGAATAATGGAAACTCTATTCAGTTTATTGAAATGGAAGGATGAAAACTCTACTCAGTTTATTGAAATGGAATAATGGAAACTCTACTCTGTTTATTGAAATGGAATAATGGAAACTCTACTCAGTTTATTGAAATGGAATAATGGAAACTCTACTCTGTTTATTGAAATGGAATATTGGAAACTCTACTCAGTTTATTGAAATGGAAGGATGAAAACTCTACTCAGTTTATTGAAGTGAAAGGATAAAAATTCTACTCAGTTTATTGAAATGGAATAATGGAAACTCTACCCAGTTTATTGAAATGGAAGGATGAAAACTCTACCCAGTTTATTGAAATGAAAGGATGGAAACACTGCTCAGTTTATTGAATTGGAAAGATGGAAACTCTACTCAGTTTATTGAAATGGAAGGATGGATGCTCTATCCAGTTTATTGAATTGCAAGGATGGAAACTCTACCCAGTTTATTGAATTGGAAGGATGGAAACATTGCTCAGTTTATTGAAATGAAAGGATGGAAACACTGCTCAGTTTATTGAAATGGAAGGATGGAAGCTCTATCCAGTTTATTGAATTGCAAGGATGGAAACTCTACCCAGTTTATTGAATTGGAAGGATGGAAACTCTGCTCAGTTTATTGAATTGGAAGGATGGAAACTCTGCTCAGTTTATTGAATTGGAAGGATGGAAACTCTACTCAGTTTATTGAATTGCAAGGATGGAAACTCTACTCAGTTTATTGAATTGCAAGGATGGAAACTCTACTCAGTTTATTGAATTGCAAGGATGGAAACTCTACTCAGTTTATTGAATTGCAAGGATGGAAACTCTACCCAGTTTATTGAATTGGAAGGATGGAAACTCTACTCAGTTTATTGAATTGGAAGGATGGAAACTCTACTCAGTTTATTGAATTGCAAGGATGGAAACTCTACCCAGTTTATTGAATTGGAAGGATGGAAACTCTACCCAGTTTATTGAATTGGAAGGATGGAAACTCTACCCAGTTTATTGAAAGATACCAACCACAGTTTGGTGTCTGTTCCGATTTACTATTTGACTAAAGAGGTCATGAACTGTTGGAGATAGATAAACTAATTTGATTTTTTTTACTTTTAAAATGGAAGCATTTGAGATGTGGATCTATAGAAACATTGGGGTAATAGGGCAGAAGGAAAAGAAGATAAACAGGGAAGTTTTGAATTAGCTGAAAATGGGGAAGAAATAAGACTGTTTAACACAGTTCGATCAAGGCAAGTGAAGCTTCCAGGACAAGTGAAGTTTCTAGGACAAGTGAAGTTTCCAGGACAAGTGAAGTTTCTAGGACATGTGAAGTTTCTAGGACATGTAAAGTTTCTAGGACATGTGAAGTTTCTAGGACAAGTGAAGTTTCCAGGACAAGTGAAGTTTCTAGGACAAGTGAAGTTTCTAGGACAAGTGAAGTTTCCAGGTCAAGTGAAGTTTCCAGGACAAGTGAAGTTTCCAGGACAAGTGAAGTTTCCAGGACAAGTGAAGTTTCCAGGACAAGTGAAGTTTCTAGGACAAGTGAAGTTTCCAGGACAAGTGAAGTTTCCAGGACAAGTGAAGTTTCCAGGACAAGTGAAGTTTCTAGGACAAGTGAAATTTCACAATACCCTACTGAAAGTCATCTTGGAAAGGAAATTGTAAGATAGACAAGGTAGAGGCAGACCAAGATTAATATGGACTGACAACGTCAAAAGATGGACAGGTGAGCCTGTGACAACGTGCACTATCAAGGCAGGATGGAGGGTTCGTTCGTTCAAGGATCACACCTCTTCATCATCCGCCCTTAAAAGGACGTTAAGTGGGCGTGTCTGCGTTGTGTTGTGGTTTGCAGTATAACTGTGATATTTGCGCTTTTCGGCCCAACACATCCGACTTCAGCACATGATGGAGGGTAAAACTGCGCACCACGGTAGCCAACCTTCAATGCGGAGAGGGGCACCCAATGAGTGAATTTACATTCCGATTTTGATGTGCACTATTTCTATTTTTCTGAAACTAAATGTCGTTTATGATGTAGCGACTGTCATATGTTAGAAGGTAAATGATGTCAAAGCAACAACACTATGAATTACGTACATACGTCGACTACAGACATCACATGTTGTTTTACTAACAATTAAAGCATATAATATAACATAAATACACTAAAATAAACAGAATTGTCTGAGTTTTATATGCGTTATTATATGGCTTTGACGTCTTTACAGACAGTGGGAACCTGGTTCATATCGATCTTTCATATTAACTCTTTCAGTACGGAAACTTTTTATCGATGCAACGGAAGAGATTTCAGTGACAACATTTTTTCATGATTTTAAAAATCAATCTACATATTTATATTTATGTGACATATAACATATTATGACAAGATAAATGATATTTTGAGGGCACGTTGAAAGACACAACACCCTAATAAAAGTAATATTGGAAGGGAAAATACAGGGTAAAAGAGGCAGAGGCAGACCAAGACTAACATGGAGGAGTAACATCAAAAGATGGACAAGTCAATTTATGACAACCTGCACCATCAGAGCAAGAAATAGAGTGGAATGGCGCTCCATGGTAGCCAACCTTCGTTGCGGAGACGGTAATCGATGATGATGATGATGATGATGATGATGATAGCAGGTTATATATGAATGTTTAGATAATTAAACAAGGTATTAGATTTCACCAATACCAAGATGATACAAGACATGTAGAAAGAATACAGTTTGATGACGGTTCACACTAATCAATTTGAGAGTGGCGCACAGTGCGTCGAAGCGTGCGGAAGGAGTTAACTGTAGACTCACTTTTGTCAATAAGATTTATCGTGAAACATGCTTGCTATATTTGACAGGTAGCAGAGAGAGCCAGACCGTGCCGTCTCACCATGTAATTATCAAAGAGAGGTAATTTATATCCGATAGGTCTGTCATTATATGAATAGAGTCTATCGCAGTCTCTAAACGGGAAGGAATTATATGGATCTAAGTCGTCACTCTGGTTTCTGTGACAGTTGAAGACCAGACATACTTGCTGGTAGTTAGCATATTGATCAATGACATTAAATACATAAACTATATTTTCTCAGATTTCTTACATACGCTAAAGAATCTCTATGACTGTTTATATATATGTGTATTTATAATGTCGTCATTCACAATTGTGTCTATATATATCGAAGTTGGTCTATGACTGTTTATATATATATTTATAATGTCGTCATTCAAAATTGTGTCTATATATATCGAAGTTGGTCTATGACTGTTTTATATATATTTATAATGTCGTCATTCAAAATTGTGTCTATATATATCGAAGTTGGACTATGATTGTTTATATATATATTTATAATGTCGTCATTCAAAATTGTGTCTATATATATCGAAGTTGGACTATGATTGTTTATATATATATTTATAATGTCGTCATTCAAAATTGTGTCTATATATATCGAAGGTGGACTATGATTGTTTATATATATATATATATATACTGATGTAACCGTCTGGTCTACCGACGTTCAGACAACCCGTGTTCGATTCCCGCTGGGAGCAGTGTGAGTTGTACTCGTGGTTGGAAAAAAAAAATACCCCCACGGTCGACCCAGCCGTTGGCAGAAATGGGTACCAGGGTATTACCCTGGGAAGGTGAGGAATGTCACTTCGCATCTGAGTTTCGATGCTTGAGGCGACACTATACAGAAATATCCGGACATTTTCTTGAGTAGGCGGCCGAGCACATATGGGTGTAAACTCGCGTTCTAAGACGCCGGTTCAAGCTCATACTTTACCTTTATACTGACGTCATTCACAATTGTGTCTATATACATCGAAGTAGGACTATGACTGTTTATATATATATATATATATATATATATATATATATATACTGTCGTTAGTAAAAAAATGTGTCTATATACATCTATCAACCCTTACGTATGCGTGTGAAAGCTGGAAAACAACAAGAGATATAGAAACAAAGTTGAACGCATTCGAAAATAAATGTCTAAGGAAAATACTTGGTATAGAATGGAACGAATTCAAAACAAACGAGGAAATTAGAGAAATCGCCAATCAACCACTAATATCTTCAGTAATAAAGAAAAGACGATGGTCATATGTTGAACATGTGATGAGAAGAGATAATAATCGAATAGCAAAGCAAGCCCTCATATGGGAAACAACAGGTAAAAGAAAAAGAGGAAGACCCAGGGAGACACTGAGATGAACATTGATGAGAGAGGCAAGAGCAGCAGGAATCGGCTCCCTCAATGAGATAGAACTGCTTGCACAGAACAGAGACAGATGGCGAGATTTGATAAAATATCTTTAAAAGAAAACTGCTAGAACAAAAATTCATATAGGAGAAGGTGTATCTTGGTCTACGCCCTATGGGCCGGTTACGGCTCGAAAGGTCAATAGATAGATAGATAGATAGATAGATAGATAGATAGATAGACATCGTAGTCGGTCCATGACTATGTATATACATTTAGTCTCACTGAGTCTGTTCTTATATTCTGAATTCCAACATTGATTGTTTTTATAGTTTGATGTCTTCCTGACTTGTTATATTCTAGGGTGCTCTCAAATTACTTTTTCATTTTGAAGTCTCTCCATAACTGTTTATATTCAATGCTTTCTCTCTATGGCTGTTTATATTTACCGAATTCTCTTTTCATTAAATTTTGTCCATGGCTTTATATCCATGGATATGGATATATATATCAGGAGTACAAGCAAGGTATGAACAGGATACATAGTTGAGTACAAGCAAGGTATGAACAGGATACAGAGTTGAGTACAAGCAAGGTATGAACAGGATACAGAGTAGAGTACAAGCAAGGTATGAGCAGGATACAGAGTTCAGTACAAGCAAGGTATGAGCAGGATACAGAGTTGAGTACAAGCAGAGATTCGACGATTGTAAAAGCGGTTTAAAAATTAGACATATGCATAACCAACGAGCTGCATGAACTATTGGTTTGCTTATTTCGCGACATCTCTTGTGAAAGAATAGGCACCAGTGGGTCTGTTCAGAGTGCAGTGATATGACTGTAGTATTTAGCGATCAGTACAATGAAATCATTATACTATAATACTCAAGCGATTAACATTTCTTGTCAAAGACAGGGCAACCAAAGCTCTCCTCAAAGTGCAGTGATTTGATTATAGTACTTAGTAATCTATAAAATGAAAACACTTGTAATTCTAGTGATTAGTAATGATCATCATCATCAAGTACCGGGCCTGCTGACGTAGGTGATCATGTCTCTCCACATCTTTCGATCTAAATCATCTACGGTTAACATTGTTCCCAGATGTTTAAATTCATGACATCATCATCATCATCATCATCATCATCGAGTGCCTTCTCCGCAACGAAGGATGGCTACCATGGATCGCCATTCTACTCTGTTTCTTGCTTTGATGGTGCAGGCTGTCATAGATTGACTTGTCCATCTTTTGATGTTACTCGTCTATGTTAGTCTTGGTCTGCCTCTGCCTCTTTTACCTTGTATTTTTCCTTCCAATATTACTTTTAGTAGGCTGTTGTGTCTTTCAACATGCCCCAAAAATTTCATTTGTCTTGTCTTAATTGTATTTAGTAGTTCTCTTTTTATTTTCAGTTGTTTCAAAACTTCATCGTTTGTTATCTTTTCCTTCCATTCAATTCTACCTATTCTTCTATAAATCCACATTTCAAAGGCTTCAATTCTCTGTTCTGCTTTCTTGTCTAATATCCATGTTTCTGCACCATACAGGAATATTGAGAAGATGTAACATTTTGCCATTCTTAGTTTCAGCCCTGCTGATATTTGTTTTGTTGTTAGTATATTTTTCATGGCATTCAAGTACCTGTTTTAATATTGTTCCACGTGTCCTTGTTGTGCGTTGATGTCTTTTAATAGTTTTCATTGATTATTAATCAATATAACAAATTGATTGAACCAAAACATATTTATCAGGTATTTAACAGAAAGTTCTGATAAGGTTAGCTAGCTAGTCAGTCAGTACAGTCTGTCAGTCAGTAAGTCAATCAGTAAGTAAGTCAGTCAGCCAGCCAGTTAGTTAGCTAGTTAGTTAGTTAGTTAGTTAGTTAATTAGTTAGTTAGTTAGTTATTTAGTTTTTTTTAAAAAAAAAAGTAAAGTACCACGTCACGTCAAGTGGCGTATAGGGAATAAGGTATTAGTGACCATAAATTTTGCAGACATTCGGCACATGATTTTTGGGGTAATTGGTCGGTATTACGCCCGTGCCGCTTACTTTCCCAGAAAAATTACGGTACCCATTAAAGGCTGGGTGAACCGAAAGCCATCGGTTGGGATCGAACCCTACCTCTTGTCCTTTGTAGTCCTGTTCACTAACCACTGAGCTATAGTTAGTTCAATCTTTCGTTGGTTAGTCTTGGTCATGTGTATATGTTGATTTAATAGCTCTGTGGCAAATAAAGAAGCCTGTCTTTAAAGTAATTAAGTTTAAAATTGGAAACAGATAATTGGCGCACTGATGGATACATCTTTCTATCGAAATAACTTGTTATAACTAAATAAATATAGTTATCTTCAATTATTTTATTTTTTAAAAATATAACAAAAATATAATTAAAATGTAGCTAAACTGTGACACAAATGACTGAATATGTCTTACGTTATGAGCGTTGCTAATTTTTCTCCGAGGGAATATGCTATATTTGTATATTTTGAAATCTATACAAAATGTGGTTATTTGGTTATGGAAGGCCCCGGTATCACTGCAAACGAATTAAAATCCATAAATTTAGACCAAATAAACAGCTGCAATTACGAACCCAATAAATTATTTTAAATTACTATTACACAGGAAGTGGTATCACACGAAAGAAATAATGGTCTAAATATTAAGATATATTTTGAGTCTATCTTAGTTTTTTTGTTTCTTTTTTTTTTTTTTTTTTTTTTTTAATAGATAATGTTTATTTCCGGATATGGAAAATTATTGATGATCAAAAAATGAAAATTATTACATTGATTTTCTTTAATGTTGAGTTTTTCTTTCCTTAAAAAAAATCTACGTGAATTCGTAAGAGTTGGATGTTTTATTTGTAATTAAAAGTTTAGATTTACGTGTTCCTTCTTTATTTGGATGTATTCACTGGATTACAGAATATTCCAACGGAAATGGGTTTGTTGGTATCAATTATTGTGTTGATTATTGATGTTTTAGTGATTTTTTTTCTTTCATTTTAAGTTTTACGTTGACTTTGTTGCGATATTTATGAAGTATACATGCCCTGTACAAGTGGTGGCCATCTTAAGTTTGAACGAGGGTCGGACAGAAGCCAAGGGACCACAGAGTGGCAAATCTTTAGAGTTTCGTTATAATGAAATGATGTTATTTAGTTATAAATAGTAATGCGTGCACGTTATCACCTGACACTAAGAGAAAAGCAACTTTGCACCGACAACTATTAAGAAAAGTACAGGTAAAAGTGCAAGTGAAAGTTGTGAGGTGTGAGGTGAGAGGTGAGAGGGGGGGGGAGCTGAGAGAGGTGAGAGAGGAGAGATGAGAGGTGAGAGATTAGAGGTGAGAGATTAGAGGTGAGAGGTGAGAGGTGAGAGATGAGAGGTGAGAGATGACAGGTGAGAGGTGAGAGATGAGAGAGATGAGAGAGATGAGAGGTGAGAGATGAGAGGTGAAAGATGAAAGGTGAGAGGTGAAAGGTGAAAGGTGAGAGATGAGAGGTGAGAGGTGAAAGGTGAGAGGTGAGAGATGAGAGATGAGAGATGAAAGGTGAGAGGTGAAAGGTGAGAGGTGAAAGGTGAGGTGAGAGATGAGATAAAATGAGAGATGAGAGGTGAGAGATTAGAGATGTGAGCAGAGATGTGAGATGAGAGATGAGAGAGGAGAGATGAGAGATGTGATATGAGAGATGAGAGAGGAGAGAGGGGAGATGAGAGATGAGAGAGGAGAGATGGGAGATGAGAGATGAGAGAGGAGAGATGAGAGAGGAGAGATGGGAGATGGGAGATGAGAGATGTGAGATGAGAGATGAGAGGCGAAAGGGTGAAAAGGGAAAAGTAAAGTAAAGAGGCCTGTCACACTAAGTGGTGTATAGTGAATACGTTGTTAGTGACCATAATTCTTTAATAGATCGCCAGCACATGATTTTTGGGGTAATGTGGTCAGTATTACGCTCGTGTCGCTTTACTTTCCCAGATTAAAAAAAAAAATCAGGTACCCATTTAAAGCTGGGCGAACCAGGAAGCTGTCGATCAGGATTGAACCCGACCTCATGTCCTTTGTAGTCCAGTTCACTAACCGTTGAGCTATCGCGGCTCCCTCAACTATAAACAAAGTCTTCCATTAATGTCGGCATTAATAGCCTTTTGTTCTTTTTTTTTAAATCCCACTTGCGTGCCGGATATGGCCCGCGGACCGTCATTTGACCACCACTGGTCTATACTGTTGTTTTGATGTTACATTACTATTCAAATGACTCATTCAGATGTAGATCGTGGATGGTACATTAGCATGATGGTTCGGACACGGAGTTTCCTCATAACACCTATTTATTATTGTTATTATTTCAACAGGACGGAAAGAGACCAAAGGGCAGACTAGTGCTGAGATATAAGGATGTTTGCAGGGCTTCCTTGAGGGAATTCTTTATCAGTGAAAGGAAGAGAAGATATTCAGTAAAGCAGCATCCAGTATGAATCACTAATGTTTTACCAAACTACTGACTTATATTGATTGCTTGCTACCAACCGTCTGTCAAGACGTCAAAGGCTATACATTTCAACAACAATAAACACAATTGCTTTAAACAAAAGTAATTATTCTACTTACATCAAGAAGAAAAAAATCACTAGATTCTGTAGAAATGTGGTTTTACAGAAGAGTGTTGAGAATACTATGGACAGCCAAGAAGAGTAATGAAAACGTTCTGAAAGAGGTCAAAGCAAAGTAAGCTAATTTCCAATATTAGGAAGAAACAATCATCATTTTTTGGCCACAGAGAACAACTATAATATATTGTAACAACTGGGAAAATTTAGGGATGAAGAGATAGAGGGAAGCAAAGAGAAAAGATAGCAGGCAGATTAAGAGAATGGCTTGGCAGAAGGTCAACAACAGAAATGATAAATAACTGCCGAGATCGAAAGTTTTGGAGAAATATGATCACCTACGCCAGCAGGCCCGGTACTTGATGATGATGAACTTTTCTAATTTATATATACACTTGCGAATAAAGAGGTAAATGTTGGATTAGTGGCTGAGTGATTGGTGTGACTCCACACTTACTTATACCATAACCCCGGCAGACGCTGGGGTACTACTGAAAGATTTCATGAACTATTAACTCTTTCAGTACGTTTCGCCGTGTAGTGCGTAACGTTCAATTTGATTAGTGTGGACGCCATCAAACCATATTCTTTTTACATGTTTTATATCATCTTGGTATTGGTGAAATCTAATACCTTGTTGAATTATCTAAACAGTCATATATGATATGTTATATGTTAGATAAATATAAATATGTAGATTGATTCTTCAAACCATGAACAATTTTGTCTCTGAAATCTCTTCCGTTGCGTCGATGAAAAGCTTCCGTACGGAAAGGGTTAATCCCTATCTAAAGCCATTCATTTGGGCTTCTTCGAACATTCCATTCTTTGATGTTATCTTCCCATCCCTTTCTCTACCTGCCTCTCCTTGTCGTTCTCCATTCTTTGATGTTATCTTCCCATCCCTTTCTCTACCTGCCTCTCCTTGTCGATCTCCATTCTTTGATGTTATCTTCCCATCCCTTTCTCTACCTACCTCTCCTTGTCGTTCTCCATTCTTTGATGTTATCTTCCCATCCCTTTCTCTACTTACCTCTCCTTGTCGTTCTCCATTCTTTGATGTTATCTTCCCATCCCTTTCTCTACCTACCTCTCCTTGTCGTTCTCCATTCTTTGATGTTATCTTCCCATCCCTTTCTCTACCTACCTCTCCTTGTCGTTCTCCATTCTTTGATGTTATCTTCCCATCCCTTTCTCTACCTGCCTCTCCTTGTCGTTCTCCATTCTTTGATGTTATCTTCCCATCCCTTTCTCTACCTGCCTCTCCTTGTCGTTCTCCATTCTTTGATGTTATCTTCCCATCCCTTTCTCTACCTACCTCTCCTTGTCGTTCTCCATTCTTTGATGTTATCTTCCCATCCCTTTCTCTACTTACCTCTCCTTGTCGTTCTCCATTCTTTGATGTTATCTTCCCATCCCTTTCTCTACCTACCTCTCCTTGTCGTTCTCCATTCTTTGATGTTATCTTCCCATCCCTTTCTCTACCTACCTCTCCTTGTCGTGTCGTTCTCCATTCTTTGATGTTATCTTCCCATCCCTTTCTCTACTTACCTCTCCTTGTCGTTCTCCATTCTTTGATGTTATCTTCCCATCCCTTTCTCTACCTACCTCTCCTTGTCGTTCTCCATTCTTTGATGTTATCTTCCCATCCCTTTCTCTACCTGCCTCTCCTTGTCGTTCTCCATTCTTTGATGTTATCTTCCCATCCCTTTCTCTACCTACCTCTCCTTGTCGTTCTCCATTCTTTGATGTTATCTTCCCATCCCTTTCTCTACTTACCTCTCCTTGTCGTTCTCCATTCTTTGATATTATCTTCCCATCCCTTTCTCTACCTACCTCTCCTTGTCGTTCTCCATTCTTTGATGTTATCTTCCCATCCCTTTCTCTACCTGCCTCTCCTTGTCGTTCTCCATTCTTTGATGTTATCTTCCATCCCTTTCTCTACCTGCCTCTCCTTGTCGTTCTCCATTCTTTGATGTTATCATCCCATCCCTTTCTCTACCTACCTCGCCTTGTCGTTCTCCATTCTTTAATGTTATCTTCCCATCCCTTTCTCTACCTAACTCGCCTTGTCGTTCTCCATTCTTTAATGTTATCTTCCCATCCCTTTCTCTACCTGCCTCTCCTTGTCGTTCTCCATTCTTTGATGTTATCTTCCCATCCCTTTCTCTACCTACCTCTCCTTGTCGTTCTCCATTCTTTGATGTTATCTTCCATCCCTTTCTCTACCTACCTCTCCTTGTCGTTCTCCATTCTTTGATGTTATCTTCCCATCCCTTTCTCTACCTACCTCTCCTTGTCGTTCTCCATTCTTTGATGTTATCTTCCCATCCCTTTCTCTACTTACCTCTCCTTGTCGTTCTCCATTCTTTGATGTTATCTTCCCATCCCTTTCTCTACTTACCTCTCCTTGTCGTTCTCCATTCTTTGATGTTATCTTCCCATCCCTTTCTCTACCTACCTCTCCTTGTCGTTCTCCATTCTTTGATGTTATCTTCCCATCCCTTTCTCTACTTACCTCTCCTTGTCGTTCTCCATTCTTTGATGTTATCTTCCCATCCCTTTCTCTACTTACCTCTCCTTGTCTTTCTCCATTCTTTGATGTTATCTTCCCATCCCTTTCTCTACTTACCTCTCCTTGTCGTTCTCTATTCTTTGATGTTATCTTCCCATCCCTTTCTCTACTTACCTCTCCGTGTCGTTCTCCATTCTTTGATGTTATCTTCCCATCCTTTCTCTACTTACCTATCCTTGTCGTTCTCCATTCTTTGATGTTATCTTCCCATCCCTTTCTCTACTTACCTCTCCTTGTCGTTCTCCATTCTTTGATGTTATCTTCCCATCCCTTTCTCTACTTACCTCTCCTTGTCGTTCTCCATTCTTTGATGTTATCTTCCCATCCCTTTCTCTACCTACCTCTCCTTGTCGTTCTCCATTCTTTAATGTTATCTTCCCATCCCTTTCTCTACCTACCTCTCCTTGTCGTTCTCCATTCTTTGATGTTATCTTCCATCCTTTCTCTACCTGCCTCTCCTTGTCGTTCTCCATTCTTTGATGTTATCTTCCCATCCCTTTCTCTACCTACCTCTCCTTGTCGTTCTCCATTCTTTGATGTTATCTTCCCATCCCTTTCTCTACCTACCTCTCCTTGTCGTTCTCCATTCTTTGATGTTATCTTCCCATCCCTTTCGCTACTTACCTCTCCTTGTCGTTCTCCATTCTTTAATGTTATCTTCCCATCCCTTTCTCTACCTGCCTCTCCTTGTCGTTCTCCATTCTTTGATGTTATCTTCCCATCCCTTTCTCTACCTACCTCTCCTTGTCGTTCTCCATTCTTTGATGTTATCTTCCTATCCCTTTCTCTACCTACCTCTCCTTGTCGTTCTCCATTCTTTGATGTTATCTTCCCATCCCTTTCTCTACTTACCTCTCCTTGTCGTTCTCTTCACTGTTCCTTGTAAGATGGTCCTTGCAGGTAAAACACTCAAGAAAAGGGGTCAAACCATTTCATTGTGTGTAACCTTTTTCGTATTGACAGACGTTGATAGCAAGCATCACTGGTCTTTAATTCGGTAACATAGTTGTAGTTGTAGTATTAGTTAGTCGAAGGCCCCGGTATCACCGCAAACGAATTAAAATCTATAATTGAACAACAGTTCGTGCCAGTGGAATCATCCAAATTAACATCTCATTGAATGTTTAAAAAAAAGAAAGGCAGTTGAAGTCCCCATCATAGCAGCCGCAGCACACACCAAATGACATAAGGCGTAGCCGCACCGAAAGTGATTTCAACCGAATTGTCCTTCGTCATACAATATCGTCATACATCGTAAGAAATTGAATATCGAAACATGATCCGGATGAAAATTACAGCTCATGGTGTGCACAGAGCACTAAACTCAGTAGTTCCGGCAGCAAGCCGGACTTGAAATATGAGGAAACTGCAGCAAGAAGCACTTTTCAGATAGAGCCTTAACTGTTCCTGCCGCCTATCCACCATATTCACCGGAAGTCTTCGGTAGTATATTAATGTCTTATGCTTCATTTTGTTTTACTGAAGAGCTCTCGTAGCTGAATCTGGCAATATTGGAATAACAGATCTGACTGCAGTAAGGAACAATTAAGATAATCCCTTCTTCGAGTGATGCTGGCCCGTTATTTTTATTTTTGATGTCCAGGTGCTCCGATCTGATGCCAGATTTTCTCAGCTTCTTTCGTTGAGAGAGAACTCGCCTTAAAGAAACTGCAGTATGGACCCCATGTTTAGCAAAAGTATAGAACCGTTGATGCAACTAGGGTATGCATCAGCCTGAGTCTAGATCTAAGCGTGATTGTCTTATCTTTTCCAAACAGTTCGACCAGATAACTTTATGGGTGTAAATTTAGGATTTAGTTGTCTTTTCATTGTAAAAAAAAATATATAAATAAATAAAAACCCACCATTACGGCATTATCCCATTACCGGAGTCTGCCGGAGGGTGGGGGGGGGGGAAGAGCTTTTATTGCACTGGGAAACAACTGAAAGTCTAAAGACATTAGGTTAAATACAAAAATAAAAATTTTCAACACCAATGTTTAGTCAGTCCTATTATATGGCTGTGAAACATAGAGAACAACAAAATTGACAATAATGAAAATACAGACTTTCATTAATGGATGCTTACGCCGAATAAAAGAATGGAAATGGCAGGACAAAATCACAAACATAGAATTATGGAAATGTACCAGTAAAATACCAGTGCATAAAGAGATACAGTGAAGACGATAGCGCTGGATAGGACACACACTGCGGAAGCCAACTGAGAGTATTATACAACAGGTCTTTTTTTGGAATCTCCAAGGGAAAAGACAAAGAGGAAGACCAAGAAATTCTTGGAGAAGACAGATAGAAGCAGAGATGAAGATGATGGGGAAGACATGTAATGATCTTAAAAGAGTGAGAAGAAACAGAACGACTTGGAAAGTGTTTGTTGAAGACCTAGGGTGCGGTGGATATGATAGGACTGGAGAATAAAGGCCGCTTGTCCAGCATTACAATATTTAATCCTTATTAGTTGGCACGACATGCCTGGTTGGGAGCAGTTCCACATTTTGTAACCCCCCCCCCCCCCCCCCCCCCCATTTTCAGGCCCCGTCAGCGAGGAAGGTTTAGTTGAAAGGATAAACAGAAGTGATAAACATAAGTGATAAACAGAAGTGTTAAACAGAAGTGTTAAACGGAAGTGATAAACGGAAGTGTTAAACAGAAGTGATAAACAGAAGTGATAAACAGAAGTGTTAAACAGAAGTGTTAAACAGATGTAGAGATAGACAATTAACCACATGCTACACAAATTGTGGGAGCCGCGATAGCTCAGTGGTTAGTGAACTGGACTACAAAGGAGAAGAGGTAGGGTTCTATCCAGACTGACAGGTTTCGGGTTTACCCAGCCTTAAATGGGTACCGGATTTTTTCTGGGAAGATAAAGCGGCACGAGCGTAATACATACCGCATTACCACAAAAATCATGAGCCGAAGGTCTATAAAAAATTATGTTCACTAACATCATATTTTCTCTCTCTTTACTTTACCTACTTTACTTTAAGCAAATGGTGAAACTCGGTACTAAATGGTGAAACTCGGCAATACGAATGGTGAAACTCGGTACTAAATGGTGAAACTCGGTACTAAATGGTGAAACTCGGTACTAAATGGTGAAACTCGGCAATACGAATGGTGAAACTCGGTACTAAATGGTGAAACTCGGCAATACGAATGGTGAAACTCGGTACTAAATGGTGAAACTCGGCAATACGAATGGTGAAACTCGGTACTACGAATGGTGAAACTCGGCACTACGAATGGTGAAACTCGGCACTACGAATGGTGAAACTCGGCACTAAATGGTGAAAATCGGCACTACGAATGGTGAAACTCGGTACTACGAATGGTGAAACTCGGCACTAAATGGTGAAACTCGGTACTAAATGGTGAAACTCGGCAATACGAATGGTGAAACTCGGTACTACGAATGGTGAAACTCGGCACTACGAATGGTGAAACTCGGCACTACGAATGGTGAAACTCGTCACTAAATGGTGAAACTCGGCACTACGAATGGTGAAACTCGGCACTAAATGGTGAAAATCGGCACTACGAATGGTGAAACTCAGCACTACGAGTGATGAAACTCGGCACTACGAATGGTGAAACTCGGCACTACGAATGGTGAAACTCGGCACTAAATGGTGAAACTCGGCACTAAATGGTGAAACTCGGCACTACGAATGGTGAAACTCGGCACTACGAATGGTGAAAACAGGAATATCATCCTTAGCGAAAAGAGCAGAACACGTTCAATCATTGCAGAACAAAAATCAATCAGTATATAAACACTTCAAGGATAGCTGAAACGGATAGCAGAACGGATATGGGAATATCCTAACGGTTGTTACGGCAGTCAGAACTAAAGCTAAAGAGATAGATAGTTGTGTATGACATGATCATCTACGCCAGGTGGAACGGCACTTGATGATAATGATATGCTATTAAGTGGTATACAGAGAACATACATCAAAGACTTTTCTTCTTCTCTCCTACCTCATTTACCTTTCAAAGTCGATGGGAGTTATAAACTGCGGTCTTTGCTCTTCTGTCGGCCATAGGGATGTATACATGTGGTAATACAGAAGAATGTTGAGAATACTATGGACAGCAAAGAAGAGCAATATAATCGCTCTGACACAAGCCAAAGCAAAAAGAGAGCTTGTTTCCAACATTAAGAAGAAACAATCATCGATTTTTTTGCAATGCAGTTAGAATGGAACAGCTGGAATATATTGTGACAACTGAGAAAATTGAGGGACGAAGAGAAAGGAAGTAAGGATTTCTTCTGGGAAGGTAAAGCGGCACGAGCGTAATACCGACCACATTACCCCAAAAATCATGTGCCGAAGGTCTGTAAAATATAGGGTCACTAACACCATATTACGCCACTTGGCGTGGCGGGGGCTCTTTACTTGTTTTGTTCTTTTATTGAAGACTTGTGTTCTCGCAACGCTTGTGGAAGGTTCGTTGTGTTTTTGTGTGTTTTTATTTTGTCTGTCTGATTTATAAGGTGGCCAATGCATTTCGTCTGTTGCATAAATGATTAAGTGGAAAAGAAATAAATATTTAACAGTCTGGTTCAAAAAGTAAAAGATCGAGTATTTAAACTGGTATTTACTGCGTTTTCAACCTTTGATGTTGTTTTACTGCTTATCTTAAAGGCTGGACGAAGCAGCTACATTTTTCTTTGAATTGGATAAGTAAGTGGGAATAAGGAATGAACTTGAGATAAGGATAAATTATTGGGTAAGTGGAGGTCTTGGTGATGAGGAGAAGGAGAATGATAATTTTTGGATATAAGAATGTGGGAGTAGTACATGAAGATGAAAGTATGACATGTTTTTGGTAGCGGGATTGAAAGAGTGGAGGTCATGGGCACGGAGAGACAGGGGGAGAGAGAGATAAGAGAGGTAAAAGGATGGAGTGAGGGAGATGAACGTTGAAGGGAGAAAGGATAAGTTGAGAGAATAAAGTAATATAAGAGAACATTGGAGAATTATACGGAGAAATGAGAATATAGTAAGACGAAAAACAGTCTAAGTGTAGAAAAATATTGGATGTTAAACTACGGATCTGTCTGTCTTCTGTCTGTTTAACCTATCGATCAATCTTTTTTGTATATCTGTCTGTTTATGTATGCATATATATATATATATATATATATATATATATATATATATATCCATCATCATCATCAAGTACCAAGCCTGCTGGGGTAGGTGATCATGTCTTTTCACAACTTTTGATCACGACAGTTATTTATCATTTCTGTTGTTGACCTTCTGCCAAGCCATTCTCTTAAGCTGTCTAGTATCTTTTCTCTTTGCTTCCCTCTATCTCTTCGTACCTCAATTTTCCCAGTTGTTACAATATATTTCAGTTGTTCTCTTCTCATTACATGGCCAAAAAATAATGATTGTTTCTTCCTAATATTGGGAATTAGCTCTCTTCTTGCTTTGACATCTTTCAGAACGTTTCCGTTACTCTTCTAAGTATATATATAGTTGTCCAGCGCAACACACCTTGTAGTTATTTAAGAACAAAAATTGACACACGACACATAGTCAAATTGTTGTTGTTGATACATTCGCCAGCTTTCATCTCTGACGAAGTCCATAGAGACTAGGAACTGAATTTTGCGTGTTAGTCCATTTTTCCCTGGCAGCCGTGTGCACAGGGGTCTCTCGCCGCACAGGCAGATAACTCCGACTTCGGAGGTATTCATGATTTTTTCCCGTCGATGAGTAATTGACGTTTCAAGCCGGGCCTCGCTGCTGAGACCAGGGGTGGTTGCCACAGAGAGAAATCATAAATAAAAATCCCAACCGATGTAGCCGAGACATGAACCAACAACCTCTCTGTCTCGAGGCCGGCGTCTTGCCTCGAGACCAACAAGTCCCCATAGACTGGGAATATGTCAAATGAGGAAGAACATCGGAGGGTAGAGCACGAGCAAAGTTTTCCCCACCGACTAATTACTGAAATGTGAAGGGCTCTATATCTAACAAGTTACTAATGATCTGTATAGTCTGGATTTCTTTGTTATACACAAATATTCATACTGTATCATCATCAGGTACCATGCCATTGTAGAACGTTACATTCACCACAGCTCGTCTGAAAGAATCTCTGTCTCTAGTCAGATCTCCCACAGAACGTTGCATTCAAAACAAACCGTCTGAAATAATCTCTGTCTCTTGCCAGATCTCCCACAGAACGTTACATTCACCACAACCCATCTGAAATATCTCTGTCTCTAGTCAGATCTCCCACAGAACGTTACATTCACCACAGCTCGTCTGAAAGAATCTCTGTCTCTAGCCAGATCTCCCACAGAACGTTACATTCACCACAGCTCGTCTGAAAGAATCTCTGTCTCTAGTCAGATCTCCCACAGAACGTTACATTCACCACAGCTCGTCTGAAAGAATCTCTGTCTCTAGCCAGATCTCCCACAGAACGTTACATTCATCACTGCCTGTCTGAAATAATCTCTGTCTCTAGTCAGATCTCCCACAGAACGTTGCATTCACCACAGCCCATCTGAAATAATCTCTGTCTCTAGTCAGATCTCCCATTATTTTGGACATATATTTTATATAGGATAATAAATGATTAACGTTTAACGTGGCTGCACATCGTAGCACATGGAGAGCAAATATAAAAAATGGCACAGCAACTTTCGAGACAGTGCTGATTTTCAAATTCAGACAACATAAGGCGCAAGAGAAAAGAGACAAGGCCAGGTACCGCAAATACACCTTGCTCGTTCTGTGGATGGATCTGTCTGTCAAGGATTGGCCACGAGAGAAGATGTTCAGTAAAGCAGCACCCAGTATGAGACACTAATGTTTTACCAAACTACTGACTTACCATGATTGCTTGCTACCAACCGTCTGTGAGATGGAAGATAGAAAGATAGATAGATAGTATCAGTGAAAGAAATGAAATGGAGGATATAAAGATAGTCGAATATGCTCACATGAAGACAAAGAAAGAACGTGGGCGAGACGTTAAATCATTTTCATTTAAAGATAAAATTATTATAATCCTTCAAGTTGAAATGAAAATAAACATGATTATTTAGCTAAACAGAGCATACTTTTTCCCTACATAATTTACACCTGTATCTTTTATTACACTTTGTTATTGCCGGGAACACACGGTTGAAAATTTCACCTTGACGTACTTGATCAATCTACAAAGAGAGATATTTTTTGTGCAGTATCCCCCCTTTCCCCCTCTTCAAGCTGATTACTTCCCTTTGCCGTCTCCCCTTTAAAGGATATCGCATGGGCGTGGCTGTAACGTGTCAAGGTTAACAGCAAGCTTTGATGTAAGCGCAATTTGGTCTAGAATGTGAGACTTGACGAGGGATTTTATGGCAACCGAGTTTCCTTTCCGCATTCTTTATTCCTGCTCGCTTTGCGGTTTGGTTAGTATGTTTCCAGAGCTACTCTATTCTATTCTATTCTATTCTATTCTATTCTATTCTATTCTATTTTATTCTATTCTATTCTATTCTATTCTATTCTATTCTGTTCTGTTCTATTCTACTTAACATCTTCCAAAACGCGTCAGTAAATTTGTTTGGCAAGGTCGACTACCTTCCATGCCCTAATTAAATACATAGGCGACTATCCTAGACGAATGTCATCGAGAAGAGAACATTTATATCCAGTCGCGTTCCCATTCTAGTTCCCACGAAAAACAATTTGAAAACAAGACATTTGAAACAAAGACTTGGAAACAAAAACAGAAAACAACAAGTTGAAAACAAAAACATTGAAAACAAAAACATTTATAACAAAAACATATTTTACGCGATAGACGACTCTACAAAGTCCTTGTTGTATGGCCCAGTACGATGTTGGTTAATGTCTTGTTGCAGTTATTAAGATCAAACTCCGTGCAGGTCATATTCGGGTGTATAGGCGACAGTTTTTGTGAACCATCATGGGTACACCAAGTCTAGCCTTCACTATCTCTTTCTCTGGTCTCAACGTAAATAGGCAGACCAGGAAGGTAACTAGATGAAGACACTTCTATTCAGGAGCATGCTAGTCGTGGTGGACAAAGACTACATTACAAAAACGTATGGGAAAATAATTGCTGGTGGGAGATACGACAGTGACTACAAACAACATAACGCCGGTCAAGAAGGTCACACAAATAACTCACAAACTATATCATCATCGTCGTCATAATCAAGTACTGGGCCTGCTGGCGTATGTGATCATGTCTCTCCACAACTTTCGTTTCGACAGTTATTTATCATTTCTATTGCTGACGTTCTGGCAGGCCATTCTCTTAAGTTGTCCGGTATCTTTTCTCCCTGCTTCCCTCTATCTCTTCATCCCTCAATTTTCCCAGCTGTTACAATATGACAAGCATGACAGACAAAAAATATGGACTAGATATGAATATCAAAAGGCTAAAACTATGATCATAAACAAAGAAAATTTACAAGACCTACAATTAAATATCAAAGTTGAAGGAATACATCTAGAGACAGTCCAGAGCTACAACTACCTGGGACATACTATAACCAGTGATGGAAAAATTACAACTGAAATAAATAAAAGAATAGGAGTGGCAAAAAGTAATTTCAATGCCATGAAAAATATACTGACATCAAAACAAATAACACCAGGGCTAAAACTAAGAATAGTAAAATGTTACATCTTCTCAATATTCCTGTATGGTGCAGAAACATGAACATTAGACCAGAAAACAGAACAGAAAATTGAGGCCTTTGAAATGTGGATTTATAGAAGAATAGGTAGAATTGGATGGAAAGAAAAGAAAACAAACGATGAAGTCTTAAAACAACTAAAAATGAAGAAAGAACTACTAAACACAATTAGAGCAAGACAAATGACATTTTGTGGTCATGTTAAAAGACACAACAGTCTAATAAAAGTAATATTAGAAGGGAAAATACAAGGTAAAAGAGGCAGAGGCAGACCAAGACTAACATGGACGAGATGATGGTAACATTAAAAGATGGACAAGTCAGCCTATGGCAATCTGCACCATCAAAGCAAGAGACAGAGTGGAATGGCGCTCCATGGTAGCCAACCTTCGATGCGGAGACGGCTCTCAATGATGATGATGTTACAATATGTTACAGTTGCTCCCTTCTCATGACATGGCCAAGAATTGATTACTGTCTCTTTATAATACTGGAAATAAGCTCTCTCTTTTTGCTTTTGCCTCTTTCAGAACATTTTCATTACTTTTCATCTGTTTATAGTGTTCTCAACATTCTTCTGTAAAACTACACTTCTACAGGCTCCAGTGATTTTCATGTCTGTTGTCCAAATTGTCCATGATTCACATCTATATCAGCGTGAATAAATACATGCATGATAACGGATGAACTGGGCCTGCAAAATACAAAACATACGTCACCACAAGACATAGATCAGCTTAGGAAAAAAAGGATTTACATCACCAAGGTTTTGTTACTACCAGACCCAGGGGTCGACCACGAAGAAGATGGATGGATGGAATATTAGAAGCACTTGGAAATATAACAGCAGCAGAGGCGAACAGAAAAGCAAAAGACAGCAAATTATATATCCTCTCGACTCTGAATAACAAATGAGGAAGCAAAGATAAAGAAGAAGAACAATGTTGATTTTAGCAACTGTATACATTTCTTGTTTTCGTTCTTTTCATTACCCCCGAAGAAGGCATCACGGTCGATACGTGAAGTTTAACATTTGAACATATAATATATAATTCTCCAAAGCTGAATTACTCAGTTCTCTTATTTTTACTTCTTTTATGAACGACATGTTGTGTTTACCTCCAACGTTAATTACACAGGCAATTTTTATCATATGAGTTATCTGAGCAATCGAATATGAATATTCTTACCACATATAGTTCTGTACACAGATGGCTTTATATAGCTCTCAGCATGGCCTTATTACATATGTGAATTACATTGGCAACAGTTTGCGCTTTATTTCTTCTATTTTCTTTCGTTAACAAATGACGAAGTTCCGCTTCTGTTTTTATTTCGCCGGTTACATCAATTATGTATTTTCTGCAGCACTCAATTGTGATCTCAGTTCATGCTTTTAACTGCTGTGTTTTTCTTTTTATCTCAGAGTTGCATTTTTGTTATAATCTAGGAATTTTGCATTTATGGATGAAATGTTCTACACTTAGAGCATTCCACTGTATCTTAGAATTGATATTTCATGCCAACCATTCTTCTGTAAAATGGTTTATACATATAATCGGAAGTCATAATACATAGAAGATATAAATAGAGATTATTTTAAGATCCATAAGAGGCATGCCTGGAATAACAGTTAAAAGTCATAATATAAATAATCTAATGTATGCTGATGGTACAGTATTAATCGTTAAGAGTGAAAATGAGTTACAAGAAATGTTTCACATTATAGTGAAGGAAAGTACAAATAAGGGACCTTAAGAGCCACACAAAAAAAACAACAGAGTAATAGTAGCAACAAAGAAAAAGACATCACCGCAGTGCACAATAAAGACAAGCGGAACAATATTAAAACAGGTAAATGAATTTAAATATTTGAGAACTTTGTTAACCTCAGATGGTAGATGTACAACCTAGGTCAGATGCAGAATTGGTCAGGCAAACCAGCTTTCCAAAAAAATGAGGAAGATACTATACAATCCATTTTTGACAATAGAAACAAGAAAAAAGAGTTCTTAAATGTTACGTAGAGCCAGTCTTAACATATGGATGTGAATCATGGACAATAGGACAACAGACAAGAAAATCACTGCAGACTGTAGAAATGTGGTTTTACAGAAGAATGTTGAGAATACCATGGACAATTAACAAAAATAATGAAAATGTTCTGCACGAGGTCAAAGTAAAAAGAGAGCTAATTTGCAATATTAGGAAGAAACAATCATCATTTTGTGGCCATGTAATGAGAAGGAAACAGCTGGAATATATTGTAACAACTGGAAAATTGAGGAACGAAGAGATAGAGGAAGCAAAGAGAAAAGATACCAGACAGCTGAAGAGAATGGCTTGGCAGAAGGTCAACAACAGAAATGATAAATGGCTGATGAGATCGAAAGTTGTGGAGAGACATGATCATGTACGCCAGCAGGCACGATTAGCCATTTCTTGTAACTCATTTTCACTTTTTAACAATTAAGACTGTACCATCAGCATTCCTTACATTATTTGTATTATGACTTGTAATTGTGTCGTTTATTTTTGCTTTCCTTTATTATAATGAAATGTCCCTCACTGTAGTGAAATATGAAAGCAACAAGAAAGTTCTGTCTGAATAGTAAGAAAACAGAAGTAATGGTTATATCAACACCAGCATGCAGCATAAAAATAAAGAGGACAAATTTGAAACAAGTGCAACGTTCGAAATACTTGGGCACAATAATAACATCAGATGGAAGATGCACAACAGAAATAAAAAGCAGAATAGCTCAGGCCAAAATAGCATTTCAGAAAATGAAAAATATCTTATGCAACAAATCTATGTCAATAGAAATGAGAAAGAGAGTTCATCAATACTATATATAGAACCAATTCTGACCTATGGAAGCTAATCATGGACAGTAGATAAACAAATGAAAAGTCGGTTAAAGGCCACAGAGATGTCATTTCTGAGAAGAATGTTGAAAGTTCCCTGGACAGCTAAAAAGACCAATGAGGAAGTTCTCAAAGAGGCCAACACAAAAAGGGAACTCCTATAAAACATCAGAAAGAAACAATCAACATTCTTCGGGCACATCATGAGAAGAGGAAAGTTAGAATACTTGGTTACAGCTGGAAAAATAAAAGGAAAGAAAGATTGCGGACGACAAAGAAGGAAAATACTGCATAGCTTTGTGTCATGGCATGGAAAACAGTCAACAGCAGAACTGATACGATGCACTGTGGATAGAACATTATGAAAGGACATGATCGCCTACTCCAACCGGTATGGCACATGATGATAGTGAAATATACAAAACTAGAAGTGGTACTCAGTTGCATCTAACTGGACTGCTAAATCCTTTAACAACTGCCCAGGAGTGAAACTTCTATGTCATTCTATATCTAGCTAAATTCTTCTTTCTATCTGTTGGTTAATCTTTCTACTATCCATTCTTCACTGGTTTAAGTATCCAGTTATTATCCCAGATGCTAAAGAGACAAATAATAATAAATGCATATTATTAAAAAGGAAAACTTTCGGTCAGAGAAGGAAGGGTTAAATTTACAGCACTAGGAAAAAAAGAGATGCATGATAGCTCAGTGGTTAGTGAACTGGGCTACAAAGGACAAGAGATCGAGTTCGATCATGACCGACGGCTTCCGGATTTTTTCCGGGAAAGTAAAGTGGCACGGGCGTAACGCCGACCACATTACCCCAAAAATCATGTGCCGAAAGTCTGTAATAATTATGGTCACTAATACCATATTCCCTATACATCACTTGGCGTGACGGGGGCTCTTTTCTTTTCTACTTACTTCCTCTAATCACCGTTTACTGTAAACCATTAGATCAATGTGTATTTTTTCTTCATGGAAAGACACAAGCGATTATATGAACTAAAGTAGCGGTGATAAAAAACTGTGTTTTAGAAACGTGGCAAGCCTTGACTCTTATTGAATTTGTGTTTCTATAAATGAAATGATAATATGTCTTTTCATTATCATCATCATTATCATTGAGTGTCGTCTCCGCATCGAAGATTGGCTACCATGGAGCGCCATTCCTCTCTCTCTCTCTCTCTCTCTCTTGCTTTAATGGTGCAGATTGTCATAGGTTGACTTGTCCATCTTTTGATGTTACTCGTCCATGTTAGTCTTGGTCTGCCTCTGCCTCTTTTACCTTGTATTTTCTCTTCCAATATTACTTTTATTATTCTGTTGATCGTTCCTAAAACAATAGTTAGAATTTCTCTCCATGGCTTTCTTTGGATTGTTACGTGATGAGGCTCCTATCTCTTTCACGGTGGTCTGCCATATTCGTCTTTCGTGTTCTGAATATGCCTCATGTGTACCGCACACTTTGTTGTTTTCGCTTTCTGGGCCGTTGATCATTTCTAATTCTTCCGCCCCATCCACCGTCACAGACTTTTCACATTCGGTTTGAACATACCCGACCGGCGCCATTGTTGTCGAAAACTTTGTGTTTGCCTGTCGAACCGAGAACATACGACAGAGAAGAAGAATAAATCATATTCCACTGAAATATGGGTAAAGTTCACAGTCCATCCACTCATCAGAAGTAAAACATACACCAAATGGGGAATATGTCTCTTTAGCACATATTTAAATTTTTTTGTTTGGGCTAGTGTAGAAACATATCATGTATAATCAAGAAAAAGGTGGTCATATGTTGGCCATGTGATGAGAGTGGCATCAAGAGAATCTAAAAGAGTCCTCAAATGGGAGCTATGGGGTAAAAGAGAAAGTAGCAGGCCTATAGGAACGATGTAAAAAAAAAACTAGGGTGAGAGGCAACAACAGTAGGAATCAATTTCCTTGCCATGACTGTGGGTTAATCTAAAACAGGGACGTATAGTGAGATGCGGGTCATGTGGAAACTCTGATATGTAATAGAAGAGAATGTTGGATATAGAGAATCCCGAATTTCAGCCGCTGTTTTCGAAAGGTCGATGGATGAATGGGTGGGCGGGTGGATGGATGGGTTGGTGGGTGGGTGGGTGGGTTGGTGGATGGATGGGTGGATGGATGGGTTGGTGGGTGGGTGGGTGGATGGATGGATGGATGGATGGGTTGGTGGGTGGTGGGTGGGTGGATGGATGGATGGATGGGTGGATGGATGGGTTGGTGGGTGGGTGGGTGGGTGGGTGGGTGGATGGAGGGATGGATGGATGGGTGGATGGATGGGTTGGTGGATGGATGGATGGGTGGGTGGGTGGGTGGATGGATGGGTGGGTGGGTGGATGGATGGATGGATGGATGGATGGATGGGTGGGTGGGTGGATGGATGGATGGGTGGGTGGATGGGTGGGTGGGTGGATGGGTGGGTGGGTGGGTGGATGGATGGGTGGGTGGGTGGGTGGGTGGGTGGGTGGGTGGATGGATGGATGGGCTTGGATGGGTTGATGGGTGGGTGGATGGATGTATGGATAGGTGGGTGGATCGGGTTGGTTCGGGTCGGGTCGGGTCGGGGCAGAATATGGGTGGGTGGGTATGAATGGATGGACATGGATGGATGAATACATGGGCGGACGGATGGACGGACGGTCGGACGGACGGAACGGGCGGGCAAGAAGACAGACATACTCTGTTTACCTTAGGATACCACATTGACATCAATTCATCAACATATTAATCGCCACAATAAACATTGACATATATCCTATATGATTAAACTTACTGCAACAGTAATTACCCTTTCTTCTACCGTCAAGATTACTTTATTTGTAATCGTATTACAAAAATTATTTTCGATTACTTCTTTTTTCTCTGAAACCACAGTAGAGTAGTTATTGAACAGAACTGGTTTACCACTAACAAGAGGTCGGTTATATACACGTCACATCCGGCTTCATGTGACCTTCGGGCGCTTTACCTTCTTCTAGACGAGTCTGGATAGGTCCCGCCTTAAATTATTGTCTTCCAGATTATACATCGTGTCTCACTTGCTACAGAAGCCGTTATTTCCTCAATGACCAAGACCTACTCTAGACCTCCTATTCTGTTTCCTTGCCAGCGTCAAAACAGCATTTCCAACAGAAGCTAGGATCAACTTGTTCCCTGTTGTGGTAGCTGTTAGTGATATAGAAGACCTAGTATAGCAGTACCTCTCGAAAGGACACAGTTACACAGCTTGTCTAACAAGATAGGATCGCAATCTTATTGTAGTGGTGACTATAACTGATATAGAAGACCTAGTAGAGCAGTATAATATTATTATACAGTAGTATAAATGAGGAAGATGCTACGCAATCCATTTTTGACAATAGAAACAAGAATAAGAGTTCTTAAATGTTATGTACAGCCAGTCTTAACACATGGATGTGAATCATAGGCAATAGGACAACAGACAAGAAAATCACTGGAGTCTGTAGAAATGTGGTTTTATAGAAGAATGTTGAGAATACCATGGACTGCTAAGAAGAGAAATGAAAATGTTCTGAAAGAGGCCAAAGTAAAAAGAGAGCTAATTTCCAATATTAGGAAGAAACAATCATCATTTTGTGGCCATGTAATAAGAAGAGAACTTTCTTCTTCTTTTCTCTTTTCACTGATACCTAAAAAGGTGTCGTGGTTTATATCATTTGTCGTTCTTGTGCTGCTCGAATTGTCTGAATTAGTGATTTTCCTTTGTTGTTACATGTCTCTGTCACTGCATCTATCCATCTTCTTCTGGGTCTTCCTCTCGGTCTTTTTCCATGCATTCTCGAGAAGAACGCCCTTGATGGTGATTGGTGAGGATTCATTCTGACCAGGTGACCAAACCATTTAGGTTGTTGTTGTTCTGTATATTCTTGGCAGGGTTTTGTTCCTACTATTTTTCTTATGGTTTCATTTGGTATTCTATCTCTTCTTGTGTTGTTTGTTACTTTTCTCAAGCAACACATCTTTCTTAATTGTGATTTAGAAAGGGTCCATGTTTGACTTTCATAGCATAAAGTTAGTATGAAGATGCTATTTATCATTTGTTGTTTAGCTGGCATAAAAATGTTTGGATGTCTTAGCAATGGTGAAAGCTGGTATGTGACAGCATTTGCTTTTTGTATTCTCATGTCAATTTCTCTGTCTAGTTTTCCATCTTCTGTGAACATTGTGCCTAAATACTTGAATTCCTCTAATTGTTTTATTTCTTTGTCTTTGATCTTGATGTTTAATGGGTGTCTTAATTTGCTTAATGAGAAGAGAACAACTGGAAAAATTGTGGGACGAAGAGATAGAGGGAAGCAAAGAGAATAAAATACCAGATAGCTTAGGGGAATGCCTTGGCAGAAGGTCAACAACATAAATGATAAAGAACTGTCGAGATCGAAAGTTGTGGAGTGATGACTATAGCTGATATAGAAGACATAGTATGGCAGTACATCTAGACAGGACAAGTCACAGTTCTCCAGCCATATATGAAACTTGACAAACTCCTGCATCTCCAGTAAAAGCCGGGGATGTCAAGAAAGCCGTTACAGCCCGCCACACTCAATGTGTTAAATGGCCTAGCCATGACAACATTATGTCAACAACAACAACAACAACAACAACAACAACAACAACAACAACAACAACAACAACAACAACAACCTGAATGAATATTATCAACCTTGGACACGAATGGTGGTCACTTCCAATGAATGTTATAATGACGTCATATTTCCTACAAAATGAAATTAAGCCCACTTCAAATTTGTCTGAAATATCTTCCAGAGTGGTAAACTTATTAAAGAAATTCCGGGTTCAGTAGCGATTGAAACACTCTATATTTGACCACAATTCGTCATCTTGTTTTTCTTAATTTAAACTCGTTGAGCGTAAATCATCAACAATCACATCCCAATCCGTCCTGTTTGATGAATGGCATTCTCTTAGGATTGCTCAATAGAAACAAAAAAAATATAGAGAGCCCGCGTCACGACAAAGTGGCGTACTGGGAATATGGTGTTAGTGACCATACATTTTACAGACCTTCAGCACATGATTTT
Organism: Megaustenia siamemsis; assembly: GCA_032433765.1. NCBI lineage: Eukaryota > Metazoa > Mollusca > Gastropoda > Stylommatophora > Ariophantidae > Megaustenia > Megaustenia siamemsis. The sequence continues at coordinate 37,220,547 of JAVIAB010000145.1, read as the reverse complement.
TGGGGTAATGTGGTCGGTATTATGTAAACCACTCTCTACTATTATATAACCATACATCTGAACCACTTTCTCCTATTATATAACCCTCCATCTGAACCACTTTCTCCTATTATATAACCATCCATCTGAACCACTCTCTACTATTATATAACCCTCCATCTGAACCACTCTCTCCTATTATATAACCCTCCATCTGAACCACTCTCTCCTATTATATAACATTCCCCTGAACCACTCTCTCCTATTATATAACAATCAATTTGAACCACTCTCTCCTATTATATAACCCTCCATCTGAACCACTCTCTCCTATTATATAACACTCCATCTGAACCACTCTCCTATTATATAACACTCCATCTGAACCACTCTCTCCTATTATATAACACTCCATCTGAACCACTCTCTCCTATTATATAATACTCCATCTGAACCACTCTCTCCTATTATATAATACTCCATCTGAACCACTCTCTCCTATTATATAATACTCCATCTGAACCACTCTCTCCTATTATATAATACTCCATCTGAACCACTCTCTCCTATTATATAATACTCCATCTGAACCACTCTCTCCTATTATATAATACTCCATCTGAACCACTCTCTCCTATTATATAATACTCCATCTGAACCACTCTATTTTGTTACATAACACTTCTCCTTAACCACTATCTCTCATATAATAAGTTACCCTCACGCCGCAGCTACCACCCACCTCCCCTTTCCTCGCTCTACGCCTATTCAACCAAAAAAAATTCTCACTGCAGCAACAGCTGCATAGACTACCCATAAAGACCGATATGTACACGAGATCTAACATCCAAATAACGAGGCCTGGTCGAAACAATTTTAGTGGCGTGGGATTATTTGTGCGCACGTGCTTCAATGAATTGTTATACACAGCAAGATTGGTAGTAATACTGAAGCAATAATATCAATTGTTGCTACCCCCTCTCCCCAACCGTTATTTTCCAACAGTACAAGCTAAACATATCATCATCATGTTCCATGCCTGGTGGCGTAAGAGTTAGTGCCCATCTATTCATGTTTAAGAATCGCTGGTCTGGTATGTTTTCCCAGTAGAGTCAACTATGGCTACAAACAGTGCTGCCTGCAGAGTGGCCAGGGTAAAAATTCAGATTTGTTCATGGAACAAAGTTCATTTCAGTCAGGAAATCCCCATTTCCCCTCAACTCGTGTCAGAGCTCTCGCCAAAGCGCGAAGGGAAATTCTGTTGACACGGTCGACTACCTTGCAGGCCTATTCGGCAGCACGGGGGGGGGGGGGGGGGGATTCCAAACAACCTCCATCCAATAGGGAGAGCACAGTCACTTCCTTACTCCAGCTTCGTCGAAAACACACATGTTAAACAATACTTGGTTACAACTGGCAAAATACAAGGACAGAGAGATCACGGACGGCAAAGAGAGAAGTTACTAGATAACTCGGTGTCATGGCATGGAAAACAGTCAACAACAGAAGTGATACTGTTCACTATGGATAGAAGATTGTGGAAGGACATGATCGTCTTCGCTAACCGGAATGGCACATGATGATAATGAACATCTCCCGGCGACTGCTCAGGACAAGCTGCCCTTATTTTCCCGGCAGACTCCAATAATGAGATGAAGTTGTAAAGTAATTTATTTTCTTTTTTTTTCTCACGAAGAAGAAAACTAATAATGAAGTTTTGAGGTTGCTAAAATGTAACGAAAGAATAATTAATCTATTGGGAACAAGACAAACTATAATAATTATTTTTGTTTGTGTATACACAGTGGGACGTTAACTTGATTATTGTTTATCTTGGAAAGGAAGATACAATGTAAACAAGGCGAAGGAATACAGAGTACAAGATGGGCAGAGGAACCTATAAGAGTGTAGAAGTGAGTGTAATGAAAATTTAAAGAAAAAAACGGAAAAGTGGTATGGTAACAGCTTTAAGTAGTAGAGAAACAAAACAAAAGTACCTTATCCCTTTTTCGTTTCTTTTTTAAATTTTCATTATTATCAACTTTTCACCAGCTTCGTATTTCTGTGTATCTTGATGAATGTTGATGCATGTACCTCTTTACCTGAGTGTATCATCAAGGCAATAACCTTTGTTGCGGAGACGGCACACGGTAATGAAGAGAATCTACCAAGAGGTAGATGAAATAACTTTGAGGGGCAGAAACAGCGTTAGCTACCCTATTTCACAATTAATATGTATTAGTACGGTAGTAATGAGTACTTCACTTGCCTGTAACATTGCATGTAAGGGCACAACCTTCACCTTAATCCAATTTCGATTACCGTACTTACTGTTATTGGTGTTCGTAAACTTGATGTTGGCCTCAATTCTTAAAACTCACGTAACATGACCGTTCATACCTCCCACACAGGGCAATACGTCACAACACACATTGACACACTTGTAACTAAATTGATTGTATAAAAGCCACGTGACAAGACAGAACTAACAAAATACAATCCAAGCAGCTATAAACTGCGACTACAATAACATAAGAAATAAGTGATATATTACATATACAATCTTAAACATTCGGGTTACTAGAAACATTTATACACGTGATATGAGAAGAGGATAAAACACGAACAGAAGATAGTAAACTATTTCTCTCGACGCTGGAAGGCAAATTCAGAAAGAAAAGAAGAATGTTATAAATGTGAGTGTGTAATTGCTCATGTTTGTGTTTTGTTTACGAGTGATGTTTGTGTTTTGTTTACCAGTGATGTTTGTGTTTTGTTTATGAGTGATGTTTGTGTTTTGTTTACGAGTAATGTTTGTGTTTTGTTTACGAGTAATGTTTGTGTTTTGTTTACGAGTAATGTTTGTGTTTTGTTTACGAGTAATGTTTGTGTTTTGTTTACCAGTGATGTTTGTGTTTTGTTTACAAGTGATGTTTGTATCTCTCAAGAGCATAACGAAGCAGGGAGCTATATTTCAAGGACATCTACCCACAACTGGGAGCCGTGATAGCTCAGTGGTTAGTGAACAGGACTACAAAGCACAAGTGGTAGGGTTCTATGCTGATCGAAGGCTTCCGGTTTCACCCAGCCTTAAATGGGTACCGGATTTTTTCTGGGGAAAGTAAAGCAGCACGAGCGTAATACCGACCACATTACCCCACAAATCATGTGCCGAAGGTCTGTAAAATTGTATGGTCACTAACACCATATTCCCTATACGCCACTTGGCGTGACGGGACTCTTTACGCTTGTTTTCTTCACTATCCACAACTGCTTACATATGCACGTTTATGTGTAATTGTAATAATGACATTATGACAATGGTTATTGTTATGGTTAAGGAAGGCCCCGGTATCACTGCAAACGAATTAAAATCCATAATTGCTCAACCGCCCGTGACAGTGGAATCATCCGAATTAGTATATCATCTCCAAAACAAAGAAAGGTAGCTGTAGTCCCCATCATAGCAGTCTCAACACACGCCAAAAAACACAAGGCGAAATCGCGCAGAAAGTGAACACAGCCATCTGTTCCCAGTCATACGATATCCTAATTCATCGTAAACAATCGGAATATCGAAACATGATCAAAACGGATGAAACGCACAGCTCAAGGTGTGCACAGAGCACTTAACTCAGTAGCTCTGGCAGCAAGCACAAATTTTATACATATTATATTAATAATTTTTTCTATTGAATATAATAATATTTAATAAATATTAATATATATTTTTGATAAATATTATGGTGATATTATGTGAAAATGCCCCTCATGTTTTCTGAAGGTGGTAAAATCAATAAAGAAATTGACATCCGTGTAGCACCGCAACAAAAATATTTGGACAGCTGTCTCATTTGCTTCAACATAAGCAATACCTATTACATCAAGAAACATATTACACAGAGTATATACACTCCCATACTGCGCTACCAAAGCTAAACATGGACACTACAACTAAGCATGGAAGTAAGCTTGTCACCACAGAAGAGATAAGATGTCAGAAAAGACAGAATTAGAAATGATATTGTAAGAGAAAGAGTAGGCATTGAACCAATCCTAAGCTATCTATATATATATCTATTGACCTTACGAGCCGTAGCCGGCCCATAGGGCGTAGACCAAGATACTCCTTCTCCTATCTGAATTTTTGTTCTAGCAGTTTTCTTTTAAATATATTTTATCAAATCTCGCCATTTGTTTCTGTTCTGTGCAAGCTGCTCTATCTCAATCCTAAGCTACATAGAGAAATAACAAATAAACTGTATTGCCAATTTAGAAAGTGTGCCGTGTGAGTCCTAACTACACAAAGAATATATTTGAAGGGAGAAGAGCAAGATGGAAACCCACTATAATATGGACAGGTAACATCAAAGAAACACTAAGACATCAATTGACAATGAGTGAAGCCGACAAAAGGGTAAGAACCAGAACTTTGTATCTCTCCTCTACACTCAAACGGGTACAAGATGTAGTGAAGAAAGAATGAGAGAAAGATAGACGGAGCGCAGGAAAGAGATAAAAGAAGGAAAGAGAAGAAAGAAAAGAGTGAAAGGTCACCACAAGTGTGTTCGTGTGTATCAGGTACCCTCACAGATGTAATCAGTACCCTCGCATATGTAATTAGTACCATCACGTATGTAATTAGTACCCTCATAGATGTAATTAGTACCCTAATTAGTGTAATCAGTACCCTCACAGATGTAATTAGTACCCTCATAGATGTAATTAGTATCCTCATAGATGTAATTAGTACCCTCATTAGTGTAATTAGTACCCTCGCAGATGTAATCAGCACCCTCACAGATGGTCACAGATCCCAGTTACAGGAATTGAGAATAAGGGGTTTCTAGTTCCCTAAGTTGTCTAACCTTGAAAAATTAAACATGAAGGGTAATTTATTCATAAGGACACGCCACATCAAGGGGTAATTACTCTGCTGGATATTAATCCCCGGATATGATTTTTTGTTTGTTTCGCTTTCGCCGATATTAAAGTTGGAGGTAATCTATTAGAACAGTAACTGTTCTGTTTAGCAAATATCCCAAACCGGATGCTACGTCATTGAGTTATCGTGGATGCATGAAGTAGATGTTTTGAAGTTTTTATCTTTACGCCTTATCTTACAAGCTTTCAACCTTATCACGGTGGTGTTTGTGCCCGGGTTTGCCTTCTCTGATTATCCAAGTTTCTTCGCCATCATTTCGTCGTCTTGGAAAATGTGTCTGCTCACGTTACTAGAATTTCTTCTTCTTCTTCTTCTACCTTTCAGCTCCCTGTGGAGCATAGGTCTTCAACAAACACTTTCCAAGCCGTTCTGTTTCTTGCCATTCTTTTAAGATCATTCCATGCCTTCCCCATCATCTTCATCACTGATTCTCTATGTCGTCTCCAAGAATTCCTTGGTCGTCCTCCATCCAAATTCTTCGCCATCATATCGTCGTCTTGGTACAGGTTTCAGCTCACGTTACTAGAATTTCTCCATAACGAAAATGTTGAAGATGAAGAGCGTCTTGGTCAACTATGATTTTGTGATATTATGCGAGACATCAGTTATAAATCGCTCATTAAATTAAGGGCCAATCAGAGAAAGATAGACGAAGCTCATGTTAAATATCTTGATCCTTCCCGGATCACAGACTTCGGCTAGTGCTTGTTGTGTTTTAATCTCTATTCTTGGCGAGATTCTTATCTAATGAGTCTATGACTGCTATCTTTGCTTGTCTTATAAATGTTCTTTTTTAGTGTGTCTCTCTATGTCTTCCTTCCAAAGGCTTCAATTTTCTGTTCTGTTTTCTTGTCTAATGTCCATGTTTCTGCACCATACATGAATGTTGAGAAGACATAACATTTTGCTATTCTTAGTTTTAGCCCTGGTGTTATTTGTTTTGATGTCAATATAGTGTTCATGACATTAAAATTACTTCTTGCCATTCATATTCTTTTGTTTATTTCAGTTGTACATTTTCCATCAGTGGTTATTTTAAGTCGAAGGTAGTTGTAGTTCTGAACTGTCTCCAGGTCTATTAGAGAATATTAACCGCAGTTGAAGAAAGTAACAAAGTTATCTAATATCATCTCCCTTTGTTGTCCACGATCTCTCTTTCCTTACAATTTGTTAGTTGTAACCAAGCAACCCGTTTTTTTCTCTTCTCATGATATGCCCGGAAAATCCCGATAGTTTCTTTGTGATGTTTTATAAAGTATTTCTGTTTTTGTGTTGACCTCGTTGAGAATTTCCTCTACGCTTTTCTTCTGGCACTTGTAATCAAAACAACGGAGATGAAAAGTTTGTTTTATGGGCTCGTCAGCAGACATATTGATTGGTATAACAATAATAGAATAATATGGGTGGTAGTACGCGGGAAATAGGACAGTGGCAAGGAGAGGCGATTAACTCAAACACTGACGACTACCACCAAGACAGACAACGAAGACCGAGACAGGTATCGACCAGCGAGACAGACAACGACCACCGAGACAGGTATAGACCAGCGAGACAGACAACGATCACCGAGACAGGTAACGACAAACGAGACAGATTTAGACCAGCGAGACAGACAATGACCACCGAGACAGGTAACGACAAACAAGACAGGTATAGACCAGCGAGACAGACAACGACCACCAAGACAGGTAGCGACCAGCAAGACAGACAACGACCACCGAGACAGGTATCGACCAGCGAGACAGACAACGACCACCGAGACAGGTATCGACCAGTGAGACAGACAACGATCACCGAGACAGGCAACGACCACCGAGACAGAAAACGACCATCGAGACAGGCAAATACCATCGTGACAGGCAATGACCACTGAGACAGGCAAATACCATCGTGACAGGCAATGACCACCGAGACAGGCAAATACCATCGTGACAGGCAATGACCACCGAGACAGGCAAATACCATCGAGACAGGCATCGACTACCGAGAAATTTCACTAGATTATTTGATCGAGAAATTCAAAATAACGCCCACTAACTCAAAATCACGCGGACAACAACTGTTATGTTTACGTCTTTGCAAAACTATCGACTCCAACGCTTCAAAAATCATCATTAGAAGATGTTTAGAGATAATCTTAGATCTCCGTCAATAACATAAGCCCTTAACAACAGATGTCAACAAGGAGATCTCGTATTAACATTTTACAACCGTAGATATCAGTGACGGGTGATATCAATAACATATCAAAGGAATCCAGTCTTGTTAAGTAAAAACTGTTGGGGAGAGGGCGGGGAGAGAATCAAACGAAAATCCTAGCAGGAGGAGCATGATAATAGTGGTGGACGTGGTGGATGAAAAATTTGATACAATTGCTGACAGGAAAGACATGTTAAACAATTCTTTAGATACTACAATGCTAGCTATATATCAAAGACATGTTAAACAGTTATTTAGATACTACAATGCTAGCTATATATCAAAGACATGTTAAACAGTTATTTAGATACTACAATGCTAGCTATATATCAAAGACTTGTGGTTGCTCCCGGTTCTTTCATTTACTCGTCGGCATCACACAACCCTGGAGCCGCGATAGCTCAGTGGTTAGTGAACTGGACTACAAAGGACAAGAGGTAGGGTTCGATCCCAATCGACGGCTTCCGGTTCATCATCATCGTTATCGAGTGTCGTCTCTGCAACGAAGGTTGGCTACCATGCAGCACCATTCTGCTCTGTCTCATGCTTTGGTGGTGCAGGTTGTCATAGGTTGATTTGTCCATCTTTTGATGTTACTCATCCATGTTAGTCTTGGTCTGCCTCTTCCTCTTTTACCTTGTATTTTCCCCTCCAGGATTACTTTTATTAGGCTGTTGTGTCTTTAACATAGCTCAAAAATCGCATTTGTCTTGTTTGAATTGTGCTTAGTAGTTCTCTTTTCATGTTTAGTTGTTTTAACATTTCATCGTTTGTTTTCTTTTCTTTCCATCCAATTCTACCTATTCTTCTATATATCCACATTTCAAAGGCTTCAATTCTCGGTTCTGTTTTCTTGTCTAGTGTCCCTGTTTCTGCACCATATAGGAATATTGAGAAAATGTAACATTTTGCTATTCTTAGTTTTAGCCCTTGTGTATTTGTTTTAATGTTAGTATGCTCTTCATGACATTAAAATTACTTTTTGCCATTCCTATTCTTTTGTTTATTTCAGTTGTACATTTTCCATCACTGGTTATTAAGATTGTGCTTCCTGTTCACCCAGCCTTTAATGGTTACCGGATTTTTTTCTGGGAAAGTAAAGCAGCACGGGCGTAATACTGACCACATTACTCCAAAAATCATGTACCGAAGGTCTATACAAATTATGGTCACTAGCACCATGTGCCCTACACGCCACTTGACGGGGGTACAAAAAAAACTATAAAGAAATCACGTGACATAATCGTAAAACAGGACTTCAAATATTTTAACAATATCATACACATAAGATACACAGAAGATTAAACCTGGTGTCTATGTTTCTTGAGATTTAAACCCTTAAAGCTTTGTTAATGTTATAGCGTGCAAGCTACTGATTAATGTGTACATCTATGTCAGAGGAAGCATATGAGAGGAGGAAGAAAAGCTACAGGGACAGAATGGAAAGAGAGAAGAGAAAAGCGAAGCACAGGAGAAAGAAAAAAGAGGAGAGGGGGGGAAATGTTAATGGAGACGAAAAAATATATAGTGGAAGGAGAAGGAAATGATGAAGTTGGAGGAGAATGGAAAGATACATTTGGAGGAGAATTGAAAGACGAAATTGGAGGAGAATGGAAAGATGGATTTGGAGGAGAAAGGAAAGATGAAGTTGGAGGAGAAAGGAAAGATGGATTTGGAGGAGAATGGAAAGATGGAGTTGGAGGAGAAAGGAAAGATGAAGTTGGAGGAGAAAGGAAAGATGGATTTGGAGGAGAATGGAAAGATGGAGTTGGAGGAGAAAGGAAAGATGAAGTTGGAGGAGAAAGGAAAGATGGATTTGGAGGAGAATGGAAAGATGGAGTTTGAGGAGAAAGGAAAGATGAAGTTGGAGGAGAATGGAAAGATGGAGTTGGAGGAGAAAGGAAAGATGGATTTGGAGGAGAATGGAAAGATGGAGTTGGAGGAGAAAGGAAAGATGGATTTGGAGGAGAATGGAAAGATGGAGTTGGAGGAGAAAGGAAAGATGAAGTTGGAGGAGAATGGAAAGATGGATTTGGAGGAGAATGGAAAGATGGAGTTGGAGGAGAAAGGAAAGATGAAGTTGGAGGAGAATGGAAAGAAGAAGTTGGAGGAGAATGGAAAGAAGAAGTTGGAGGAGAATGGAAAGATGGAGTGGAGGAGAAAGGAAAGATGGATTTGGAGGAGAATGGAAAGATAGAGTTGGAGGAGAAAGGAAAGATGAAGTTGGAGGAGAAAGGAAAGAAGAAGTTGGAGGTGAATGGAAAGAAGAAGTTGGAGGAGAATGGAAAGATGAATTTCGAGAACAAAAAGATGATGCTGAATGCGAACGAAAAGCTGAAGTCGAAGGAAAATAAAAATGAAGTTGAAGGATAAGAGAAAGAAAAAGAGTAAGTGAAAGGAGTAGAAAATGTATACGAAGTGGAAAGAGAACAGAAAAAGAGGAGATATTTAAAAGAAGAAAAAGAAACAAATAAAGTGGAAGGAAAGAAAACAGAATAAAAAAGTAGCTCTGGTGCAACAAGTTAGCATACCCCCTCTCCCCTCCTTTCAACCTCCGTTCTTTTATCGTGTTGTCCTTGACCTAATTAAAATCAGGTTACCACAAACAGATGCGAAATTTTGATGGTATAACGAAAACAGGAACGGAAGCCGCTATTATTTTACGTCTCGATAGAGCAAACAATGATCGGCTTGCAATTTCTGTATTTCTTTCTTTGTTTTAAAGGAAACATGTCGGCTGACGTAACTAGCTTGAAGAAAGATTTGAGACTGTTTGTTTGTGGGTGCCCATTTGTTGTGCTGCGATTGTGCTTTTGTTGTGTAACTTACAACATGGGTGCCTTTGTGTCCCGTTTATAGAACTGGAACGTTTTATTTCTGAAGGTCACTAGGTTTGACAACACGTAATGGTGGATGCTGTTCAGGTATAGTTCCTACTACTACCACCACAGAAATAAAAAGCAGAATACATCACAGACCAGACAGCACTTACAAATAAAACACTTTAAAAAATGTGTAATTTTTACTAGTCTATGTCAATAAAAGTAAGAAATATTTCATGTAACTTTATCCAATTCTATCTCAATAGAAGTAAGAAAGAGAGTTCGTAAAACTTTATCAATTCTATCTCAATAGAAGTAAGAAAGAGAGTTCGTAAAACTTTATCAATTCTATCTCAATAGAAGTAAGAAAGAGAGTTCGTGACACTTTATCCAATTCTATCTCAATAGAAGTAAGAAAGAGAGTTCGTAAAACTTCATCAATTCTATCTCAATAGAAGTAAGAAATGGAATCCATTGATGATATATAGAGTCAATTCTGCTCACATATTGCTGTTGTTGTTGCGTTCGCCATCTTTCAACTCTGAAAAAGTCCCTAGAGACTAGGAACTGAATTTTGCGTGTTAATCCATTTTTCTCTGGCAACCGTGTGCACAGGGCTCCCTCGCCACACAGGCAGATAACTCCGACTTCGGAGGTACTCATGTTATTTTTCCGTCGATGAGTAATTGACGTTTCACCGGGGCCTCGCTGCTGAGACCAGGGGTGGTGGCCGCAGAGAGAAATCATAAATAAAAATTCCAAATGGTGCAGCCGGGAATTGAACCCACAACCAAACCCACTAATCAAACAATTTACATGCTACCGTCTGTAGTACACAGTCAGACCTGAACAGGTATCATAAAATAAAATAACCGCACTGCCTTATGAGTGAGACTTTTTAATCAGTGTGGACCTCGGTAGCCTAGTTGGTAAAACCACCCGACTGGACTACCGACGTTCAGACAACCTGTGTTCGATTCCCACTGGGAGCAGTGTGAGTTGTACTCGTAGTTGGGGACAAAAAATACCCCCGCGGTCGACCCAGCCGCTGGCAGAAATGGGTACCAGAGTAATACTCTGGGAAGGTGAAGAGTGCCCTCTCGCAAGGTGAGTTTCGATGCTTGAAGCGACACTATCCAGAAGTCTCCGAACACTTCTGGATAGGCGGCCAAGCACATATGGGTGGAAACTCGCGTGCTAAGACGCTGATTCAGGTCTCCTACTTTACCTCTACCCTTACACGGGGAGACAACCGCACATAAATTAACGGAAGGCAAGGGTAAGCCACCGTCGTAAACTCTTTGTACAGTCATAAATCTCCTGGAACTAACGTGGATATAATTGTTATAACCATCTCTCAGTTCTTATTTCTTTTTTTTTCTTTTTCATAATTTTCCCATTTTCATGTCTTAGTTTAACTTCACTTTCTTTGTTACATCACTCTTCTTCTCCTGCTGTTTCTTTCTGTTTTTTTTAAATTTCATTCTTTCTCTTCGTTCTTCTTTATCATTCTATTTCAGTTCATCATCATTATGTGTCATGCCGGTTGGCGTAAGTGACCATGTCCTTGCACAATCTTCTATCCACCGTGCATTGTATCAATTATGTTGTTGACTGTTTTCAATGCATTGACACTAGACTATCTAGTATTTTCTCTCTTTGTCGTCCGGGATATCACTTTCCATGTATTTTGCCAGTTGTAACAGGGGTTCCAACTTTCATCTTCACATGATGTGCTCGAAAATTGTTGACTGTTTCTTTCTGATATTTCTTAGGAGACCCCTGTTTGTGTTGGCCTGTTTGGAAATTTCCACGTTGGTCTTTTTAGCTGTCATGGAACTTACAACATTCTTCTGAGATATCCCATCTCTGTGGCCTCTGCCTCGCCTACATTTTCATCTTTGTTTATTATTCTTCTTCTTTGTATAGATTTACCCACATCATCTTCTACTTCACTTTGATTTCTTTCACCCCTGAAGCACACATCGATGAAACAATCTACAGTTCCTGGTATTTTAAGGCTAGTGACTCAATCTCAGTACATTTCCCAGTTTGCAGAGTGCCGGAGGTCTGGTCCACACTGGGAATCTCTGTTTGAACTCTTCATCATCATTATCACATTAGAATACCTCGTATTTTATTCCTGATTTCAAACCATGGAAGTTCTTATGTCGGTTTTGAAGTCTTAACTGAGGAACTAACACACCCATAGCTCAGCACATACTATTCTGCAAGGAACAGTGAAAGGAGTGAGAAGATAAGGTAGGAATAGTTAGAGATGGGAAGATAACATCAAAGAATATACTGTTCTCAACCACCCATGAATCCCAACGAATGTCTGAAGATGGAGTGAAATGAAGAACGTTGAATAAGTATGGCAATAATGCCCCAACAACAGCCCGGACATGGGACGACCAAGAAGAAGTATACCCATATATAAGTGCTACCTGTTTTACGAGATATTTGAGCACCTTTGCTCCTGGTGCATCGATTTTCTTCTTTCTCAATTCTGCGTAGGCCCGACAATTTCTTCATTTCGTCTTCCACACGTAAAACCTCAACTTTTCAATTGAAAAAATAAAGATTTTGATCATAATTCTCGAAACTTTATTTTTGTGAGGTACCCAATTTTAGCAATTTTAATCCTCTATACTATTTGAGAAAGCAAGAAGAAAGGTCTCAGTCTGAATAGCAAGAAAACAGAAATAATGGTCATATTGAAGAAACAATCATCACCAGCATGCAGTATAAACATAAATAAAACAAATTTGAAACAAGTGCAAAGCGTCAAATATTTGGGCACAATAATAACATCAGATGGAAGATGCCCCACAGAAATAAAAAGCACAATAGCTCAGGCCAAAATAGCATTTCAGAAAACGAAAAATATCTTTTGCAACAAATCTATGTCATTAGAAGTGAGAAAAAAAGTTAATCGATGCTACGTATAGAACCAATTCTGACCTATGGAAGCTAATCATGGACAGTAGACAAAAAAAATGAAAAGTCGGTTAGAGGCCACAGAGATGTCATTTCTCAGAAGAAGGTTGAAAGTTCCCTGGACAGCTAAAAAGACCAATGAGGAAGTTCTCAAAGAGGCCAACACAAAAAGGGAGCTCCTAAAATAACATCAGAAAGAAACAATCAACATTTTTAGGGCACATCATGAGAAGAGGGACGTTGCAATAATTGGCTACAACTGGCAAAATAAAAGGAAAGAGAGATCGCGGACGACAAAGAGAGAAAATACTGGATTGCTTGGTGTCATGACATTGAAAACAGTCAACAACAGAACTGAAACAATGCACTGTAGATAGAAGATTGTAGAAAGACATGATCGCCTACGCCAACCAGTATGGCACATGATGATGATGTTCCAGATAGTACGACTTATAACACACAAGTCCATTTTACTTCGGACTTGCTTTTTTCTAATCTCCCTTTTACTCTTTTGATAGATCACTTTTATTATAGGTAATTGCAAGCCATTCTTTCTAGATAGACAAATTGTTCTATTTGTTGCTTCTGTATGTATGAGCAACCACGAAGAGGTATAAGGTAAATGAGTCTTTATCTATTTTGGTTTACATATTCTTGCATCAGTGGTCAGCAATAAGACGGTGACCGTTCTCAACTTATGACGTGTTAGCTACTTTATTACTAACCGGATATGTGTCATCATCATCATCATCGAGTGCCGTCTCGACATTAAAGGTTGGCTATAATGGAGCGCCATTCTGCTCTGTCTCTTGCTTTGATAGTGCAGATTGTCATAGGCTATTCTGTCTACCTTTTGATGTTACTCGTCCATGTTAGTCTTAGTCTGTCTACTACCTTGTATTTTCCCTTCCAAGATTACTTTTAGCAGACTGCTGTGTCTTTTAACATTCTCCAAAAAAAATTAATTTGTCTTGTTTTAATTGTGTTTAGTAGTTCTCTTTTCAATTTTAGTTCTTTTATGACTTTATCGTTTGTTTTCTTTTCTTTCCATCCGATTTTTCCGATTCTTCTATACATCGACATGTGAAAAAATATGAGTACCTCCTAAGTCGGAGTTATCTGCCTGCGAGGCGAGGGACCCATGTGCACACGGCATCCAGGAAAAAACGGATTAACACACAACATTCAGTTCCTAGTCTCTAGGGACTTCGTCAGAGATAAAAGTTGGCGAACGGAAATTAAAAAACTCGACATTTCAAAGGCTTAATTTTCTGTTCTGTTTTCTTGTCTAATGTCCATGTTTCACTACCATACAGGAATAATGCATGTATTAGAATACATGCTTTAATTGTTCATGTTACCTTTAGATACATGTCTTTAGCAAGTGTATGAGATGGACAGCTGCCGATCTTAATGAACTCTCACCTTGTTTGAGATGTGAGATCAATACAAACGCGCTGACAAGACACACCTCTCATAATTGTGTGTTTTGTCTGTCTATGAGTGCACGTTGTACTGTGTGTGTGTTCTGTGCGGTGCTGTTATTGTTTCCTCTTCATCGTCTCCTCCTCTTCGTCTTCTGCTCTTTATATCTTCTTCTTCCTCTTACTCTCCTTACTTTTCCTCTTCGTTTTCTTCCGCTTCATCCCTTTTCGTCCTCTTTCTTCTTTTTGCCCTTCATACCTTCTTCTTCTCCTCCTCTTCTTCCTCCTCTGCTTCCTCTTCTTCTTCATGCCTTCTTCCTCTTCTTCTACTCCTTCATCTTCTTCTTTTCCTCTTCCTCCTCCTCCTTCTTCTTCTCATCCTAACGTTTCTCCTTCTTCATCTTATCGTTCCCTTTCTCATTTGCCTTTCAGCGTCGAGGGGAGATATAATTTGCGGATGTTTCCATTCTGTTCGCCTCTGCTTCTCTTACATTTCCAAGTAGTTCTGCTGTTATGTCAATCCATCTTTTCCGTAGTCGGCCCTTGAACCTCATATTCTCGCGAACTTTATTAAAATATCGTTGTGTTGTGTTTTGCATTTTCTGTCTTATCACCTTTCCAAACCATTTGATCTGCTGTATCTTTCTTTATTCTATATTGTGTTTTACCGCCAATTGGAGAAAGGTCATAATCATTTTTTAAAATGTTAATTGATTTTCATGAAAACAATCAGATATGAGTCGCTGCTTGCTTTCAAGTCTACCACGGCATGAGTTTTGCCAGGCCCGAATTCTGCACAAACTTCTCAATTGAAAGAAAATAGTTCTTGAAGTCATAATAACATTCGACGTATTTATATGTATCATTCATAAGTATCATATCATGATATATGTATCATTTATATGTATCATAAGTATACATTCTACTTCATATTTCCCATCCCATAATTTGTGGGGGTCGTATGGGCACCACTGACAGACTTCGTCAATCTTCTCCATTTCTCTCTATTCTCATTTATTCTTTGGGGTTGTATAAAGTCGATGCCTGTCAGTTTCTTGATGTTATTTTCCCATCTCTTTCACAGTCTACCTATCGTTCTCACGTCTTGTACAGTTCCCATCACAATGGTCATTGCTATTCTACACCAGTGGAAGTATATTTAATATTACCCGCGTGATCATCTGTACATATATCACATCCCCTAGCGGTTCAACTCTCAATCATCTAGTTATTATCCAACAGTTTCGACACGAAATTGTTAATCTCTTTCCATAAATTATTGTTTCCTTTTCAATTTCTTTTTCTTTTAACCTTCCACATTCTAGCATGGACAGGAGATATAGTTTTCCGTCTTAGAGGCTACAGAACAGAGAATTGAAGCCTTTGAAATGTGGATATGTAGAAGAATAGGTAGAATTGGATGGAAGGAAAAGAAAACAAAAGATGAAGTTTTAAAACAACTAAAAATGAAAAGAGAACTACTAAACACAATTAGAACAAGACAAATGAGATTTTTGGGCATGTTAAAAGACACAACAGCCTACTAGAAGTCTAAAAGTAATATTGGAAGGGAAAATACAAGGTAAAAGAGGCAGAGGCAGATCAAGACTAACATGGACGAGTAACATCAAAAGATGGACATGTCAACCTATGACAATCTGCACCATCAAAGCAAGAGACAGCGCATAATGGCGCTCCATGGTAGCCAACCTTTTTTGCGGAGACGGCACTCGATGATGATGATGAGGCTCTCTTCCTGTTGTTTCTTCGTATTTCTAATATTCCATAAATCCATCTTTTTAGCGACTGGCCCTTGCTCGTGACGTTTTCACATCATGTATTGAAGGCTAACTTTGTACTTTGTTAATCTTTCTGTCTTATCACGTGACCAACCCATTTTTATCTGCTTTTTTTATGTATTGAAAGGCGGAAATTATTTATAACTTTGTACTCTCTACAATCATTGAACGCTTGGCTAAATTACTCAACATTTTCAACGGGAAAGGAATCTAGTCCATTCCCCAGTTTTTTTTTTTTTTATTGCTTTTTTTTTTTCCTTGCTTTTTTTTTCTCCTTGCCAATCTTTGCTACCAAAACAGGCCGCGAGAAAACACGCACAAGGCATTGTGTAGAAGTATGAAAGGTTTGTCAGTTGATTATAAAGGCTAGCCTAGATTTGGTCGCTACTGCGGGACAGCGTTGCCTGACGTGGGAGGGTGCACCGTCTTACCAGTGCCGGATAATCAATTAAATCCCCAAGAAATGCACATCTGTGGCACATCGATTTGATTTACTGAATTGTCCTCGTGATTTGTGTTTCTAGGCTCTTCTGTGAGACGTGTTGTTACGTTCATTCTTGTTATTCTTTATATGACGGTTATTACGTTTTTTAACAAGCCTTTACGTTGTACTATCTCTCTTTAGTTGAGTGGATAAATCATCTTCATTACTAAATGGACAGCTCCATTAAGCTCAGACCAGCACGTGTTCCCAGAATGACTAGCGAAAACACAGAAGCTGGCTTCAGCATAAACGTACGGACTCTGCAGCAATTCGAAGAATTTAACTTCTGACATAGTAGATTAGTCCATTGCTCTATGTAAACGATTAGTTCATTTGTTCGATTGCTCTTAACAAAAGATTAGTCCAATGCTCTATGTAAACGATTAGTTCATTTGTTCGATTGCTCTCAACAAAAGATTAGTCAATTGCTCTATGTAAACGATTAGTTCATTTGTTCGATTGCTCTCAACAAGAAATCTAAACGTTTCTCTCAAGAAAAGATTAGTCCATTGCTCTATGTAAACGATTAGTTCATTTGTTCGATTGCTCTCAACAAAAGATTAGTCCATTGTTCTATGTAAACAATTAGTTCATTTGTTCGATTGCTCTCAACAAAAGATTAGTCCATTGCTCTATGTAAACGATTAGTTCATTTGTTTGATTGCTCTGAACAAAAGATTAGTCCATTGCTCTATGTAAACGATTAGTTCATTTGTTCGATTGCTCTCAACAAAAGATTAGTCCAATGCTCTATGTAAACGATTAGTTCATTTGTTCGATTGCTCTCAACAAAAGATTAGTCCATTGCTCTATGTAAACGATTAGTTCATTTGTTCGATTGCTCTCAACAAAAGATTAGTCCATTGTTCTATGTAAACGATTAGTTCATTTGTTCGATTGCTCTCAACTAGAAATTACAACGTTTCTCTCAAGAAAAGATTAGTCCATTACTCTCAACAAAAGATTAGTCCATTACTCTCAACAAACGATTAGTCCATTGCTCTCAACAAAAGATTAGTCCATTACTCTCAACAAAAGATTAGTCCAATGCTCTCAACAAAAGATTAGAACAGTGCTCTTAACAAAAGGTTAGTCCATTACTCCCAACAAAAGATTAGTCAATTGCTCTCTACAGAAGATTAGATAAGTGTTCTCAACAAAAGATTAGTCCATTGCTTTCAACAAAAGATTAGTCCATTGCTCTCTACAAAAGATTAGTCCATTACTCTCAACAAAAGATTAGTACAATACTCTCAACAAAAGATTACTCTATTGCTGTCAACAAAAGATTAGTTATATTACTCTCAACAAAAGATTAGTCTATTACTCTCAACAAAAGATTAGTCCATTACTCTCAACAAAAGATTAGTCCATTGCTCTCAACAAAAGATTAGTCCATTGCTCTCAACAAAAGATTAGTCCATTACTCTCAACAAAAGATTAGTCCATTACTCTCAACAAAAGATTAGAACAGTGCTCTTAACAAAAGATTAGTCCATTACTCTCAACAAAAGATTAGTCAATTGCTCTCTACAGAAGATTAGAAAAGTGTTCTCAACAAAAGATTTGTCCATTGCTTTCAACAAAAGATTAGTCCATTTCTCTCTACAAAAGATTAGTCCATTACTCTCAACAAAAGATTAGTCTATTACTCTCAACAAAAGATTAGTCCATTACTCTCAACAAAAGATTAGTACAATACTCTCAACAAAAGATTACTCTATTGCTCTCAACAAAAGATTAGTCCCTTACTTTCAACAAAAAATTAGTCCATTACTCTCAGCAAAAGATTAGTCCATTACTCTCTACAAAAGATTAGTCCATTATTCTCAACAAAAGATTAGTCCATTACTCTCAATAAAAGATTAGTACAATACTCTCAACAAAAGATTAGTACAATACTTTCAACAAAAGATTAGTCCATTGCTCTCAACAAAAGATTAGTCCATTACTCTCAATAAAAGATTAGTACATTGCTCTCAACAAAAGATTAGTCTATTACTCTCAACAAAAGATTAGTCTATTACTCTCAACAAAAGATTAGTACATTGCTCTCAACAAAAGATTAGTCCATTGCTCTCAACAAAAGATTAGTCTATTACTTTCAACAAAAGATTAATCCATTGTTCTCAACAAAAGATTAGTACATTACTCTCAACAAAAGATTAGTATATTTCTCTCAACAAAAGATTAGTCTATTACTCTCAACAAAAGATTAGTCCATTACTCTCAATAAAAGATTAGTACATTGCTCTCAACAAAAGATTAGTCTATTACTCTGAACAAAAGATTAGTCTATTACTCTCGACAAAAGATTAGTACATTACTCTCAACAAAAGATTAGTCTATTACTCTCAACAAAAGATTAGTACATTACTCTCAACAAAAGATTAGTCCATTGCTCTCAACAAAAGATTAGTCTATTACTCTCAACAAAAGATTAGTCCATTGTTCTCAACAAAAGATTAGTGCTTTGCTGTCAACAAAATATTAGTCCGTTGTACTCCGCCACCAAGCGCGGCTCAACCCAAAGCAGGCGGGCCTCTTGTGGCCCGCGAGATCAATTTCAGTAGCCCACGGATAACTTCAGCTGTACTCATTAACAGACGATAAACCAATACTATAATTTTAAAGTTGTGGGTAACAGGAAAGAGAGTGAATCTTTTCTGCAGGTTCAATGTTTCCCGTCGTACAAAATACTCTGGATTCGTGTGGCCGATGCTTCATGAAATATAACAGGTGATAGCACATACGACTATGCCGAATGATTAAAATGTGACGATTTGTCTAGTAACGCTAATTTTGTGCCGTGTAAATTTAGATTACTGCGGATGTTGGTCGATTCAGGGCCAGTAAGTATGAAATTCACCAAAATGTTGCGAAATTTCCAGCAAATGGTTCTTCTAGACTACATGTTCTGATACATAGACGACACCAAAGCTTTTGATAGAGTACACCACAAACAAGGGTGCACCAACCACATTACCCCAAAAATCATGTGCCGAAGGTCTGTAAAAGTTATGGTCACTAACACCATTTAGGCTATACGCCACTTGGCGTGACGGGGTTACTTTACTTTACTTTACACCACAAACAACTTATAGAATGCCTAAAAGAGGTATATCTAGATGACATGAACATACGACTAATATGTAATTTATACTGGGATCAAACGGCAATAATAAAATATAACAAATAGAATTCTACACCCATTGATATAAAAAGAGGAGTAAAACAGGAATGCATCCTATCACCAAGCTTGTTCAATCTATACACTGAGCAAATCTTTAAAAACATCATAGAGATGCCAGGCCTAAACATTAATGGAAAGTTAATCAATAACCTAAGATATGCTGATAATACTGTTCTACTAGCAGAAAATCCTAAAGACCTACAACAATTACTTAATTAAATAAACATGACATGCAAAAATATGGACTATATATGAATATCAAAAAGACTAAAACTATGATCATAAACAAAGAAAATACTCAAAACCCACAAGTGGATATAAAAATTGAAGGAATAGACCTGGAGACAGTTCAGAACTACAACTACCTTGGACATACTATAACCAGTGATGGAAAATGTACAACTGAAATAAACAAAAGAATAGGAATCGCAAAAAGTAATTTTAATGTCATGAAGAACATACTAACATCAAAACAAATAACACCAGGGCTAAAACTAAGAATAGCAAAATGTTATGTCTTCTCAACATTCCTATATGGTGCAGAAACATGGACACTAGACAAGAAAACGGAAGAGAGAATTGAAGCCTTTGAAATGTGGATATATAGAAGAATGGGTAGAAGTGGAGGGAAGGAAAAGAAAACAAACGATGAAGTCTTAGAACAACTAGAAATGAAAAGATAACTACTAAACACAATTCAAACAAGACAAATGCGATTTTGGGCCGTGTTAAAAGACACAACAGCTTACTAAAATTAATCCTGGTGGGGAAAATACACAGTAAATGACGCAGAGGCAGACCAAGACTAACATGGATGAGTAACATCAAAAGATGGTCAAACCAGCCTATGACAACCTGCACCATCAAAACAAGAGACAGAGCTGAATGGCGCTCCATGGTAGCCAACCTTCGATGCGGTGATGACACCCGACGATGATGATGGTGATGGTTGTTCTAACGCGGGTGGGTAGGTGTAGGGAAAGTGTTTAACTATCGGCCACACTGACCGTTCATGGCTTCAAATACATCGAGGAGAGGTTGATTCACAGCTTTTGATATAATGCCAGACTTTGGAACAAAACTATCAAATTACTGGGAGGGTCTTATCTGAAGGTAGATAGGACTGATCTATAAGACTGATCACCATCAGGTTTTATTATTAGAGAGAGAGAGAGATCTGGCGGGCAGGAAGAGGAAACACTGTGACTAAAATATTAATGTTAAACTTCTGTGCATGAAGCTGAGCAATAGAAAATGTCTGAGACTGGAAACCCCAAACAAGATAAGATAAGATAAGATAAGATAAGATAAGATAAGATAAGATAAGATAAGATAAGATAAGATAAGATAAGATAAGATAGGTCGGTAAATTGGATTGGGTGGATGGATGGATGGATGTATGAGACAGATTGAGATTAGATTAGATTAGATTAGAATAGAATAGAATAGATTAGATTAGATTAGATTAGATTAGATTAGATTAGATTAGATTAGATTAGATTAGATTAAGTTTAGGCTAGGCTAGACGTGCCAGGCCAGACCCAGACCTAGACCCAGACCCAGACCCAGATAGTGATCAATGATTGAGCAGCCCAAAAATATATGCTCCAGTAAAACAGATCAACATAACAAACACTACTCCGAGAGTCATCATCATCATCGAGTGCCTTCTCCGCAACGAAGGTTGGCTACCATGGATCGCCATTCTACTCTGTTTCTTGCTTTGATGGTGCAGGCTGTCATAGATTGACTTGTCCATCTCTTGATGTTACTCGTCCATGTTAGTCTTGGTCTGCCTCTGCCTCTTTTACCTTGAATTTCCCTTCCATTATTACTTTTAGTAGGCTGTTGTGTCTGTTAACATGCCCCCAAAATTTCATTTGTCTTGTCTTAATTGCGTTTAGTAGTTCTCTTTTTATTTTCAGTTGTTTTAAAACTTCATCGTTTGTTTTCTTTTCTTTCCATCCAATTCTACCTATTCTTCTATAAATTCGGCTTCAATTTTCTGTTCTGTTTCCTTGTCTAATGTCCATATTTCTGCACCATACATGAATATTGAGAAGATGTAACATTTTGCCATTCTTAGTTTCAGCCCTGCTGATATTACTCCGAGAGTCACTCAATAATAAACGATAGTTCTACGAGTATCTACCAGGACCAACACATTGTCTCGATATCTTTTGTGGTGCAGTTTTTTTACAGCTGACATAAATAGCAACGGTTAAACATACTTCCAAGCAAGCTGTCGTGCTCAATACTTTCATGGCTTACACAAACCATACTTTATTTCCTCTCTTGTGTTTTCCCTACTTTCTGTATTTCTTTCTTTGTTTCTTTGTTGGTTTGCTTGTTTCTTTCTTTCCTTCTTTTATCCTTTCTTTCTATCTTTCTTTTATACGTTCCATTTTCACTCTGCTTTCCTACTTTCTTTCTCTCCATCTTGCTTTCTTTCTCTCCTTCTTGCTTTCTTTCTCTCCATCTTGCTTTCTTTCTCTCCTTCTTGCTTTCTTTCTCTCCATCTTGCTTTGTTTCTCTCCTTCTTGCTTTCTTTCATGTATTCGATCCTTTCTTTAACATTGCCTTCCTACTTTCTTTCTTTCTCTTTGATTTTTGTTTCTCTTTCTTGCGTGTACTCAACGATTGGAACAGAAGGCATGTTGGTCTTTGTCATCCGCCCTTAAAAAGACGTTAACTAGGTATAGAAGCGCGGTGTTGTGGCTGACTTGTAATCTGGGATATTTGAGCCCATCAGCTCATGACGTCAGACATCAATACGACAATTTGAGTACCAGAGTGCCTTCCCTCTTCGGCCACTATTCACTTGGCCAGAATGGATAACTTGTTTGCAGGAGCACCACCAGGAGGCGGGATAGAGTCAGGATCATCCCTGTTGTTTGCGGATCCGGACACACGCGGTCAGCTATGGTTCATTGACCACTCTCAGCTCATTCCCCGGTGCCTGTCTGTTCCCACCTTGTAATCCCACTGTCGCAGCCTAGCAAACTAAAATACTCCTCTTCTCATCATTCTCTCTCTCACTCTCTCTCACTTTATCTCTCACTTTATCTCTCACTCTCTCTCACTCTCTCTCTCACTCTCTATCTTTCACTCTCACTCTCTCACTCTCTCTCACTCTCCCTCTTTCACTTTCTCTCCATCTCACACTCTCTCACACTCTCTCTCTCACTCCCTCTCTCACGCTCCCTCTTTCACTTTCTATCCATCTCAAACTCTCTCTCTCACTCTCTCTCACTCTCTCTCACTCTCTCTCACTCTCCGTCTTTCATTTTCTCTCCATCCCATACTCTCTCTCACTCTCTCTCACTCTCTCTCTCACTCTCTCTCACTCTCTCTCACTCTCTCTCACACTCTCTCTTTCACTCTCTCTCACTCTCTCTCTCATACTCTCCCTCTTTCGCTTTCTCTCAATCTCACTCTCTCTCACACTCTCTCTTTCACTCTCTGTCACTCTCTCTCTCTCGCTCTCCCTCTTTTACTTTCTCTCCATCTCACACTCTCTCACACTCTCTCTCACACTCTCTCTCACTCTCCCTCTTTCACTTTCTCTCCATCTCACACTCTCTCTCACACTCTCTCTCACACTCTCTCTCTCTCTATCTCTCTTTATGTACTTGTTTCTCCTTCAGTATTTCTAACACCCAACAATTTATCTTCTATAATTCTAACTCTCATACTCTTTACCTTACTCTCTCACTCTCTCTATTTCACTTTCTCTCCATCTCACACTCTCTCTCACACTCTCTGTCTCTATCTCTCTCTGTGTACTTGTTTCTCCTTCAGTATTTCTAACACCCAACTATTTATCTTCTATAATTCTAATTCTCCTACTCTTTGGCTTACTCTCTCTCACTCTCTCTCACTCTCTCTCTCGCGCGCTCTCTCTCTCTCACTTTCTCTCACTCTCTCTCTCTCTATGTACTTGTTTCTCCTTCAGTATTTCTAACAACCAACAATTTGTCTTCTATAATTCTCATTCTCCTACTCTTTGGCTTACTCTCTCTCTCTCACTCTATCTCTCACTTTCTCTCACTCTCTCTCTCTCTATGTACTTGTTTCTCCTTCAGTATTTCTAACAACCAACAATTTATCTTCTATAATTCTCATTCTCCTACTCTTGGCTTACTCTCTCTCTCACTCTCTCTCACTCTATCTCTCTCGCTCTCTCTAACTCTCTCTCTCTCGCTCTCTCTAACTCTCTCTCTCTCACACTCTCTCACCCTCTCTCTCGCTCCCTCTCACTCTCTCTCTCTCACTTTCTCTCACTCTCTCTCTCTATGTACTTGTTTCTCCTTCAGTATTTCTAACACCCAACTATTTATCTTCTATAATTCTCATTCTCCTACTCTTTGGCTTACTCTCTCTCTCACTCTCTCTCTCTCGCTCTCTCTAACTCTCTCTCTCACACACTTTCTCTCACTCTCTCTCTATGTACTTGTTTCTCCTTCAGTATTTCTAACACCCAACAATTTATCTTCTATAATTCTCATTCTTCTACTCTTTGGCTTACTCTCTCTCTCACTCTCTCTCACTCTCTCTCTCTCTCTCACTTTCTCTCACTCTCTCTCTCTCTCTGTGTACTTGTTTCTCCTTCAGTATTTCTAACACCCAACTATTTATCCTCTATAATTCTCATTCTCCTACTCTTTGGCTTACTCTCTCTCTCACTCTCTCTCACTCTCTCTCTCGCTCTCTCTCTCTCACTTTCTCTCACTCTCTCTCTCTCTATGTGCTTGTTTCTCCTTCAGTATTTCTAACAACCAACAATTTGTCTTCTATAATTCTCATTCTCCTACTCTTTGGCTTACTCTCTCACTCTCTCTCTCTCGCTCTCTCTAACTCTCTCTCTCTCTCACACTTTCTCTCACACTCTCTCTCTCTCTATGTACTTGTTTCTCCTTCAGTATTTCTAACACCCAACAATTTATCTTCTATAATTCTCATTCTCCTACTCTTTGGCTTACTCTCTCTCTCACTCTCTCTCACTCTCTCTCGCTCTCTCTCTCTCTCACTTTCTCTCACTCTCTCTCTCTCTGTGTACTTGTTTCTCCTTCAGTATTTCTAACACCCAACTATTTATCTTCTATAATTCTCATTCTCCTACTCTTTGGCTTACTTTCTCTCTCACTCTCTCTCACTCTCTCTCTCTCTCACTTTCTCTCACTCTCTCTCTCTATGTACTTGTTTCTCCTTCAGTATTTCTAACAACCAACAATTTGTCTTCTATAATTCTCATTCTCCTACTCTTTGGCTTACTCTCTCTCTCTCACTCTATCTCTCACTTTCTCTCACTCTCTCTCTCTCTCTCTATGTACTTGTTTCTCCTTCAGTATTTCTAACACCCAACAATTTATCTTCTATAATTCTCATTCTCCTACTCTTTGGCTTACTCTCTCTCTCACTCTCTCTCTCGCTCTCTCTAACTCTCTCTCTCTCACACTTTCTCTCACTCTCTCTCTCACTATGTACTTGTTTCTCCTTCAGTATTTCTAGCACTCAACAATTTATCTTCTATAATTCTCATTCTCCTACTCTTTGGCTTACTCTCTCTCTCTCACTCTCTCTCTCGCTCTCTCTAACACACTCTCTCTCTCTCTCACTCTCTCTCTCTATCTCTCTCTCTCTTTCTATGTACTTGTTTCTCCTTCAGTATTTCTAACACCTAACAATTTATCTTCTATAATTCTCATTCTCATACTCTTTGGCTTACTCTCTCTCTCTCACTCTCTCTCACACTCTCTCTCGCTCTCTCTAACTCTCTCTCTCTCACTTTCTCTCACACTCTCTCTCTCTATGTACTTGTTTCTCCTTCAGTATTTCTAACACCTAACAATTTATCTTCTATAATTCTCATTCTCATACTCTTTGGCTTACTCTCACTCTCTCACTCTCTCTCACACTCTCTCTCGCTCTCTCTAACTCTCTCTCACTTTCTCTCACACTCTCTCTCTCTATGTACTTGTTTCTCCTTCAGTATTTCTAACACCTAACAATTTATCTTCTATAATTCTCATTCTCATACTCTTTGGCTTACTCTCTCTCTCTCTCACTCTCTCTCACACTCTCTCTCGCTCTCTCTAACTCTCTCTCTCTCACTTTCTCTCACACTCTCTCTCTCTATGTACTTGTTTCTCCTTCAGTATTTCTAACACCCAACAATTTATCTTCTATAATTCTCATTCTCCTACTCTTTGGCTTACTCTCTCTCTCTCGCTCTCTCTCACTCTCTCTCACACTTTCTCTCACTCTCTCTCTCTCTCTATGTACTTGTTTCTCCTTCAGTATTTCTAACACCCAACAATTTATCTTCTATAATTCTCATTCTCCTACTCTTTGGCTTACTCTCTCCCTCGCTCATTGTCGTCTTCTGCTAATTATATAATTCTACCTGATAGATAACTCTATCCACTATACATATCTACACACGAGTATATCATCATCATCAAGAACGATGCCTGCTGGCATAAGGTGATCATATTTCTCCACAACTTTCGATCACGACAGTTATTTATCATTTATGTTCTTGACCTTCTGTCAAACCATTGCCTTAAGCTGTCTGGTATCTTTACTCTTTGCTTCCCTCTATCTCTTCGTCCCTCAATTTTCCCAGTTGTTACAATATATTACAGTTGTTCTCTTCTCATTACATGGGCCAAAAATGATGATTGTTTCTTCCTAATATTGGAAATTAGCTCTCTTTTTTGCTTTGGCCTTATCTTTTTTTTAAAACGTTTTCATTACTCTTTCTTAGCTGTCCATGTTATTCTCGGCATTCATCTGTAAAACCACATTTCTACAGCCTCCAGTGGTTTTCATGTCTGCTGTCATATTGTACATGATTCACATCTATATGTTAATATTGGTTCTACATATCACTTAAGAACTCTTTTTCTTGTTTCTGTTGTCAAAAGTGGATTGCACAGTATCTTCCTCATTTTTTGGAAAGATGCTTTTGCCTGAGCCATTCTGCATCTCACCTCTGGTGCTATCTTCCGTCTGAAGGTAACAATGTTCCCATAGATTTAAATTCATTTACCTGTTTTAATATTGTTCCACTTGTCTTTATTGTGCATTGCGGTGAAGTCTTTTTCTTTGTTGCTACCATTACTTCTGTCATTTTGCTATTACGGCTGAGCCCTTTATTTTTGCTTTCTTTCACTATAATGTCTAACATTTCTTGTAACTCATTTTCGCTTTTAGCGATTAAGACTGTATCATCAGCACACCTCAGATTATTTATATTATGACCTCCATTACAGGAGTATATACGAAGAAAAAAGTGCCCCTTACGGAACGTGGGGGAAACGCGATAGCTCAGTGGTTAGTGAACTGGACTACAAAGGACAAGAGGTAGGGTTCGATCCCAACCGACGGCTTCCGTTTCAACCAGATGTAATGGGCACCGGATTTTTTTCTGGGAAAGTAAAGCTTCACTGGCGTAATACCGACCACATTACCCTAGAAATCATGTGCCGAAGGTCTGTAAAATTTATGGTCACTAACACCATTTTCCCTATACGCCACTTGGCGTGACTGGGGTACTTTACTTTTTTTTTTTTTATACGGAACGTGGAGTAATATAGGGAATATGTGTTAGTGCCCAAATAATTTTGTTAGAATTTCGGAACATTTTTTTTATGAGTAATGTCAGCGAATTACTTCAGAGCCGCCTTTCTTTCCATAAATAAAAAGATTGTGCCTAATTAAGGCTGAATTAATCAGAAAACCGTCGTTCAGAATCGAACACAGCACCTTGTCATCTCTAGCTCAAGTCACTAACAACTGAGCTACCGTGGCTCTCTAAGGCTCACAGGTAGACAGAAAAGAGCCTTAATTTCGGTTTTAAAATTTATCTTTGGGGTAGAGAATACAATGGTCACATGTTGGACACGTGATGCGGAGAGATAATAACCGAATAGCAAAGCAAGCCCTCTTGTGCGGAATAACAGGTAAGAGGAAGTGAGGCTGACCCAGAGAGACACTGAGAAGAACATTGAACAGAGAGGCAAGAGCAACATGAATCGGCCCCCTCAATGAGATAGAGTTGCTTGCACAGAACACATACAAATAGCGAGATTTTATTAGATATATTTAGCAGGATTAAAAACTATCTCGCTATCTATTATCCTTTCGAGCCGAAGACGGCACATAGGGCAGAACCAGAATCTCAGAAACAGAAACCTTGCGTGCCAAATTGGCACATATTGCAGAAATCACTGCTCTAAAATATATGGCTCTGTTTCCATAACAATACTTTTTACAATGACAGCTTGTCAAGCCATCGATCAACCTCCTTAGTCGCCTCTTACGACATTCCTGGAAGGTCACAGTGTAACTATTCTTTACCTCCCTCATAATGAGGCTCCGGTAACACACGGGAAGAAAACTGCTAAAATAAAAATTTAGATAAGAGAAAGAGTATCTGGGTCTATACCCTATGGGCCGGCTACGGCTCGAACGGTCAATAGATAGATCTTTGGGAGCTTAGTGAACTAAAGGTCCATTTGTGCGGTTTATAAGATGAGCCCTACCAAAGGATATACTTTATGGACAACTAGCACATGGCAATAGGACTGGGGAACACCCCAAACTCCGATCTTTAGACTGGTGTAGCCGTGGCATGAAAACTCTGGACATAAACCCTGCAGCCTTAGAAGACATAGGTGAACGCTTTTCACTGAACCATTTCAGATGCGGACTACAGAATCTATAGTCAACTATGACTGACCGAGGCTACTAGATCTAGAGGTAACGCGTGGATCTTTCAGCAGTAATGGCCCTGATTCAAATCCCGGCTTAGAAAGGTACATCATTCACTTCAGATCAATACTACCTTCATTTCTTAACACTTTCTGCACTGAAGGTTTTTATCAATTTTGCGGTGGAGATTTGAGAGGCACATTTTTTTTGTCTTTACATATCAATCTACATGCTTACATTTATCTAACACTTAACATATTATATATGGATTTTTAGATAATTAAACACGAAATCATATTTCATCAATGCCAAGATAATACAAGACATGTAAAAAGAATAGGGTTTGATGGCAGTTTACACTAATCAAGGTAAAGGTAAAGTACGAGACTTGAATCGGCGTATTAACACGAGAGTTTTCACCCATATGTGCTCGGCCGCCTATTTAGAAGTGTTCGGAGACTTCTGGATAGTGTCGCTCCAAGCATTGCAACTCACGATGCGAGGCGACATTCCTCACCTTCCCAGAGTAATACCCTGGTACCCATTTCTGTCAACGGCTGGGTCGACCGTGATGGTAATTTTTTTTTAAAACCACTAGAACAACTCACACTACTTCCATCGGGAATCGAACACGGGTTGTCCGAACGTCGGTAGTCCAGTCGGGTGGTTTTCCCAACTAGGCTACCGAAGCCCCCACACTAATCAAATTGAGAGTGACGCACTGTGCGGCTAAACGTACATGACCGAAATCTGGATGGCGCACGGTGCGTCGAAGAGTACGGAAAGAGTTAACTTTCCCAAACTATAGGGATTGATATCGAATGCCTAGTTCTCTCGCATAACAACGGGAAACCTCGTGTCTAGTTTGCGCATGTTAAAGAGTCATTGGTAGTTACAAGTCGAAAAGAAAAGCCAAAAACTGACCGAGGTCCTGGTAAAATTTGCTGGAGAAAATCTACCGTACCAAAGAGGGATGTTTCGGTTCACAAGGCGCAGATGTCACGACTTTGTCGGTAACTAGCAAAACAACGCAACAGCGCCCATTTAAAAGCTTAACGACTGAAAAGAAACATAATTTTATGTAGCAACCTGGGCTAGAAAGGAATACTGGAAGGGAATAGTTAAGAATAGTAGCCACTGTTGATTATGCTTGAACCAATAACCAAGTCACGAGAGAGAACAAACTAGATTAGACCAGTCTCCAGAATAGGACTTTTCCGTAATAAATAATTTATTTGTATAACTTTGTCACTGCACGAGGCACAGACGAGTGTATGACGTACATAGTCCCTCATAACGTCCGTATTTGTTAAATCGCATTTATCATCAAGGGAACATCCGTATCCGCAATATCACTCCCAAGACAGTCTTTTTTCCTGTTATTTACGAAAGTTACTGAAATCTTTCACGAATAATCCCACGATATTATTCCAACAATGTGCATCGAATTCATCACTGTCGGTCCAAAATCCGTTAATTTCCGTTTCTTCATATTTAGTATCCGTTAACTATGCATTATTATCATGTTCTTAAAGATTAATAGAGACAAATGGAAGGAGATATTAATTGTCGGAGTGGGGTGTTTGTTATCGTATAGGGCGAAGTGTTATTTGTGTTGGTTAGTTAAGAGTTGTGTGTTTGTTGTTGTTGTTGTATTTGGGAGAAGTGTATTTGATGTATTTGGGAGAAGTGTATTTGTTGTAAGGTAGATGTTGTATTTGGGAGCAGTGTATTTGATGTAAGTTGTTGTTGTTGTTGGTGATAGGATTGCCACGAGTTGATACGAGCAAGTTGCCTTTTGTCACTCATAAGATGTGGCGGGTCGTAATGGCTTTCTTGACATTCCCGGCTCTTACTAGAGGTTGGAGGTAGTCTGTCCAGGCTACGCTGGGAAACTACTAGTCCAGCCCAGAGATACTGCAATACTGGGTCCTCTATATCAGCAACAGCCACCACTACAGGGAACACGTCGATTTTAAATTCTGTTAGCCAGCCTGTTTTGACGCAGACTGTTACCGGGGGAGACCACGAGGAGGTAGAACTGCTATGTCTTGGTCAGCTGATGGTGCGCCGACCCTACTATTGCGACCGCAGGTCGCAGGCGCTTATGCTCCCCCATTTGATGTAAGGTAGATGTTGTTGTATTTGGGAGCAGTGTATTTGATGTAATGTAGATGTTGTTGTATTTGGGAGCAGTGTATTTGATGTAATGTAGATGTTGTATTTGGGAGCAGTGTATTTGATGTAATGTAGATGTTGTTGTATTTGGGAGCAGTGTATTTGATGTAATGTAGATGTTGTATTTGGGAGCAGTGTATTTGATGTAATAAAGATGTTGTTGTATTTGGGACCAGTGTAATTGATGTTAGATATTTTATATATATATATATATGTCTTTTTTTAACCCCTTCCACACCTTCACCTACGGCCGGATGAAGACCCTCAGAGCCCCTAATCACTTTAAAGAGTTTGGTGCCCCCCGTCCCCCATTTACATGTAAATCAAAATATAAACAAAAAATAAACCATAACATTACATCGTATTTATCATAATAAAAACAAAAATTACAGTAATATGGAAAATAATGTTTATTTTTATATTGTTCTGCTATTTATTTTTGAAAAGTTTTCTCTTACTTTTTTTTTCTTATTGCGATGTCTTTGATGAAATTCTCACAACTAATCTTATGTTACACATCTGCTTGTAAACTTAATAACAGATACGACATCCGTTCAGGTTGGTTTCTTGCTTTTGTTTATGCGGGGGAATTTTGTTTTCCTTTGATTTTATGAGCCTTGGCGAAGGTCATCATCATCAGGTGCCATACCGGTTGGCATAGGCGATCATGTCTTTTCACAATATTATAACTACAGTGCATCGTATCAGTTCTGTTGTTGACTTTTCCATGCCATGATACCAAGCTATCCAGCATTTTCTCTCTTTTTCGTCCGCGATCTCTCTTTTCTTTTATTTTGCTAGTTGTAACAAAGTATTCCAACTTTCCTCTTCTCATGACGTGTCCAAAAAATGTTGATTGTTTCTTTCTGATGTTTTTTAGGAGCTGCCTTTTTGTGTTGGCCTCTTTAAGAATTTCCTCATTGGTCTTTTTAGCTATCCAGGGAACTTTCAACATTCTTCTGAGAAGTCCCATTTTTGTGGCCTCTAATCGTCTTTTCATCTGTTTGTCTACTGTCCATGATTCGCTTCCATAGGTCAGAATTGGTTCTATATAGCACCGATGAACTCTCTTTCTCACTTCTATTGACATAGATTTGTTGCATAAGATATTTTTCATTTTTTGAAATGCTATTTTAGCCTGAGCTATTCTGCTTTTAATTTCTGTGGTGCATCTCCCATCTGATGTTATTATTGTGCCCAAGCATTTCAAATGTTGCACTTGTTTCAGATTTGTACATAATTGTTTCATTTAATGTCGGGGCCCCTTTGTAGTGCCCCATCCCCCTAATCCCCTTAGCGCCTACTTATTTTGCGTAACAAATAATCTAACCCTGCCCTCGCTGAATCCTCCAGATCTCGACATATATCGGCACGTGGCGAGAACCAGTTTGAATTCATGTCACGTGATTACCAATAATACTCTTTTTCACGTCTGTTTGTTTTTTTCTTAAAATGGCATATTAGTTCTAATCTTGGAAATATACAAAACTAGAACTGGTACTCAGTTGCATCTAACTGGACTTCTAAGTCCTTTAACAACTACCTAGTATTGAAACTTCTATGTCATACTATATCTTGCTAAATTCTTCTTTCTATCTGTTGAATCATCTTTCTACTATCTATTCTTCACTGATTTAGGTATCCAGTTATTATCCACATATACTAAAGAGACAAATAATAATAAATGCATATTATTAAAGAGGAAAACTTCCGGTCAACGAAATAGAAGGAAGGGTTATGTTTACAGCACTCGGAAAAACATAGGGAGCCGCGATAGCTCAGTGGTTAGTGAACTGCACTGCAAAGGGTAGGATTCGATCCCAACCGACGGCTTCCGGGTTCACCCAGCCTTAAATGGGTACCGGATCTTTTTTTACTGGGAAAGTAAAGCGGCACAGGCGTAATACCGACCACATTGCCCAAAAAATCATGTGCCGTTGGTGTGCAAAAATGAAAGTCACTAACACCATATTCCCTTTACGCCACTTGGCGTGACGGGGGCTCTTTACTTTGCTTTACATGTTTTAATATTCGGAGCCCACAACAATCTGCTTAATTTAAAAACTGATTTTTTGATAGAAGTGGTTCTAACTTGTAACACCATGCGTAAATGATAACATTGTTTGATGAAGTCAATATGTGTGTATGACATATATTCTAGTTGTTTATATTCGTAATATAAAGATTTAAAAAATTGCAAACTGAGAGTTTCGGGGAATGCAATATTCAATTTTTAATCACAAAAGTTGTTACATTTTAAGACATACCTTCTGCAAATCAGAGCCGCGATAGCTCAGTGGTTAGTGAACTGGACTACAAAGGACAAGGGGTAGGGTTCATCCCAACCGACGGCTCCGGGTTCACCCAGCCTTAAATGGGTACCGGATTTTTTTCTGGGAAAGTAAATCAGCACGGGCGTAATACCGACCATATTACCCCAAAAAGCATGTGCTGAAGGTCTGTAAAATATAGGGTCACTAACACCATATTTCCCTATACGTCACTTGGCGTGACGGGGGTACTTTACTTTTTTTTTACTTCTGCAAATCACTGTGACTGTATAATAGAAGAAGTGTGTTTTGTTTTTTTTACTTGGTTATTGGTCATGGAGGGCACAGGTATCACTGTAAACGAATTAAAATCCATACTTGCTCAACCGCCCGTGCCAGTGGAATTATCCGAATTACTATCTTATCTTCCAAACAAAGAAAGGTAGGCGTAGTCCCCATCATAGCAGCCTCAGCACACGCCAAAAGACATAAGGCGAAACCGCACAGAAAGTGAACACAGCCAACTTTTCCCTGTCATACGATATCATCATTCATCGTAAACAATTGGAATATTGAAGCATGATCGAAACGGATGAAACAAACAGCTCACGGTGTGCACAGAGCACCTAACTCAGTAGCTCCTGCAACAAGCCGGACTTGGAATATGAGGAAACTGCAACTAGGAACACTGTCATACATAGCCTTCAATG
The DNA here is from genome assembly GCA_032433765.1 of Megaustenia siamemsis. Lineage (NCBI taxonomy): Eukaryota > Metazoa > Mollusca > Gastropoda > Stylommatophora > Ariophantidae > Megaustenia > Megaustenia siamemsis. The sequence continues at coordinate 37,186,886 of JAVIAB010000145.1, read as the reverse complement.
GTTCCTGCCACCTATCCACCATATTGACCAGAAGTTTACGCCCCCCTGATAATGATGATCGTCATGTTTTTAAAATGTATAGACAAACATAACTGAACTTTTTATTCTTCTTTCCTTCTTAATTTGCCTTTCAGCGTCGAGAGAAGATACAATTTTCAGTATTTTCCCTCTTTTGTTCACCTCTACTATTGCTATGTTTCCTAGTGCTTCTAATAATCTGTCGATGTATCTATTTCGTGGTCGTCCCTTGGCCCTGGTGTTCTCGAAATGTAATTTGAAGACTCGTTGTGTTGTGTATTGATTACTCTGCCTTGTCACGTGGCCATCTGATTATGCATAACTGAACAAATGAACTAAAGTATCGATGACAAACAACTGTGCTTCTCTTATATATTTGTGATGCGACATATTGATCACGTTATGAGAAGGAAACAGCTGGAATATATTGTGACAACTGGAAAAATCAAGGGACGAAGAGATAGAGGGAAAAACAAAGAGAGATGATACCAGACAGCTTAAGAGAATGGCTTGGCAGAGGGTCAACAACAGAAATTAGAAATAAACTGTCGTGATAGAAAGTTGTGGAGAAACATGATCACCTACGCCAGCAGGCATGGTACTTGAGGATAAGATATAGGTCAAACATTCATTATGATATTATTTTTGTTCTCATGTAATGTCTGTGATAATAATTTTCCAAAAAATCACATCTTATTTGTTGTATTCATTATCTTTAGGATTTCCGCGTGACATATGTTAATGTCGTAATGAAGCCAAAGTTTAATATCTTTACAGTAACAGAACACGGGATTAAGAGCTGAGGGGACAGAACTCTCGTGCTGAGTTCATTCCCTTGCGTTTTGACACGGCTTATCAGTAATATATTTATTATAAAAGGAATTTTGAACATAGCATGAATGGGATGTAAAATAAACAAACAAAAGCAGTATACAAATTAAAGATTTGACGTGCAAAAAGAAGCCCTTGCATATCTAGATTTTAAGGATTAATGGATTATAATCAACTGACACAAATAATCTTGTCTTGTTTTAATCGTCTCTCTAAATGAAGTCGACGTATCTGCCCCTGTCATTTCTAATGTTGGCCTACTACCATTTTCGTATTTCCCTTCTCATTTCTCACTGCATAATAATATAATATGATGGTTCATTAAACATAATGTGCATTAATGAAGACGTATAAAGGAATCTAGATATATATCTAGACGTGTATCCTTCAGGCAGTTACAAAACACAGACATACGAATAATGTGTTATTTATACTGGGAGCAAAAAGCAATAATAAAATATAACAAAGAGAACTATACATCTATTGCTATTTTAAAAATGGGTTAGACAGGAATGCATCCTATCACCAAGCTTGTTCAATCTATCATCATCATCATCATCAGGTACCGGGTCTGCTGGCGGAGTGATCATGTTTCTCCACAACTTTCCATCACGACAATTATTTATCATTTCTGTTATTCACCTTCTGCCAAGCCATTCTCTTAAGCTGTCTGGTATCTTTTCTCTTTGCTCCCCCCTATCTCTTCGTCCCTCAATTTTCTCAGTTGTTACAATGTATTCCAGCTGTTCTCTTCTCGTTACGGGGCCAGAAAATGATGTTCAATCTATACACAGAGCAAATCTTTAAAAATATCACAGAGATGGCAGGCCTAAATATTAATGGAAAGATAATCAATTACCTAAGATATGCTGATGATAAGGTATTACTAGCAGAAAACACTGAAGACCTACAACAATTACTTAATGTAATAAACATGGGAAGCAAAAAATATGAACTAGATATGAATATCAAAATGACTAAAACTATGATCATAAACAAAGATAATATTCAAAACCCACAAGTGGATATCAGAATTGAAGGAATAGACCTGGAGACAGTACAGAACTACAACTACCTTGGACATACTATAACCAGTGATGGAAAATGTACAACTGAAATAAACAAAAGAAACGAAGGGCAAAAAGTAATTTTAATGTCATGATAAATATAATAGCATCAAAACAAATAACATCAGGTCTAAAACTAAGAATGGCAAAATGTTATATCTTCTCAATATTCCTGTATGGTGCAGAAACATGGACATTAGACAAGAAAACAGAACAGAAAATTGAAGCCTTTGAAATGTGGAATTATAGAAGAATTGTAAGAATTAGATGGAAAGAAAATACAATAAACGATGAAGTCTTAAAACAACTATAAATGAAAAGAGAACTTTTAAACACAATTCAAAAAAGATAAATTATATTTTTTGGGCATTTTAAAAGACACAGCAGCTTACTAAAAGTAATCTTGGAAGGGAAAATACAGGGTCAAAAAGGCAGAGGCAGACCAAGATTAACATGGACAATTAACATCAAAAGATGGATAAGTTAGCATATGACAACCTGCACTACTAAAGCAAGAGACGGAGCAGAATGGCGCTCCATGGTAGCCAACCTTCGTCGCGGAGATGGCACTCGATGATGATGAAAGAATCAATGAAGCCACATATATCGCGAATATGAAAAAAAAAAAAAAAACTGGACTTTTACGACATTATCCTATTTCTGGTGTCGGCGGATGGCGGTTGACGGGCATAATGGGACTAGGAAATAAAGGCCGGTTGTGCAGCGTAGTCGTCAGGAGATGTTTGAGTTCGAGTATTTTATTCAACGAGCGGCAGAAAATAAAAACTGATGGCCTCACATTCGAACCCGCGTTGGCTTGGTTTTTTTTTTTTTTTTTTTCCTTCGCCAGCTTTCACCTCTGACGAAGTTCCCAGAGACTAGGAACTGAATTTTGCGTGTTAATCTGTTTTAAACTGAAATAAACAAAAGAATAGGTATGGCAAAAAGTAATTTTAATGCCATGAAAAATATACTAACAACAAAACAAATAACAGCAGGACTGAAACTAAGAATGACAAAATGTTACATCTCTCAATATTCCTGTATGGTGCAGAAAAATGGACATTAGACAAGAAAACAGAACAGAAAATTGAAGCCTTTGAAATGTGGATTTATAGAAGAATAGGTAGAATTGGATGGAAACAAAAGATAACAAACGATGAAGTTTTAAAACAACTGAAAAGAAAAAGAGAACTGCTAAACACAATTAAGACAAGACAAATTACATTTTTTGGGGCATGTTAAAAGACACAACAGCCTACTAAAAGTATTATTGGAAGGAAAAATACAAGGCAAAAGAGGCAGAGGCAGACCAAGACTAACATGGACGAGTAACATCAAAAGATGGACAAGTCAATCTATGTCAGCCTGCACCATCAAAGCAAGAAACAGAGTAGAATGGTGATCCATCTTAGCCAACCTTCGTTGCGGAGAGGGCACACGATGATGAATCTATTTTTCCCTAGCAGCCGTGTGCACAGCAGTCTCTCGCCGTACAGGCAGATAACTCCGCCTTCGGAGGTACTCTTTTTTCGTCGATGAGTAATTGACGTTTCAAGCCGGGCCTCGCTGCTGAGGCCAAGGGGTGGTTACCGCAGAGAGAAATTGTAAATACAAATCTCAGTTGGTTCAGCCGGGATTTGAACTCACAACTTCTCCGCCTCAAGGCCGGAAAGGCTTGGTTCTGAGCTTGATGGTAGATTGTTTCCACCACTCGCTCTATTACGTCAGTGTATGTTCTTTTAGCCGAGAACCTGCCTCGATATGGTGGTCAGCGATACGCCACACATCATTCCTATAACTCTCTCCCCAAAAAATCATCATCACAATCGTGTGCCGTCTCCGCACCGAAGGTTGGCTACCATGGAGCGCTATTCCACCCTATCTCTTGTTTTGACGGTACAGTTTGTCATAGGTTGATTTGTCCATCTTTTGATGTTACTCGTCAATTTTAGTCTTGATCTGCCTCTGTCTGTTTTACCTTGTATTTTCCCCTCCCAGATTACTTTTAGTAGGCTGTTGTGTCTTTTTACATATCCCCAAAATATAGTTTGTCTTATTTAAATTGTGTTTAGTAGCTCTCTTTTCATTTTTAGTTGTTTTTAGACTTCTTCATTTGTTTTCTTTTCTTTCCATCAAATTCTGCTAATTCTTCTCTAGATACACATTTCAAAGAATTCAATTTTCTGTTCTGTTTTCTTGTCTATTGTCCATGGTTCTGCACCATGTAGGAATGTTGAGAAGATACAGTATTTTGCTATTCTTAGTTTTAGCCCTGGTGTTATTTGTTTTGATGTTAGTGTATGTATTCATAACATTAAAATTACTTTTTGCCATTCCTATTCATTGTTTATTTCAGTTTTATATTTTTCATCACTGGTTATATTATGTCCAAGGTAGTTGTATTTTTAAACTGTCTCCAGGTGTACTCCTTCAACTTTGATATCCACTTGTAGGTTTTGAGCATTATCTCTGTTTATGATTATAGTTTTATTCTTTTTGATATTCATATCTAGTCCATATTTTTTGCTTGTCATGTTTATTTCATTAAGTAATTGTTGTAGATCTTTAGGATTTTGTTCTAGTAGTACAGTATCATCAGCATATCTTACGTTATTATCTTTCCATTAATGTTTAGGCCTGGCATCTCTGTGATGTTTTTAAAGATTTGCTCAGTGTATAGATTGAACAAACGTGGTGATAAAAACAAAAATAAAAGTCATCCAGTACTCATGTAAGCTTATAATAACCTAGAAGTCGGTATTTGGAATGTCTGAACCTGTTTTATCGCCACAGCATACAAAAGACTGATCCATTCCAGATTACACAATAGCATCACGTACCGTCCGTCTAGCAGAAAATAGAAAAAATTAAATAAAATCATTGTTTATATGTGTATATGCCCTTCCTTTCTTCGACACCCCATACCACATGTTGTTAGTGCCAGCCTTCAGGAACCTTTGCCGTTAGCTTTATCTACAGCCATTCTTGGGACTGCCAAGTTGAAGCCTCCTGGTCTTTGTCATGATTTTCCCTTGACGTTAGACGTCATGGCTCGTTTTTCATTCCCTATCTTTATTCCATTTTTGACAATCAAACAAGAAAAATAGTCCTTAAATGTTATGTAGAGCCGGTCTTATCATATGGATGTGAATCATGGACAATAGGACAACAGACAAGAAAATCACTGGAGTCTGTATAAATGTGATTTTATAGAAGAATGTTGAGAGTACCATGGACAGCTAAGAAATGTAATGAAAAGGTTCTGAAAGAGGGCAAAGCAAAAAGAGAGCTAATTTCCAATATTAGGAAGAAGCAATCATCATTTTTTTGGCCATGTAATGAGAAGAGAACAGCTGAAATATATTTAACAACTGGAAAAATTGAGGGACGAAGAGATAGAAGGAAGCAATGAGAAAAAAAATACCAGACAGCTTAAGAGAATGGCTTGGCAGAAGGTCAACAACAGAAATGATAAATAACTGCCGAGATCGAAATTTGTGGAGAGACATGATCACCTACGCCAGCAGGCCCAGGAATTGGTGATGATGATGATCTCTATTCTTGGCGAAATGTTCGATCTTACTTAATGACTATATGCCTGTCAACTTTTCTTCTCTTATAAGTGTTCTTTTTAATGTGTCTCTAGGTTTTATTCTTTCTCTGTATCCTAATATTTTCCACAGAAGATTTTTTTTTTTTTTGGGGGGGGGGGGGGAAATTCTCTTGTTGTCTCTTCACAACACATGAACGACATATGTTCTTATACGTCTCTGGGTAGGCGGGAGCACGGGGAAATGAAAGAGCGGACAGGTTGGCTAGCTGCGCTGTTGTTGAGGACAGTCAAACAATGGATCGGGCTGACGCCATCAATGCCCTCCGAGATGTGTGTAGGACATAACACTTTTACAAAATATGTCAACGTCATTCCTTCGGATGAAAGAGATCGGATTTAAGATGGGCAGAGCCAGAAACGAGAAACTTAGTGGGAGTGTAAGAAGACTTATCAACGAACACAGAACTAGAGTTTGTGCGCGTGGCCGTGTGGTTAAAATCACGGTTCTGCTGGCAGAAAAGCCGAAGTACGGTGTTCGGAACCCGCGATAGACAGAAAGGATTTTTTCTATCGGGGGTGAAATAAAAATCCTAAGCCTCACTCGTTCGTGGCGACTGCTTTGCCCAAGCGGCCTTTATCCCTCTGGTCCTATCTTGAGCCCCCCCAACCCCCCCCCCCCCCCCGACGTACACCAGCAATGGTACAATGTGTCGTAAAGATAGTTTTTATTTAATTTTTATTGAATCTGCTAGATTTACAAATCTGGGCTCGTATGACTGATGTCAATTCGCGTGTACCTCTACTGAAGCTTTACAAGATACATGTACCACATCAAGACTAATTCCAACAGCTAAACCTGCTATAATCAATAACCTAAGATATGCTGACGATACTGTACTACTAGCAGAAAATCCTAAAGATCTACAACAATTACTTAATGAAATAAACACGACAAGCAAAAAATATGGACCTGATATGAATATCAAAAAGACTAAAACTATGATCATAAACAAAGAAAATTCTCAAGACCTACAATTAAATATCAAAGTGAAAGGAATACATCTAGAGACAGTGCAGAACTACAACTACCTGGGACATACTATAACCAGTGATGGAAAATGTACAAATAAAATAAATAAAAGAATAGGTATGGCAAAAAGTAATTTCAATGCCATGACAATTATATACTAACATCAAAACAAATAACACCAGGGCTAAAACTAAGAATAGAAAAATGTTACATCTTCTCAATATTCCTGTATGGTGCAGAAACATGAACATTAGACCAGAAAACAGAACAGAAAATTGAAGCCTTTGAAATGCTGATTTATAGAAGAATAGTTAGAATTGGATGGAAAGAAAAGAAAACAAACGAGGAGGTTTAAAAACAACTGAAAATGAAAAGAGAACTACTAAGCACAATTCAAACAAGACAAATGAAATTATTGGGTCATGTTAAAAGACACAACAGTCTAATAAAAGTAATATTGGAAGGGAAAATACAAGGTAAAAGAGGCAGAGGCAGACCAAGACTAACATTGGCGAGTAACATCAAAAGATGGACAAGTCAGCCTATGGCAATCTGCACCATCAAAGCAAGAGACAGAGTAGAATGGCGCTCCATGGTAGCCAACCTTCGATGCGGAGACGGCACTCAATGGTGATGATGATGAAATCTGCTTTGTTCTGACCATTTGATGTTGACAGTTACCGCCCCTGTTTATTTGGAAGGAAACAATGTCAGCATATGCTTCCTCCTTTTATCGTTTTCTCTCTCTCTCTCTCTCTCAATCTTTCGTTGAAGTAAATACTGGAGAATAAATGACGTCACTCGCTGGAAAGAGGCTAGAATCTCGCGAGCACTAAGACAACACGCGGCGGTCACAATGGCACTCGCGTGCAGCGTGTTCAGAACCTCTATACTAAACTACGGTTTCATTGTATTCTAAATACGATCAAAATAAGGGACGACTTATAGGCCCATAAACTTGCAAAAAGCTCCAGTCCGCACTGTATGAGCTCGCTTTGTAGATGAAACTAATGATAACGACTAAATATACACCTTATTTTTTTTACGAACCGGATGGAACGACTTTCCGAACGCGCTGTAAAAATCGGCGTTGAAGGCTCATACTGAGAATGATCTTAAATTGATCAACGACCGATAACTAATTAATTGCTAGCGCAAATATATGTGAATCAAAGTTTATCAAGATCTTTCTTCACCTTGTTGCAATGACCAGGCTTAACCATCTGACTACACGAGCATGACTATGGTTATGGAAGACCCATGTATCACTGCAAACGACTTAAAATTTATAATTGCTCAACCGCCTGTACAAGTGGAATCATCCGAAATAATATCGCATCTCTCAAATAAAGAAGGGTAGTTGCAGTCTCCATCATACAGTTGCAGCATACGGCAAAATACACTAGGCGAAACCGCACAGAAAGTGAACACAGCCATCTGTTTCCCGTCATACGATACCATCATTCATCGTAAATAATAGGAATATCGAAATACGATCAAAACGGATGAAACGCACAGCTCACTGTGTGCACAGAGCACTTAACTCAGTAGCTCCAGCAGCAAGCCAGACTTGGGATATGAGGAAACTGCAACACGGAACATTTTTCAAACACAGCCTTTAACGGTTCCTGCCGCCTATCCGCCATATTGAACGAAAGTTTCGATACAAAAAAACAAGAGCACAGGCTGAAGAAGAAAGCAAATCCGATGTTTAAAAATGCACAGCTGAATTCGGATGTGTTGCAACGAGGGACCAGATAGCTTAGTTTGTTGCTTTTAATAAACAACAGATTGTGGGGAAAAAAACCGCACATTTATAACGGTTATCAGGCGTTAATCGATCGCGACAAGAAAGATTAAACTAACACATGACAACATGAATATACAATCTTGTTCTCTTCGTTTTACAATCTTATTTAATCATTTCACGAATCCATGTCGTTGACCTGCGTAAATTGAGGGGATTTATTCTAGAATTATTGTTTCCACGCACATCATGTGCATGATGTCTCAATGCCCTCCACAGTTTTTGCAGGCCAGGCTTGCGTGTAATTGGAAATATGGTAAATCGATTAGAGTCTTATAAGAAACCGGAAATCATGATTTCGGACATGGAATTTGAAAATGAATATTTTCACAGGCGATTACACTTTAAAGCAGAAACTATAACTGAATCATGATGATGATTTCATCATCATCATCATCATCATCATCATCATCATCATCACATTTTCAACTCCAATGTTAAGTCAGTCCAATTATATGGCTGTGAAACATGGAGAAAAACAAATTTGACAATAATGAAGATACAGACTTTCATTAATGGATGCTTACGCAGAATAAAAGGATGGAAATGGCTGGAGAAAATCACTAACATAAAATTATGGAAATGTACCAGTCAAGTACCAGTGGATAAAGAGATACAAGGAAGAAGATAACGCTAGATAGGACACACACTGCGGAAGCCAAATGGGAGTATTACACAATAGGTCATTTTTGGGAATCCCCAGGGGAAAAGGCAAAGAGGAAGACCAAGGAATTATTGGAGAATACAAGTAGAAGCAGAGATGAAGATGATGGGGTAGACATGGAATGATATTAAAAGAATGGCAAGAATCAGAACGACTTGGAAAGTGTTTGTTGAAGACCTATGCTCCACTGGGAGCTGAAAGGTAGAAGAAGAATCATTATCATCATCATCACCGTCGTTATCGTCACCGCCACCACTACGTATTGCGTCTGCTGGAGTCGATGATCATGTCTATCCACAACTATATGTTTTTATATCTGGTCAGGTCAGATAATTTACACTGTGTTGTATTCAGTAGAATACACTACATAATAATTATCATCAACAACTGTGCCTGCTGGCGTAGGTGATCATGTCTCTCCACAACTTTCCTGCTCGACAGTTATTTATAATTTCTTTTGTCGACCTTCTGCCAAGCCATTCTCTTAAGCTGTCTGGTATTTTTTTCCTTGCTTCCCTCTATCTCTTCGTCCCTGAATTTTCCCAGTTGTTACAATATATTCCAGCTGTTCCCATCTCATTAAATGGCCAACAAATGATTATTGTTTCTTCCTAAAATTGCAAATTAGCTCTCTCTTTGCTTTGGCCTGTTTCAGAACGTTGTTACTACTCTTCGTAGCTGTCCATGTTATTCTCAACATTCTTCTATAAAACCACATTTCTACAGCCTACATTGATTTTCTCATCTGTTGTCCTATTGTCCATGAGTCACATCCATATGTTAAGACTTGCTCTTCATATCATTTAAGAACTCCTTTTCTTGTTTCTATTGTCAAAAATGGATTGTATAGTATCTTCCTAATTTTTTGGAAGGCTGCTTTTGCCTGAGTCGTTCTGCATATGACCTCTGTTGTACATCTACCACCATCTGAGGTTAATATTGTTCCCATCTATTTAATTTTCATTTACCTGTTTTAATATTGTTCGACTTGTCTTTATTGTGCTTGGCGGTGATGTCGTTCTCTTTGCTGTTACCATTACTTCTGTTTTTTTTTTCTATTATACCATGTGTGAGGACGCACAAACTCTTTGATTTACCTCGTAACGGGAACCAGCTGATTGATTCCAGAATTCAGAATTCCAGAATTCAGTGCTGATAATGGTGGCTACATTATACAGTAGGAAAGGGTACCGTCTGAAATACAAGATGGGGTAAGGTCTGTACTACAAGATGGGGTACCGTCTCAACAAAAAAGGGGTACCATCTCAACAACAAGATGGGATACCGTCTCAACAATAAAAAGGGGTACTGTCTCAACAACAAGATGGGGTACCGTCTCAATAAAAAGAAGGGGTAACGTCTCAACAACAAAATGGGGTACCGTCTCAACAACTAACAGGGGTACCATCTCAACAACAAGATGGGGTACCGTCTCAACAACAAAAATGGGTACCATCTCAACAACAAGATGGGGTACCGTCTCAACAACAAGATGGTGTACCGTCTCAACAACAAGATGGGGTACCGTCTCAACAATAAAAAGGGGTACCGTCTCAACAACAAGATGGGGTACCATCTCACCAACATCTTGATCACCGCATGTTTCTCAGCGAGCACCTGCCAAACAGATGTTTCGCCCAAGCTGGACAAAATTACCTAATGTTCTGCAAGTGGTCCTCGAGATGAATTCACCTACCTTTGATTGCGCCCTATGGAGTTGCATGAAGAATACCGTATGCACTTCTACTACCTGCAATCCTGAATGATCTACATGAACACATCAATGAAGCTGCAAACTCGACCACGCCTGACATGCTCAGAGAGTCGTGTCCGAGTTAAATTATCGCATCAATGGTTGTCGAGTGGAATAATCTAAAACAGTGGTGGCTAGAATTGTATCATCCCATACAGCTTTATGTGGTATAATTTTATATAAGAGTAAAGTGCTCTGTGCACACTGTGGGCTGTGTGTCTCATCTGTTTTGATCATGTTTTGATGTTCCAATTGTTTACGAAGAAGGATGATATCGTATGACAGGGAACAGTTGGCTGTGTTGACTTTCTGCGCTGTTTCGTCTTTTGGCGTGTGCTGAGACTGCTACGATGGGGACTACAGTTACCTTTCTTTATTTGGGAGATGAGATATTAATTCGGATGATTCCACTGGCACGGGCGGTTGAGCAATTATGAATTTTGATTTGTTTGCAGTGATGCTGAAGCCTTCCATAACCAATAATAGCCAATTTTATATCCGCACAACTCTATACTCGACAAATATCATGATCAGACAAGAAAATCACTGGAGTATGTAGAAATGTGGTTTTACAGAATAATGTTGAGAATACTATGGACAGCTAAGAAGAGTAATGAAAATGTTCTGAAAGTGGCCAAAGCAAAAAGAGAGCTAATTTCCAATATTAGGATGAAACAATAAATCATTTTGTGGCCATGTAATGAGAAGAGAACAGCTGGAATATATTGTAACAACTTGGAAAATAGAGGGACGAAGAGACAGAGGGGAGCAAAGAGAAAAGATACCAGACAGCTTAAGAGAATGGCTAGGCAGAAGGTCAACAACAGAAATTATAAATAACTGTCGTGCAGGAAAGTTGTGGAGAGACATGATCACCTACACCAGCAGACTCGGTACTTGATGATGATGATGTTTGTCGAGTATAGAGTTGTACACATATAAAGCGTGTGATATAAAATTTTACCACATAAAGCTGTATAGTAAAGTAAAAAAAAAGTAAAGTACCCCCGTCACGCCAAGTGGCGTATAGGGAATATGGTGTTAGTGACCATAAACTTTACAGACCTTCGGCACATGATGTTTAAGGTAATGTGGTCGGTATTACGCCCATGCCGCTTCACTTTCCAAGAAAAAAATGCAGTACCTATTAAAGGCTGGGTGAATCCCGAAAGTCGTCGGTTGGGATCGAACCCTACCTCTTGTCCTTTGTAGTCCAGCTCACTAACAACTGAGCTATCGCGGCTCCCACATAAAGCTGTATGGGTTGATGAAATTTTAGCCACAAATGTTTTATATTATTCCAGTAATAACGTTACACTCTATATCTTTTGAGAGCCAAAGAGTGCGTTTGTGTTCACCCTGTATATTGAACGTTAAGTACGAGACTTGAAATGGCGTCTTAGCAATCGAGTTTTCACCCATATGTGCTCAGCCGCCTATCCAGAAGCGTTCTGAGACCTCTGGTTAGTGTCGCTTTAAACATAGAAACTTACGACGATAGCCGGCATTCCTCACCTTCCCAGAGTACAACCCTGGTATCAATTTCTGCCAGCGGCTGGGTAAACCGCGGGGGTATTTTTTTTTCAAATCTTGCAGTGGGAATCGAACACAGGTTGTCCGAACGTTGGCAGCTAGTGGAGGTGGGTTTCCCAACTAGGCTACCGAGGTCCACAATTAATATCTATCCTATAAAAATACAATCAATTCCTGGACTGAGCGCAGGTAGCTTTCCACTCGTCAGGTTAAACTGTCTAACCCTATCTCAAAGATTGAAATCGTCTTCTCAAAAGTCGGATCTCGAATCAATTCAATGTCTCCAAATTGATTGGTTCGTTAACATTTAGCACACCTGTCCCTACTACAAATTGAGTGGCTCGTCAACATTTAGCATACCTGTCCCTAATCCAAATTGACTGGCTCGTCAACATTTAGCATACATGTCCCTACTCCAAATTGAGTGGCTCGTCAACATTTAGCATACCTGTCCCTACTCCAAATTTATTGGCTCTTCAACATTTAGCACAACAGTTTCTACTCCAAATTGATTGGTTCGTCAACATTTAGCACACCAGTATCTACTCCAAATTGATTGGCTCGTAAAATTTAGCACACCAGTATCTACTCCAAATTGATTGCTTCGTCAACATTTAGCACACCTGTCCCTACTCCAAATTTATTGCTTCGTCAACATTTAGCCCACCTGTCCCTACTCCAAATTGTTTGGCCGGTCAACAGTTAGCATACCTGTCCCTACTCCAAATTGTTTGGCTCGTCAACATTTAGCACACCAGTATCTACTCCACATTGATTGGTTCGTCAACATTTAGCACACTGTCCCTACTCCAAATTGACTGGCTCGTCAACATTTAGCATACATGTCCCTACTCCAAATTGAGTGGCTCGTCAACATTTAGCATACCTGTCCCTACTCCAAATTTATTGGCTCTTCAACATTTAGCACAACAGTTTCTACTCCAAATTGATTGGTTCGTCAACATTTAGCACACTGTCCCTACTCCAAATTGATTGGCTCGTCAACATTTAGCATTCCTGTCCCTAATCCAAATTGATTGGCTCGTCAACATTTAGCACACATGTCCCTACTCCAAATTGAGTGGTTCGTCAACATTTAGCACACCTGTCCCTACTCCAAACTGAGTGGCTCGTCAACATTTAGCATACCTGTCCCTAATCCAAATTGCTTGGCACGTCAAAATTTAGCATACCTGTCCCTACTCCAAATTGAGTGGCTCGTCAACATTTAACATACCTGTCCCTACTCCATATTGAGTGGCTCGTCAACACTTAACATACCTGTCCCTACTCCATATTGAGTGGCTCGTCAACATTTAGCATACTTGTCCCTACTCCATATTGAGTGGCTCGTCAACATTTAGCATACCTGTCCCTACTCCATATTGAGTGGCTCGTCAACATTTAGCATATCCGTCCCTACTCCAAATTGATTGGCTCGTCAACATTTACCATACTTGCCCTACTCCAAATTTGTACTATCTTCCTTAACTCTATTCCTCCAACTATATAATAAATTACCCATAATTCCCGGGGACTACTCTCAACTAATTAACCTGTCACTTACAACCTTTTCATGTCCCCTTGTATTATCTGTGTTCGTCTGTCCGCCTTTTTCTGAATATCTCTAATCGTATCTCTTCTCTACTGGACTCACCCAAACAATTTAACTTTCATTAATTCCCCTATACTAACCAACCCTATTAGATTGTCTAAACCTATTATCAGAGCTTCCAGGAATCGACTGAGTAGCTGGAAGTAAATAGAATCTAGTAGACTGACATGCCAAGAGGCGTGAAAATACCGAAGTTAATTACTTAAAATAGTTCTTGTTTTCCTTTAACAATCATCATTTTTGGCCATGTAATGAGAAGAGAACAACTGAATATATAGTAACAACTGGGAAAATTGAGGAACGAAGAGATAGAGGGAAGCAAAGAGAGAAAATACAAAACAGCTTAAGAGGATGGCTTGGCAGAAGGTCAACAACAAAAATGATAAATAACTGTCGAGATCGAAAGTTGTGGAGAGACATGATCACCTACGCCAGCAGGCCCGGTACTTGATGATGATGTGTTCCTTTATTAATTGGTTGGTTAATTACACATATAATTTGTTAGTTAATCAATTAGTTAGTCATTTAGTCAGTTAGTAAGTGAGTTAGTTTGTTTGTTAGTAATTTACATATTAAATTAATGTACGTAGGGAGGTCAAAAAGTAATGCACACCAATTTTTTTCTCGGAAACTATTCGGGCAAAATGTGTGAAATTTTCACAGATTGTAGCTGAACATCCCCTTTACACTACCTATTTGTCAACATAATCTCCGTCCAAGCGTATTGCCTTACGCCAACGCGAAACTAGGTCATGAATGCCTCGTTTGTACCAAGTTTTGTCATGCTCGCGTAGCCATTTTTTAACTGCACGGATCACACCTTCATTATTGTCAAAGTGTGTCCCACGCAGGAATTTTTTGAGTGGTCCAAACAGATGGAAATCTGAGGGAGCCAGATCAGGACTGTAAGGAGGATGGGGCAGTACAGTCCAACCAAATTTGTTGATTGCTTCCCGTGTTACCAGACTTGTGTGAGGGCGTGCATTGTCATGTTGAAGCAACAAATCTGCAGATATGGCTTATTAGGCCGAACTCTGTGGAACCGATTTTTGAGTTTTGTCAGTGTATTGATGTAAGCTGTCGAGTTGATTGTCTCACCTCTTGTCATTACATCAACAAGAATCACACCATCAATGTCCCAGAAGACAGTGATCATCACCTTTCCGGCTGATGGAGATGTTTTAAATTTTTTTCTTTTTGGTGACTGCGGATGATGCCATTCCATTGACTGCATTTTTGTTTCAGGCTCATAATAATGTGCCCACGTTTCGTCACCGGTAACAATTTTTGACAAAAACATTTCTCCTTCAACACCGAAACGCTCCAACAATTCAGAACAGAATGTTTTCCTTTGAACTCTGTGATCATTTGTTAGGCACCGAGGAACCCATCGAGCGCAAATCTTTGAATATCCGAGAGTTTTAAAAATTGCGATTGCACTTCCCTTGCTGACTGTAAGCTGCAATGCCAATTGCTGACTAGTGATACGCCTATCCTTACGAATAATGGCATCAGCCCGGTTTAACATGTCTGTGCTGGTAGCCGAGGCAACACGTCCAGAACGCGGTAAATCATGCAGCTCCACTCGTACACTTTCTGCAGCTTTAATTCTCTGAACCCAGCGACTAACTGTGCTCCTATCGACTGCAGAACATTTGTACACTGCACACAGTCGTTTATGAATGTTTGCCACAGTTTCTTTTTCCGCAACCAGAAATTCTATGACAATTCGCTGTTTGTAACGGACATTGTTGACAAGCTCCATTTTAAACGGTTCATAGATTGCGTAATATTTATCAAAATGCTGTGCAATTTGGTGCACATAATTGGAACATGTCATATTCCAAGTGTGCAAAATTTCATATTCCTATCTTTATTATTAGCCGAGAAAAAAATTGGTGTGCATTACTTTTTGACCTCCCTTTAGTAGTTAGTAAGGCATTAGAGTGAAGGAAAGCAAAAATAAAGTACTCAGCCTTAATGACAAAATGACAAGTTATGGTAGCAACAAAGAAAAAGACATCACCGCCATGCACAATAAAGACACTAATAATAATAATAATTAAAATAAGTGGAAAAATATTAAAACAGGTAAATAAATTTAAATATACAGGAACAATGTTAACTTCAGATGGTGGATGTATAACAGCGATGAGTTGCAGAATGCCTCAGTCAAAAGCCGCTGTCCAAAAAATGAAGAAGATACTGTGCAATCTATTTATGACAATATAAACAAGAAAAAGAGTTCTTAAATGTTATGTAGAGCCAGTCTTATGATATGGATGTGAATCATGGACAATAGGACAACAGACAAGAAAATCAAATGAGGCTGTAGAAATGTGGTTTTATAGAAGAATGTTGAGAATACCATGGACAGCTAAGAAGAGTAGTAACAACGTTCTGAAAGAGGCCAAAGCAAAGAGAGAGATAATTTCTAATATTAGAAAGAAGATTCATCATTTTCTGACCATGTAATGAGAATGGAACAGCTGGAATATATATATATATATATATATATATATATATATATATATATATATATATATATATATATATATATATATACAGTTGTGACAAGTGGGACAATTAAGGGATAAAGAGACAGAAGGACGCAAAGAGAAAAAAAGATACCAGACAGCTTAAGAGAATCGCTTGGCAGAAGGTCAACAACAGAAATGATAACTGTCGAGATCGAAAGTTGTGGAGAGACATGATCACCTACGCCAGCAGGAATGGTACTTGATGATGATAGTTAATCAGACAGTTAGTTAGTCGACAGGTTATATTCACATCTCAGTGGACAACTCTTTATTTGGTTATTTGGTTATGGAAGGCCCCGGTATCACTGCAAACTAATTAAAATCCATAATTGCTCAACCGCCCGTGCCAGCGTAATCATCCGAATTAATATCTCATCTCCCAAAAAAAGAAAGGTAATGGAGTCCCCATCGTAGCAGTCTCAGCACACGCCAAAAGACATAAAGCGAAACCGCCCAGAAAGTGAACACAGCCAACTGTTCCCTATCATACGATATCATCATTCATCGTAAGCAATTGGAATATCGAAACAGGATCAAAACGGATGAGACACACAGCTCACGGTGTGCACAGAGCACTTAACTCAGTAGCTCCTGCAACAAGCCGGACTTGGAATGTGAGGAAACTGCAACAAGGAACACTTTTCAGACATAACCTTCAATTGGACAACTCTATGAATGATCAGATGCCTTCCTGATGTTAGAGAAGAGACTACTATTTAATCAACACGGAACTGACGTTGTTGCTATACTGACGAGGATATTTATGTTGACCTTCTGCTCACGACTAAATCAAGAGATGCAGTGGCTCTGTGAGCCATGAGTTCTGTGTGGTGAGTACGGTAACCGGAGCATTGAAGAGGAAAAAAGGAGAAGAAAAGGAGGAAGGAGATAAAGGAATGTAAGAAGATAAAGAAGATAAGGAGGAAAGGAATAAATAGAAGGAAAAGAAAGAGGAGAAAGTGGGGGAGAAAGAAGAGACAGAAAAGGGGGAGAAATCGGTAAGAGACAAGAGAGAGAAGATCAAGAGCAGATAGCAGAATGATAAGAGGAAAAAGAGAAGAAAAAGAAGAATGAGGACGTAGAATAAGATGTAAAGTAAAGCAAGTAAAGTACCCCCGTCACGTCAAGTGGCGTATAGGGAATATGGTGTTAGTGACCCGTCACCCCAAGTGGCGTATAGGGAATATGGTGTTAGTGACCCGTCACGCCAAGTGGCGTATAGGGAATATGGTGTTAGTGACCCGTCACGCC
Source organism: Megaustenia siamemsis (assembly GCA_032433765.1). Taxonomy (NCBI): domain Eukaryota; kingdom Metazoa; phylum Mollusca; class Gastropoda; order Stylommatophora; family Ariophantidae; genus Megaustenia; species Megaustenia siamemsis. Next base: position 37,169,221 of record JAVIAB010000145.1, on the reverse strand, counting down.
AAGTGGCGTATAGGGAATATGGTGTTAGTGACCCGTCACGCCAAGTGGCTTATAGGGAATATGGTGTTAGTGACCATACATTTTACAGACCTTCGACACATGATTTTTGGGGTAACGTGGTCGGTATTACGCCCGTGCCGCTTTACTTTCCCAGAAAAAAATCCGGTACCAATTTAAGGCTGGGTGAACCTGGACGCCTTCAATCAGGTTCGAACCGTACCTCTTGTCCTTTGTAGTCCAGTACACTAACCACTGAGCTATCGCGGCTCCCAAGAATAAGGCGTGCTGATTGTAAATTATATTACAATAATCAATTTTCAAAAATAGTTGTATTACTCCTACTAATAATAATGTTATTGCATAACTTAAAGACTTAATCATGTACAACACGTGGCGACAGCACTACAGAAGTTTTATGTCTTTATTTCATAGTTATGACACAAATCTTGCACCCTGTGTATGGATAATTGCAGCAGAAAGTCTTCTGTTTTATTTGTGTTTTTTCCTTCAGTCTCAACCAGTCGACAGGGTCAGTCTAGATCGGGTCGTGTCGATCTAGACTGGAAATCAACAGCCTCGGCAATAACAAAATTACGATAACAATGTGTTTACGAAAGCAATAACTTTGTTATGGATTGGTGTGTGTGAGGCTGGAGGAGACTCACACACGTGTTTATTATTGGAATGTGTGCTAGTAAGGAGGATAACAGAGCAATAATAACATGTTGTAGAAGAAAGGGCAATAACGGAGCAATAATATGTTGTAGAAGAAAGGGCGATAACGGAGCAATAATAACATGTTGTAGAAGAAAGGGCGATAACGGAGCAATAATAACATGTTGTAGAAGAAAGGGCGATAACGGAGCAATAATAACATGTTGTAGAAGAAAGGGCAATAACGGAGCAATAATAACATGTTGTAGAAGAAAGGGCAATAACGGAGCAATAATATGTTGTAGAAGAAAGGGCGATAACGGAGCAATAATATGTTGTAGAAGAAAGGGCGATAACGGAGCAATAATAACATGTTGTAGAAGAAAGGGCGATAACGGAGCAATAATAACATGTTGTAGAAGAAAGGGCGATAACGGAGCAATAATAACATGTTGTAGAAGAAAGGGCGATAACGGAGCAATAATAACATGTTGTAGAAGAAAGGGCGATAACGGAGCAATAATAACATGTTGTAGAAGAAAGGGCGATAACGGAGCAATAATAACATGTTGTAGAAGAAAGGGCAATAACGGAGCAATAATAACATGTTGTAGAAGAAAGGGCAATAACGGAGCAATAATATGTTGTAGAAGAAAGGGCGATAACGGAGCAATAATAACATGTTGTAGATGAAAGGGCGATAACGGAGCAATAATAACATGTTGTAGATGAAAGGGCGATAACGGAGCAATAATAACATGTTGTAGAAGAAAGGGCGATAACGGAGCAATAATAACATGTTGTAGAAAAAAGGACGATAACGGAGCAATAACATGTTGTAGAAAAAAGGACGATAACGGAGCAATAACATGTTGTAGAAGAAAGGGTGATAACGTAGCAATAACATGTTGTAGAAAAAAGGACGATAACGGAGCAATAATAACATGTTGTAGAAGAAAGGGCGATAACGTAGCAATAATAACATGTTGTAGAAGAAAGGGCAATAACGGAGCAATAATATGTTGTAGAAGAAAGGGCGATAACGTAGCAATAATAACATGTTGTAGAAGAAAGGGCAATAACGGAGCAATAATATGTTGTAGAAGAAAGGGCGATAACGGAGCAATAATATGTTGTAGAAGAAAGGGCGATAACGGAGCAATAATAACATGTTGTAGAAGAAAGGGCGATAACGGAGCAATAATAACATGTTGTAGAAGAAAGGGCGATAACGTAGCAATAATAACATGTTGTAGAAGAAAGGGCGATAACGGAGCAATAATATCATGTTGTAGAAGAAAGGGCGATAACGTAGCAATAACATGTTGTAGAAAAAAGGACGATAACGGAGCAATAATAACATGTTGTAGAAGAAAGGGCGATAACGGAGCAATGATAACAGGTTGTAGAAGAAAGGGCGATAACGGAGCAATGATAACAGGTTGTAGAAGAAAGGGCGATAACGTAGCAATGATAACAGGTTGTAGAAGAAAGGGCGATAACGGAGCAATGATAACAGGTTGTAGAAGAAAGGGCGATAACGGAGCAATGATAATAGGTTGTAGAAGAAAGGGCGATAACGTAGCAATGATAACAAGTTGAACAAGAAAGAGCAATAACGGAGCAGTAATAACATGTATAAGCAAGGCCGTAACGGAGCAATAATAACATATTGTACAAGCAATTGCGGTAAAGGAGCAATAATAACATTTTGTCAAGCAAGAGCGATAACAGAGCAATAATAACATGATGTACATGCAAGGGCGATAACCAGACTATATTTGATTTGACGTAAAATAAATATCAGTGAACAAAAATATGGCCTGATGGAGAGTGATATAAGATTAATAGAAACATTTGTTGTTCCCATATTGTGTTACTAGAGTCAGTCATGGACAGTTCTTGTAAGACACACGCAAATTAAAACTCATCTCATTGAAGGATCCAAACAACGAAAGGAAGCTGCAGTCCCCATCCATAGCCTCTACAGCACACGCCAAAGGACATAAGGCCAAGAGGCAACGTAAGTGAACGCGGCTTAACTCTTCTTCGTCATATGATATGATCATTCATCGTAAGCGATCTGAATATAGAAACACCATCCGGATGAAAAGCACAGCTCAGGGTGTGCTCGGAAGAAAGATACAAACATTAAGTGAGAAAGAGAAAGAAAGATATAGAAATTGTGTTTCTTCTTCTACCTTTCAACTTACTGTTGGGCATAGGTCTTCAACAAATATTTTCAACTTCCTGTAGAGCATAGGTCTTCAACAAACATTTTCAACTTCCTGTGGAGCATATGTCGTCAACAAACACTTTCAGGTCCCTGTGGAAAAATATAGAAATTATTATTCTTCTTCTACCTTTCAACTTCCTGTGGAGCATAGGTCTTCAACAAACACTTTCAACTTCCTGTGGAACATATGTCTTCAAAAACACTTTCAACTTCCTGTGGAACATAGGTCTTCAACAAACATTTTCAACTTCCTGTGGAGCATAGGTCTTCAACAAACATTTTCAACTTCCTGTGGAACATAGGTCTTCAAAAACACTTTCAACTTCCTGTGGAACATAGGTCTTCAAAAACACTTTCAACTTCCTGTGGAACATAGGTCTTCAAAAACACTTTCAACCTCCTGTGGAGCATAGGTCTTCAAGAAACGCTTTCATCTTCCTGTGGAATATAGGTTCTTCAAAAAACGCTTTCAACTTCCTGTGGAACATAGGTCTTCAAAAACACTTTCAACTTCCTGTGGAACATAGGTCTTCAAAAAAACACTTTCAACTTCATGTGGAACATAGGTCTTCAAAAACACTTTCAACTTCATGTGGAACATAGGTCTTCAAAAACACTTTCAACCTCCTGTGGAGCATAGGTCTTCAAGAAACGCTTTCAACTTCCTGTGGAATATAGGTTCTTCAAAAAACGCTTTCAACTTCATGTGGAACATAGGTCTTCAAAAACACTTTCAACTTCCTGTGGAACATAGGTCTTCAAAAAACACTTTCAACTTCATGTGGAACATAGGTCTTCAAAAACACTTTCAACTTCCTGTGGAGCATAGGTCTTCAACAAACACTTTCAACTTCCTGTGGAACATAGGTATTCAAAAACACTTTCAACTTCCTGTGGAACATAGGTCTTCAACAAACGCTTTCAACTTCCTGTGGAATATAGGTTCTTCAAAAACACTTTCAACTTCCTGTGGAACATAGGTCTTCAACAAACACTTTGAGCTCCTTGTGGAACGTTGGTCTTCAAAAACACTTTCAACTTCCTGTGGAACATAGGTCTTAAAAAACACTTTCAACTTTTTGTGGAGCATAGGTCTTCAAAAAACGCTTTCAACTTCCTGTGGAACATAGGTCTTCAAAAAAACGCTTTCAACTTCCTGTGGAGCATAGGTCTTCAATAAACGCTTTCAACTTCCTGTGGAGCATAGATCTTCAAAAAACACTTTCAACTTCCTGTGGAGCATAAGTCTTCAACCAATACTTTCAGGTCCCTGTGGAGCACAGGTCTTCAAAAAAATACTTTCAGCTCCCTGTGGAGCATAGGTCTTCAACAAACACTTTGAGCTCACTGTGGAGCATAGGTCTTCAACAAACACTTTCAGGTCCCTGTGGAGCATAGGTCTTCAAAAAACACTTTCAACTTCCTGTAGAACATAGGTCTTCAACAAACACTTTGAGCCCCTGTGGAGCATAGATCTTCAACAAACACTTTCAACGCCCTGTGGAGCATAAGTCTTCAAAAAATATTTTCAGTTTCCTGTGGAGCATAGATCTTCAACCAACACTTTCCAAGTCGCTCTGTTTCTTGCCATTCTTTTACGATCATTCCATGTCTTTCCCATCATCTTCATTTCTGCTTCCATCTGTCTTCTCCAAGAATATCTTGGTCTTCCTCTTTGTCTTTTTCCTTGGGGTTCCCAAAAAATGGCATGTTCTGTAATACTGTTAGTTGGCTTCCGGAGTGCGTGTCCTATCCAGCGCCATCGTCTTCGCTGTATCTCTTTATCCACTGGTATTTTACTGGTACTTTTCCATAATTCTATGTTAGTTGTTTTGTCATGCCATTTCCATCCTTTTATTCTGCGTAAGCATCCATTAATGAAAGTCTGTATCTTCTTGATTGTCATTTGCTTTCTCCTGATTGTGTCATACTTCTCTTAGACATAGAGCCTTTATCTTTCCTGGATGTCGGATTTACTTTTTTTCTTTTCTTAGACTTGTCCATTTTTGTGAAGTTTTTTTCGGCTTATTTTTTTTACAATACAGGATAGCCAGTCCCATGCCGAACACTTCTTAGTCACCTCTTACAAACATGCCAGGTATGGAAAAGAGCCACACATTTTTTACTCCTCTTTTGGGTCCCGGCAGCGCACGTGAAAATACAGAAATTGAGGAAGTTAAATTAAAGAAATTAGGTTTTTTTTTTAATCAAAGAAAATGAAGAAGTGAGAATGAAGGATAGAGAAGATGAGTGGATGTGAATAATATGTGAGATGTGAGAGATACTGTAAAAGATTCGTGAGTGATAGAATGAGTGAAAATGACTAGAACTATGACAATAAACAAAGAAATTACTCAAAACCTACAAGTGGATATCAAAATTGAAGGAATAGATTTGGAGACAGTTCAGAACTACAACTACCTTGGACATACTATATAACCAGTGATGGAAAATGTACAACTGAAATAAACAAAAGAAAAGGAATGGCAAAAAGTAATTTTAATGTCATGAAAAATATACTAACATCAAAACAAATAACTCCAAGGCAAAAACTAAGAATAGAAAAATGTTACATCTTCTCAATATTCCTATATGGTGCAGAAACATGGACAGTTAACAAGAAATCATAACAGAGAATTGAAGCCTTTGAAATGTGGATATATATAGAAGAATAGGTAGTATTGGATGGAAAGAAAATAAAACCATTGATGAAGTATTAAAACAACTACAAATTAAAATAGAACTACTAAACACAATTCAAAGAAGACAAATGGGATTTTTGGGCCATGTTAAAAGACACAACAGCCTACTAAAACGTAATGTTGGAGGGAAAATACACGGTAAAATAGGCAGAGGCAGAACAAGACTCACATGGACGAGTAACATCAAAAGATGGACAAGTCAACCTATTACAACCTGCACCATCAAAGCAAGAGACAGATCAGAATGGCGCTCCATGGTAGCGAACCTTCGTTGTGGAGATGGCACCCGATGATGATGATGATGATGATGATGATGATGAGAATGAGTGAAAGGAAGAGCTATAATGCCTTTATAGGTCGAAAGTAGGGATAGATGTATTTGAGATGAAGAGACAATGAAACTGATGGAAAATGAATGTAGAGGGAAAGACTGGCCAATAAAAGAGGAGGGATACATCTAGTGTGATGGACAGACAGAAGGAAAGAGAGGATGGAAAAGGAAGTAAAAGACAGTGCATCAAAACTTTTTAACTATCCATCAATCCGTCCGTCCGTTTGTCTGTATGTCTCTTTGTCTGTCTGTCTCTTTGTCCGCTTGTCTAATCTGTCGGTCTGTCTATGTTTATCTATCTCTCTGTATGCCAATTTATATACCTATCTGTATATATGTCTATGTATCTATCTTATTTATCTATCTGTGTGTATGTCTATGTATCTATCTGTCAGTATGTCTTTGTATCTTGAGTCTCTCTCACTGATTTACTCTCCGAGTCTCTCTCACTGATTTACTCTTTGAGTCTCTCTCACTGATTTACTCTGACTCTCTCTCATTGATTTACACTCTGAGTCTCTCTCACTGATTTACTCTCTGAGTCTCTCTCACTGACTTACTCTCTGAGTCTCTCTCACTGATTTACTCTCTGAGTCTCTCTCACTGATTTACTCTCTGAGTCTCTCTCACTGATTTACTCTCTGAGTCTCTCTCACTGATTTACTCTCTGAGTCTCTCTCACTGATTTACTCTCTGAGTCTCTCTCACTGATTTACTCTCTGAGTCTCTCTCACTGATTTACTCTCTGAGTCTCTCTCACTGATTTACTCTCTGAGTCTCTCTCACTGATTTACTCTCTGAGTCTCTCTCACTGATTAACTCTCTGAGTCTCTCTCACTGATTTACTCTCTGAGTCTCTCTCACTGATTTACTCTCTGAGTCTCTCTCACTGATTTACTCTCTGAGTCTCTCTCACTGATTTACTCTCTGAGTCTCTCTCACTGATTTACTCTCCGAGTCTCTCTCACTGATTTACTCTCCGAGTCTCTCTCACTGATTTACTCTCTGAGTCTCTCTCACTGATTTACTCTCTGAGTCTCTTTAACTGTCTGTACTGTCTGAGTGTCTCTCTCTGACTGTATCTCTCTGACTATACTCTCTGAGTCTCTCTCACTGATTTACTCTCTGAGTCTCTCTCACTGATTTACTCTCTGAGTCTCTTTAACTGTCTGTACTCTCTGAGTGTCTCTCTCTGACTATACTCTCTGAGTTTCTCTCAGTGAATGCACTCTCTGAGCCTCTCTCATTGACTGCACTCTCTGAGTTTCTCTCACTGACTGCACTCTCTGAGTCTCTCACACTGACTGTACTCTTTGAGTTTGCTCTCACTGACTGCACTCTCTGAGTCTCCCCCACTGACTGTACTCTCTGAGTTTCTCTCACTGACTGCACTCTCTGAGTCTCTCCCACTGACTGTACTCTCTGAGTTTCTCTCACTGACTGCACTCTCTGAGTCTCTCCCACTGACTGTACTTTCTAAGTCTCTCTCACTGACTGCACTCTCTGAGTCTCTCCCACTGACTGTACTTTCTAAGTCTCTCTCACTGACTGCACTCTCTGAGTCTCCCCCACTGACTGTACTCTCTGAGTCTGTCCCACTGACTGTACTCTCTAAGTCTCTCTCACTGACTGCACTCTCTGAGTCTCTCTCATTGACTATCTTTCCCGTTCTCTGACTTTCACCTTACTCCTGACCTCGTCAATCTTGCTATCTCTATATCATTCACTCTGTATATCTCCACCACTCTATCTTCCCATCTCTTTTCCACTCTCTCTCTCTCACACTTTCTCACTTCCTATGATTCTCTCTTGTAATCTATCTTTCTCTCTCTATCTCGATTTCTCTAAAACTTCACTCCCATCTCTCTTATTCGCAGTCGTTTTCTCTCACTCATTCTCTCCCCCACCCCCTCTGCTTTCTTCTTTCATTTACACTCGCCTCTCTCTCTCTCTCTTTTTTTCTATCTCTCTCTCTCTCTTCTCTCGCTATAAATAACATTATGACTAAATATGTGTATAGACACATATGCACTCTTACGACAGCCAGATAATGACTTTGATGTTTGTTACAAGAATATGTTTGCCAGTGGAATTGATCTTTGAAAAAGCTTTAATCAAACACGTACAATGTGCAATCCTTCAGGTTTATGTCTAGAATATGTTTAATAAAGGTCAGGAATTGTTGTTGTGAATATAGAGGATCAGTTCATAAATCGGCTGAGGCTGGCGATTTGAATATGGTAGAGTTAGAGGAGTAGTGGGAAGACATTTTATGAGAAGGGAATAAGGGAAGATTTCTGGTGTATTTAGATAGGAATAATGGGATTGCTTTTATGAGTGTAAGGGAACGAGGCGCGCTTGTTTGTTGTACATTATCATTATCATGTGCCATACCGGTTGACGTAGGCGATCATGTCCTTCCACAATCTTCTATCTATAATGCATCGTATCAGTTCTGTTGTTGTTGACTGTTTGCCATGTCATGACACCAAGCTATCTATGTATTATCTATCTTTGTCGTCCAAGATCTCTCTTTCACTGTATTTTGCCAGTTGTAACCAAGTATTCCAACTTTCCTCTTCTCATGATGTGCCCACAAAAATGTTGATTGCTTCTTTCTGATGTTTTTTTATGAGCTCCCTTTTTGTGTTGGCCTCTTTGAGAATTTTCTATTTTGTCTTTTTAGCTGTCCGGGGAACTTTCAACATTCTTCTGAGAGATCCCATCTCTGTTGCCTAAACTTTTCATTTGTTTGTCTACTGTCCATGATTCGCTTCCTTAGGTCAGAATTGGTTCTATATAGCACCGATGAATTCTCTTTCTCATTTCTTTTGACATAGATTTGTTGTATAAAATATTTTTCATTTTCTGAAATGCTATTTTGGCCTGAGCTATTGTGCTTTTCATTTCTGCGGTGCATCTTCCATCTGATGTTATTATTCTGCCCATTGATATAAATACATTAGTTTTTTTTTTTTTTTTTAATGGGGCTTCCGTAAAATATCTGAGAAAACCAAAGCGGCATTCGTTTCCTTTCATTTACTTTTTTTTCTTTCTTTTTTTCTTTTTTTTCTTTCTTTTTTCTGTCTTTTTTCCTTTCTTTTTTTTCTTTCTTTCTTTCCTGCTACTCCCTTTTTTTCTTATTTTTTCTTTTTTTTTTTTTCTTTCTTTTTCTTTCTGTCTTTATTCTTTTTTTCTTTCTTTTTTTCTGTCTTTTTTGTCTTTTTCGTCTTTTTTTGTCTTTCTTTCTTTCTTTTTATTTTTTTTTTCTTTTTTTGTCTTTTTTGTCTTTCCTTCTTTCTTTCTTTCTTTTTCTCTTCTTTTTTCTTTCTTTCTTTCTTTGTTTCTTTATGATTGATTTATTGATTAATTGATATATCCTTGATTCAAGTTAATACAAATAAAAATTATATTTTCAAATGTAGTGATACTGTTGGTTTGAAGTCATTCTTTAAAAATGGAGATTAGTAAAATAGTTTTCAGTGTTTAGTACATCTAGTCCTGTCTTAAGGTAGTCAATGATGGACAATCGGATAACACGCAAGAAAATCGCCGGATGCAAAACATAAATGGTTTATTTTACAGAAGCAAGTACGAATTAACTATCATCATTATCAGGTAAGTGGTTAGTGAACTGAACTACAAAGGACAAGAGGTAGGGTTCGATCCCAATCGACGGCTTCCGGGTTCACCCTGCCTTTAATGGGTACCGGATTTTTTTCTGGGAAAGTAGAGTATCATAGGCGTAATACTGACCACATTACCCCAAAAATCATGTGCTGAAGGTCTGTTAAATGTATGGTCACTAACACCATATTCCCTATACGCCACTTGGCGTGACGGGGGCTCTTTACTTTTTACTATTGTTCTATTATCATCTACCGTTCATACTTTCTTTATCTTACTTTATATTTCTACAATAATTATTAACAATCTCTTTACTCATCCTCCTCTTCACTCTTCCCAATCTTTTCTCTCTTTCTCTAATTCCTTCAGTATTTCCAGTTTCTAAATTTCATTCCTGCTACTCCTTCTCCGTAGTCATGGAGACTATTGAGACCATGGCCTACACTTGAGGAGAAAATGTGTAAAAACGTGGATGGGAGAAAACGTGAATACGGCATATGCTTCAATAAGGGGTCTAAAGGGCTTTGATTGATCCGTTCACTTTACTTGACTACATTTTTATGTTACTTTTATCCCCAGTGACGATAATTAACTTCCTTTTTTTCTAAATGTGTTCGTCTTTAGCACATCTTTGTTTATTTTGAGCTGTCTGTAGTGTTGTGGGTTTTCTACTACAGAAGTCTTTGTGGTAAGCTTGCCGCTGGAGTTACTGAGATTGCAGTAGCACTCCGGGTTCTTTCCACGTATGGACACATCAGTGAAAGAACTAGAGGACGCCCAAAACTTCGATTTGTAGACGTGTGTAAGCGTGACATTCACGACTCTGAACATAAACCCTGCAGCATGGGAAGACATAGCTGCAGACCGCAATCTCTGGAAACACACTCTAAATGTTCACCTCAAAAAAGAAGCAGACAGATTCTTGGAGACAGAGAATACACGACGAAAGAAAAGAAAAGAAAAAAAAAAAAAACATTTCTAGATGCGCTGAAAAAATCCATTTTCACTTATTACTGACGGAGGCTACTATAGTCAACTATGACTGACGGAGGCTACTATAGTCAACTATGACTGACGGAGGTTACTATAGTCAACTATGACTGACGGAGGTTACTATAGTCAACTATGACTGACGGAGGTTACTATAGTCAACTATGACTGACGGAGGTTACTATAGTCAACTATGACTGACGGAGGCTACTATAGTCAACTATGACTGACGGAGGCTACTATAGTCAACTATGACTGACGGAGGTTACTATAGTCAACTATGACTGACGGAGGCTACTATAGTCAACTATAACTGACGGAGGCTACTGTAGTCAACCATGACTGACGGAGGCTACTATAGTCAACCATGACTGACGGAAGCTACTAGAGTTAACTATAACTGACGGAGGCTATTAACTAACTATATATATATATATATTATATGGCCCTTTTCGTCTTGTCAGACGGTCTAGTGGAGGCTATTGCGTATTTTTTTGAGGTATTGTTTTGCCGAACAGCTTCTCTCGTGGCTAATTCTACCAATGTTTGACAAACACACGCGGTCACATAATGAACAGGTCAGGCTCGCTGGTCCACAGGGTTTACCATCCTTTTTCATGAGTCTCTTCTCTTCTAAGTCCTGTCTTAGAACAGTCTCAAATGTTGTCATATATATATATATATATAATATGAAAGGAAGTAAAGGTGTGTATTTTTAGTTTTGCGCTAGATTTATATTAACAATGTCTTAGTGCCACTTATCGGGAGGGATAGAAGTGCAGTATCATCAGAGTATAGTATATCGACAAAACAGTCATCACTATGCAGCATAAAAAATAAACGAGACAATTCTGAAACAAAAGCAACGCGTACAATACTTGGGCACAATAATAAAATCAGATGGTTGAGGCGCCACAGAATTAAATACAGAATAGCTCAGGCCAAAATAGCATTACCAAAAAAAAAAAAAATGTCTTATGCAACAAATCTATGCCAATAGAAGTGAGAAAGAGAGTTCATCTGTGCTATATAGAGCCAATTTTGACCTATGGAAGCCAATCATGGAGAGTAAACAAACAAATGAAAAAACGGTTAGAGGCCACACACATGGGGTTTCTCAGAGGAATTTAAAAGTCCCCTTGATTGTTAAAAAGACCAATGAGAGCATTCTCAAAGACGCCAACTCATGAAATGATTTCCTCAAAAAACATCAGAAAGAAACAATCAACATTTTTTGGGCGTATCATGTGAAAAGGAAAGTTGGAATACTTGGTTATAACTGGCAAAATACAGGGAAAGAGAGATCGCGGACGACAAAGAGAAAATACTGGATAGCTTGTTAAGTCATGGAAAACAGCCACAACTGGATACGATGTTCTGTGGATAGAGAATTGTCTACTCATTCCGTTATGGCACTTGATGATGATGATGATTGTTTTTCTGAAAGTTAGTAACAATTAAGTAAAAAAACCTGACACGCCACGTATAGGGAATATGGTATCAGTGACCGTTATCTTTACAGATATTCGGCACATGATTATTGCGTTAGTGTCGTCGATATTACGACTGTGCCACTTTTCTTTCCCAGAAAAAAAAAAAATTCTGTACCAATTTAAGGCTGGGTGACCCAAGAAGCCGTGGGTGAGGATCGAACCCGATCTGTACTCAATTGCACACCAGTTCACTAACTACTAAGCTATCGCGGTCCCATTTCTTGAAGTGGTTGATCTAAAATAAAATTTAGGATTTTTATTAAAATGAATGAATCATCACCAATGACCATCAAGGGCGTTCTTCTCGAGAATGCATGGAAAAATACCATGAGGAAGACCCAGAAGAAGATGGATAGATGTAGTGACAGAGACATGTAGCAACAAAGGAAAATCACTAATTCAGACAGTTCGAGCAACTCAAGAACGACAAATGATATAAACCACGACACCTTTTAGGTATCAGTGAGAAAGAGAAAAGAAGAAGATGGATAGATGTAGTGACAGAGACATGTAACAACAAAGGAAAATCACTAATTCAGACAGTTCGAGCAGCTCAAGAACGACAAATGATATAAACCACGACACCTTTTAGGTATCAGTGAGAAAGAGAAAAGAAGAAGATGGATAGATGTAGTGACAGAGACATGTAACAACAAAGGAAAATCACTAATTCAGACAGTTCGAGCAGCTCAAGAACGACAAATGATATAAACCACGACACCTTTTAGGTATCAGTGAGAAAGAGAAAAGAAGAAGATGGATAGATGTAGTGACAGAGACATGTAACAACAAAGGAAAATCACTAATTCAGACAGTTCGAGCAGCGCAAGAACGACACATAATATAAACCACGACACCTTTTAGGTATCAGTGAGAAAGAGAAAAGAAGAAGATGGATAGATGTAGTGACAGAGACATGTAACAACAAAGGAAAATCACTAATTCAGACAGTTCGAGCAGCTCAAGAACGACAAATGATATAAACCACGACACCTTTTAGGTATCAGTGAGAAAGAGAAAAGAAGAAGATGGATAGATGTAGTGACAGAGACATGTAACAACAAAGGAAAATCACTAATTCAGACAGTTCGAGCAGCGCAAGAACGACACATAATATAAACCACGACACCTTTTAGGTATCAGTGAGAAAGAGAAAAGAAGAATGATTTAAAGTAATGTGTAAAAAAAATAAATATGAAAACATTACTGGTCGCGGGACGATGTTCCTGATGTGTTGCGTAAAGAAAAGCTATATTCTTTGCTAATTTAGTGTTTGTCTAATGTCCTAGTTTACTGATGAAAACTTTGCAGCCGAAACGTTTAACTATTTTGTTTCGTGCGTTATTTACATGAATGTGATACGTGTAAAAAAATAAGAGGTAAAGAGTCCCCGTCACGCCAGGTGGCGTATGGTGTAATAACATATGGTGTTAGTGACCATACATTTTCCACACCTTCAGCACATGATTTTTGGGATAATGTGGTCGGTATTATGCCCGTGCCGGTTTATTTTCCAAGAAAAAAATCCGGTACCTATTTAAGGCTGGATGAACCAGGAATCCGTCGGTTGGGATCGAACCCTACCTCTTGTCCTCTGTAGTCCAGTTCACTAACCACTGAGCTATCACGGCTCCCTGTGATACGTGGGGTGAAATATTTAATGTGTAACCTTCTTCTCCTTATTCTTTGTGCTACCTTTCATTTCCCTGCGTAGCCTAGGCCATCAACAAAACGTTCCAAGTCGTTATGCTGCTTTCCATTCTTGTCATCATCATTCCAAGTCTTCACCATCATCTTCATCTCTGCTTCCATCTGTCTTCTTAAAAAAATATTTTTGTCTATATTTTTAACCTTATATTTTTTTTATTGAAATTCATAATATTTTTTTATAATGTTATAATTAATATTTTTTTTTAAAATTTTATACTTAATATTTTTATTTACATTTATATTTTTAAACTTTCTCATCCACATATATCTGGGCTTCATATGGTTATATGTTTTAGAAACTCGTATGCTTATGTTCGTTCTGCTGCTGTTGTATTCATTCAGCAACTACTCCTGTTCATAATTCAAATTTAAGTTAATCAAAACAGAGGGTAAGAAGAAAACCAAGGAAAAAATTGGATAGATGGAATAAAATGCAAATCATCATCATCTTGTGCCATACCGGTTGGCGTAGGCGATCATGTCCTTTCACAATCTTCTATCTACAGTGCATCGTATCAGTTCCGTTGTTGACTGTTTTCCATGCCATGACACCAAGCTATCCAGTATTTTCTCTCTTTATCGTCCGCGATCTCTCTTTCCTTTTATTTTGCCAGTTGTTACCAAGTATTCCAACTTTCCTCTTCTCATGATGTGCCCAAAAAATGTTGATTGCTTCTTTCTGATGTTTTTTAAGAGCTCCCTTTTTGTGTTGGCCTCTTTGAGAACTTTCTCATTAGACAAATACAAAGATCAATTGGGAAAAGTTGGAAAAATAAGAAAACAAACGATGATGTTTCAAAATACTAAAAACGAAAAGAGAACTACTAAACACAACTAGAACGAGACAAATGAGATTTTTGGGGCATGTTAAAAGACACAACAGCCTAATAAAAAGTATTATTGGAAGGGAAAATACACGGTAAAAGAGGCAGAGGCAGACCGAGACTAACATGGGCGAGTAACATCAAAAGATGGACAAGTCAACCTACGACAATCTGTACCATCACAGCAAGAGACAGAGTGGAATGGCGCTCCATGGTAACCAACCTTCGATGCGGAGACGGCACTCAATGATGATGATGACAAAGATCAAAACACGTTCTTTTTTTTACAGCAACCGGAGACGTAAAAGAAAGATCTTCATTAATGGAAAGAGAGAACAAAACAACATGTAAAGTAATATCCAGTGACACTATAGTGTACTAACAACAACTTCTATTTCTCTGCACCGCTTAACACTTTCACTATGGAATGTTTTTATCAATTTAACCGTGGAGCTTTCAAAGATAACATTTTTGTTACTTTAAATAATAATCTACACTTTTATATTTATCTAACACTTAATATATCATATATTGATTTTTAGATAATGAAACAATTAAATATATTTCATACTTACCAAGATGATATAACGCCCGTGCGCTGCCGGGGACCGAAAGGGGAGTAAAGAATAGTGGTGCTGTACCCTACCAGGCATGTTCGTAAGAGGCGAGAAAGGAGGGTTGGGCATGGGACTGGCTATCCCATACTGTTAAAAAAATAAGCCGAAAAAACTTCACAAACATGGACAAGTCAAAGAAAATAATAAAAGTAAATCCGCCATCCTAATTGTAGTGTGGTGCATGAAGGACAGCTTACAGAAGCATTTGAAATAAGAACAGGAGTAAGGCATGGATGCCTTCTGTCTCCATTTCCCTTTCTACTGGCCATAGATTGGATTATGAAAATAACTCAAAACAACAGAAATGGGATCCAGTGGTCACTGACCAAACAACTTGATGATTTAGATTTTGCTGATGACATAGCTCTCCTATCACATTTTCATTATCTTTCTTAGCTGTCCATGGTATTCTCAACATTCTTCTCTAAAACCAGATTTCTACAGACTCCAGTGATTTTCTTGTCTGTTGTCCTATTGTCCATGATTCATATCCATATGTTAACACTGGCTCTACATAACAATTAAGAATTCTTTCTCTTGTTTCTATTGTCACAAATGCATAGTATCTTCCTCATTTTTTGGAAAGCTGCTTTTGCCTGAGCCATTCTGCATCTCATCTCTTTTGTACATCTTCCGTCTGAAGTTAACAATGTTCCCAAATATTTAAATTCATTTACCTGTTTTAATATTGTTCTACTTGTCTTTATTTTGCAATGAGGTGATATCTTTTTCTTTGTTGTTACCATTACCTCTGTCTTTTTGTTATTAAGGCTAAGTATTTTATTTTAACGTTCTTTCACTATAATGTCCAACATTTCTTGTAACTCATTTTCACTCTTAGCGATTAAGACTGTATCATCAGCATACCTTAGATTATTTATATTATGACCTACAATTGTTATTCCAGGCATGCCCCTTGTGGATCTTAAAATAATCTTCTCTTAAATATTAAACAAATCTGGTGACAACACTCAACCTTGTTTAACACCCTGTTTTATTTGTTGAAACATTCCCAATTGGTTTCCAGTTCTCACGGTCGCTGTTTGTTGCCAGTATATGTTCTTTATTATTCTTAGATCTTTGCTGTCTACGTTTATGCTTTCTAAAATTTTGATTATTTTTAGGTGCTTTACTTTGTTAAATCTTTTGGTATAATCTATGAAACATTGTTATAGGTCTGATTTAACCTATATGGCTCTTTCTACTAAAGATCGTATGATATATAGGGCATTGCACGTTCCTTTCATCATCATCATGTGCCATACCGGTTGGCGAAGGTGATCATGTCCCTTCACAATCTTCTATCTACAGTGCATCGTATCAGTTCTGTTGTTGACTGTTTTCCGATGCCATGACACCAAGCTATCCAGTATTTTCTCTCTTTGTCACCCGCGATCTCTCTTGTCTTTTATTTTGCCAGTTGTAACCAAGTATTGCAACTTCCCTCTTCTCATGATGTTCTGATAAATGTTAATTGTTTCTTATGTCTTTTAGTAGTTTTTTTTGTGTTGGCCTCTTTGAGAATTTCCTCATTGGTCTTTATAGCTGTCCAGGAAACTTTCAATATTCTTCTGAGAAATCTCATCACTGTGACCTCTAATCGTCTATTCATTTGTTTGACTACTGTCCGTGATTCGCTTCCACAGATCAGAATTGGTTCTACATAGCACCGATAAACTCTCTTTCTCATTTCTATTGACATAGATTTGTTGCATAAGATATTTTGTTCATTTTCTGAAAGGCTATTTTGGCCTGAGCTATTCTACTTTTTATTTCCGTGGTGCATCTCCCATGTGATGTTTTTATTGTACCCAAGTATCGGACGCGTTGCACTTGTTTCAAATTTGTCCTGTTTATTTTATGCTGCATGATGGTGATGATCGTTTCTTCGATAATACGATTACTTCTGCTTTCTTACTATTCAGACTGAGACCTTTCTTGTTGCTTTCTTTTACGATTATGTCTATCATTTCTTGTAGCTCATTCTCTGTCTCTGCTATTTAGACTGTGTCATCCGAATATCACAAATTATTTATGTTGTGACCGTTGACTTCAATTCCTTTTTTGTCTACTATTGATCTCATAATATGTTCGCTGTAAAGTGAAAACAAATCCGTCGACAGAACACAGCCTTGTCTAACTCCTTGTTTTATAAGTTAAAATTGTCCTGTTTGGTTGTTAATTCGTATAGCTGCTGTTTGTTGCCAGTATATATTTTTTATGATCACGTCATGACCACGAGTAGCATGACAATGGAGGTGATGGCAGTGATCAAGGCATTCAAATGGTTAGTCACAAGACTACACCCACGCATGTATAATGAGTGATTCGATGAGCATGATAAAAAAGTTAAGGCGGGGTCTGTACGCATGCAATGGGTAGAGTCGTTGCAGAAATCTGATATACGTAAGGTCACCTTTGTCTTTGTCCCTGGACATGCGGGAGTACGGGGAAATGAAAGAGCGTACATGTTGGCTAGCTGCGCTGTCGTTGAGGACGGGCAACCAATGGATCGGGCGGACATCATCAATGCCCTCGGAGAAGTTGGAAGAGCACAGGACTTCGACAAACACACATCCACGTCACTTCTTCGGATGATGGAAATGGGAGTTAAGGTGGGCACAGCCAGAAATGAGAAAGTGGCCGTGTAACAAGACTTATCAACAAACATAGAACTGGAGTCGTCAGTCGCTGAACACTGCAGGAATTGCTGAGGAGGAGATCTGAGCACCTATGGACATGTTCGGAGTGCAATGATGATGACCCGCAAATAACTCAATAACTAAGTTTTTTTATGATTCGCAGATCCTTGCCATCAATGTTTAATTTCTCCAGTATATTGATTATTTCCGCATGCTTTACTTTGTCAAATGCTTTTGTGTAGTCTATAATGCACATATATAGATCTTTCTTTACCTCTATAGATCTTTCTATCAATGTTCTTAAGATGTATATTGCATTATTAGTGCCCTTTCCTTCCACAAATCCACATCGTTCCTCACTTATTTCTGGTTTTATTTCGTTTCTTACACGCCTCATGATGATTCTTAGTAATATTTTCGTCATATTGCTTATTACACTAATAGTGCGATGGTCCTCACAATTAGTGGCGCCTGGCTTCTTCGGTATGGCTACAAAGATAGATTTTAGTAGATCTTCGGGTATGTGTCCAGTGTTATATATGTCATTGAGTAGTTTTGTTATGACTTGTACTCCCAGTTCTCCTAATGCATTCATCTCTTCGATTGTTGTATTGTCGGGACCAGAAGCTTTGCCTCTTTTCATGTGTTGAATTGTGTCCTACACTTCACTCTGCATTATTGATGGTCCTGTGTCTTTGTTTGAATCATCCTCGTTTTGAATCATTGCTTGTTCCTTTACCTCTAACAAAACCACACTGTTCATTGCTAATTTCTGGACTGATTTTGTTTTGCACTCTTCGCATGATGATTCTTAATAATAGCTTAGTCATGTGACTCATAAGACTTATTGTGCGATGATCATCGCATTCAATCGCCCCAGATTTCTTTGTTAGGGCTATGAATATTGATTTGAGCATATCGTCTGGTATATATCTGCTGTTGTAGATATCATTCAATATTTTTGTTATTATTTCTATTCCAAAATCACTCATGGCTTCAATCTCTTCTTTAGTTATATTATCTGGTCCAGGAGGCTTTTCCTGCTTTCATATAGCGCAAGGCGTCTTCCACTTCTTCTCCATTATCCTTAATATTTACTTCCGTTCATTCATCATTATAAAGATCTTTTATGTATTCTGTCCATCGTTCCCTTATGCGTTCTTGATCAATCAACAGTTCTCCTTCCTTTGGTCTTAAACATCCAGTTTTTGATTGCGTTTTTCTTCCTGTTAATTCTTCAATTTGTTTGTATATAGCTTTAGCATCTCTTTTTTGTTACATTTCAATCTCTTTGCATCTCTGTTTTAGCCATGCTTCTTTTGCTTCATTGCATTTTACTACAACTTCTTTATTTAATCTCTTATACTCATTTTTATTTTCTTTATTTCTTCTTCTTGTATCCATTACCTGCAAAATGTCATCTGTCATCCATTTCTTTCTTAAATTTGTCCTCCTTTGAACCTGTATGAACTCTTTTGATGTTTGTTGCATTGATTATTTTAGCATTTCCCACTGTTCATCAATGCTTTGTATCTTCTCTATTGCATTGTACCGGTTCTGAATTGTGATTTTATATTTGTCTTGCAGTTTCTTGTCTGATTTGCGTAAATCTAAATCTTACATATATCTGGGTAGTAATATAGATAAAGAGGGAGCAACAGACAATGATACCAAAATAAGGGTATTAAAAGCAAGAGGAGCTTTTGTTGCACTGGGAAACATATGAATGTCCAAAGAAATTAGGTTAAATACTAAAATAAAAATGTTCAACTCAAATGTTAAGTCAATCATATTATATGATAGTGAAACATGGAGAACAACAAAATTGACAATCATGAAGATACAGACTTTGATTAATGGATGCTTACGCAGAATAAAAGGATGGAAATTGCAGGACAAATTCACTAACATAGAATTATGGAAATGTACCAGTGGATAAAGAGATACAGCGCAAATGAAGGCGCTGGATAGGTAACACACACTGCGGAAGCCAACTGAAATTATTACACAACATGCCCTTTTTGGTTATCCCCAGGGAAAAAGACAAAGAGGAAGACCAAAGAATTCATGGAGAAAACAGATAGAAGCAGAGATGAAGATGATGGGGAAAACAAGGAATGATCTTAAAAGAATGGCAAGAAAAATAACGACTTGGAAAGTGATTGTTGAAGGCCTATGCTCCACGGGCAGCTGAAAGATAGAAGAAGATTTAGTGCAAAAAAACTTGTCATTATTAGATCGAACTATTTTCTTTGAATTCAATCACATATAGAACTGACGCTACAGAAGTCAATGGATTCAGGTTAAATCAAAATTACTTTTCTCCACAACTTTGGAATTAGGTGTAGAACATGCTGTAACTGAAAGCAAACCATTAGCGACACGCGTTGACATCAAATTACATGAGAATGATCCTTTCTAATTCAACCGTAATGGAATATTTTGTTATTGCCTTTCTTTGTCAGATTTTTCTGCCCATTTCCCGTTCTACTTTGTGTTAACCTCACAGCCTTGTCATTAAGTTTTTCATCGTCTTAAATTAATTTCATGTCTAATTTTTGCTTTCAAAAAATAATCTTTGTAAAGAAAAGAGCATATTTTTCAATATCATAAACTGTTACAACAGAGCTACAGAAGAACGTGTTAAATAAGGAGTGGGAGTCCTGTTGAATGATTTCAGGAATCTTTAATGCAGGGTCCAGGCAAAGAAATGCATAAAAATGCGAAGCTGTAGTAAAGCTAATTGTAAGGAGAAACGACCAAAAATAGAGAAACTTTTTTTTTTAAAAAGGTTGGTTAAAACCTAACGTAATAAGTGGATCTCAGATGGTAGATGTTCAACAGAGGTGAGATGCAGATTCAATTTGTGACAGTAGAAACAAGAAAAAGTAATTCTTAAAAGTTATGTGGAACCAGTCTTAACATATAGATGTGAATTATGGATAATAGGACAACAAACAAGAAAATCACTGGAGACTTTAGAAATGTGGTTTTACAGAAGAATGTTGAGAATACCATTGGCAGCTAAGAAGAGTAGTGAAAACGTTCTGAAAGAGGCCAAAGCAAAAAAAAAAGGCTAATTTCCAATATTAGGAAGAAACAAACATAATTTTTGGCCACGTAATAAGAAGGAAACAGCTGGAATATATTGTGACAACTGGGAAAATTGAGGGACGAAGAGATAGATGGAAGCAAAGAGAAAAGATACCAGACAGCTTGAAGAGAATGGCTTGACAGAAGATCAACAAAAATAAAACGATAAATGACTGTCGAGATCGAAAGTTGTGGAGAGACATGATCACCTACGCCAGAAGGCATGGTACTTGATGATGATGATGATGTGGAGAACACAAATTAAAACGACGTTTCTGGTCAACACAGTTTACTCTGTGACTGTCCCTTCCTTATTGCATATTATGTTTCTTTCTCATATGTGAGCACATTATTATATACACATGCTGTGCTATTCACATCTCTCCCCATACTAGACCACACTTCAATACTTCGGCTGTCCACTATATCTTTTACCCCACTCTGGGACACCTCAATCTTTCCTCCTCTCGTGTACCCTGTATTATCCTGGTCTTATATTTGCGCTTTGTGTATGCACACGGATCTGTGTCTGGGAATTTCTAGTGATGCGTGCTGTGCGCACATTTTCACTTTGGTGTACCCACACGTTCCCTGTGGGCACTAACGTGCATTTTCTGTACAGCCACAAGGCAGTATACAGGGAGACATTTTATTTTTATTGCTCATTCTAGTTCTATATTATTAATTACAACACAGGAATTCAATACAACATGAAAATCAAGACTGCCAAGACAAAAGTAAAAAACATCGTAAAAGAAAAACAGAAAGTCTACTAGACGATAGACATCAGACATTTAAAGAAAGTAGATGAATTTAAATATATATGAAGTCTAGTGACAAACATCAATTCACAAATGTCAGAAATAGACTCAAGATGCAACAAAGCTTTGTCAAATCATTAGACAGCTATCACTACTATTGTCCAACAAGGAAATAACTCTATAGGCAAAACGGGCACTCTACAATACAATCTTCATCACAACGTTGTGTTACCAATGCCAGACCTGGACTCTAGACTCAGTAACAATATGAGTAATTACCTATCGATCTATTTATCTTCGAACCGTAGCCGGCCCATAGGGCGTAGACCAAGACACTCCTTCTCTTATCAAAATTTTTATTCTAGCAATTTTCAATTGTTTTAATGATATTTTATCAAATCTCGCTAGTTGTCTCTGTTCTGTGCAAGCAGCTCTATCTCATTGAGGGAGCCGATTTCTGCCTTTCTTGCCTCTCTCATAAATGTTCTTCCCAGTGTCTCTCTGGCCTTTCTCTTTTCCTCTTACCTGTTGTTCCCCACATGAGGGCTTGCTTTGCTATTCGGTTATTATCTCTTCTCATCACATGTCCAACATAAAACCATCGTCTTTTATTTATTACTGAAGATATTCTTTGTTCCCGGTTGTATCCAAAATGGAGGAATTATTTTTCTCCGGCTTGGTATAGAACCGTTGATCAGAGGTTTAACAAGCCGTTATCGTAAAAACGATGTTGTTAATGAAACATAGACCTGATACATAATGTGTAAATTAGCAGTAGATAGTAGTGATAGTATTTTCGAGTAATAACCACTATCGCATTAATACAAATTAATTTAATTGACTCTATTCTTAGTAACAGTACTAGTAGTAGTTGAAATAATATTAACTGTTATATTAATATTTACTGTATTTGTTAACAGGTATTGTTGTAGTAATCGTGGTAGCATCAGCAGTGATAGTAGTAATAGTAGTAGTAGTAATAGTAGTAGTAGTAGTAGTAATAGTAGTAATAGTAGTAGCAGTAGTAATAATAGTAGTAGTAACAGTAGTAATAGTTGTAGTAGTAAAAGTAGCAGTAGTAGTAGTAGTAGTAATAGTAAAAGCAGTAGTAGTAGTAGTAATAGTAGAAGCAGTAGTAGTAATAATAGTAGTAGTAGTAGCAATAGTAGTAGCAATAGTAATTGTAGTAGTAGTAAAAGTAGTAGAAGTAGTAGTAGTAGTAATAGTAGTAGCAGTAAAAGTAGTAATATAAGTAGTAATATAAGTAGTAATAGTAGTAGTAGTAGTAAAAGTAGTAATAGTAAGAGTAATAGTAGTAATAGAAGTAATAGAAATAGTAGTAGTAGTAATAGGAGTAATAATAATAGTAGTAGTAGTAGTTGTAGTAGTAATAGTAAGAGTAGTAGTAGTAATGGTAGTAATAGAAGTAATAATAGTAGTAGCAGTAGTAATAGTAGTAGTAGTAGTAGTAATAGTTGTAGTAGTAGTAATAGTAGTAGTAGTAGTAGTAGTAATAGTAGTAGTAGTAGTAATAGTTGTAGTAATAGTAGTAGTAGTAGTAATATAAACTACAATTTTAGCAGAAATGTAAGTAGCAAAATTATAATTACTAGTAACACCAGCGCAGCACCGATATTAATTACAAAGCTGTAATAGCAGCAATATTAATATTAGTAGTTTTAACGACTCTAGTAGTGTAAACCGGGATAGGAATATTTTCAGGAATAAACAGTATTTTTAGTAAAAAAAATAAATTATTATCATTATTATTACTAGTAGTAGTAGTAATAGTAGCAGTAGTTAAAAAAAAAGTAAAGAGCCCCGTCACGCCAAGTGGCGTATAGGGAATATGGTGTTACTGACCATAAATTTTACAGACCTTCAGCACATGACTTTTGGGTGATGTGGTCGGTATTACGCCTGTGCCGCTTTTTTTCCCAGGAATAAATAAGGTACCCATTTAAGACTAGGTCAACCCCGAAGCCAACGGTTGAGATCGAACCACATCTCATGTCCTTTCTAATCCAGTTCATTAACCACTGAGCTATCGCGGCTCAAAGTAATAGTCTTCATCATTATCAAGTACTGGGCCTGCTGGCGTAGGTGATCATGTCTCTCCACAACTCTTGGTCTCGGCAGCTATTTATCATTTATGTTGTTGACCTTTTGCCAAGCCATTGTCTTAAGCTGTCAGTCAATTTTTCTTCTTTGCTTCCCTCTATCTCTTCGTCCCTCAATTTTTCTATTTGTTGCAATATATTCCAGTTGTTCTCTTCTCATTACATGGTCAAAAAATGATGATTGTTTCTTCCTAATATTGGAAATTAGCTCTCTTTTTGCTTTGACCTCTCTCAGAACATCTTCATTACTCTTCTTAGCTGCCATGTTATTCTCAACATTCTTCTGTAAAACCACATCTCTACAGACTCCAATAATTTTCTTGTCTGTTGTCCTATTGACCATGATTCGCATCCAATGTTAAGACTGGCTCTACATAACATTTTAAAACTCTTTTTCTTGTTTCTTTTGTCAAAAATGGATTGCATAGTATCTTCCTCATCTTTTGGAAAGCTGCTTTGGCCTGAGCCATTCTGCATCTCACCTCTTTTGTACATCTTCCTTCTGAGGTTAACAAGAGTTCCCAAATATTTAAATTCATTTACCTGTTTTAATATTGTTCCACTTGTCTTTATTTTGCATTGAGGTGATGTAATTTTCTTTGTTATTGCCATTGCCTCTGTCTTTTTGCTATTAAGGTTGTGTCCTTTATTTTTGCTTTCTTTCATTATAATGTCCAACATTTCTTGTAACTCATTTTCACTCTTAGCTATTAAGACTGAATCTTCAGCATTCCTTTGATTATTTATATTATGGTCTACAATTGTTATTCCAGGCATGCCCCTTTTGGATCTTAAAATAATCTCACTATAATTATTAAACAAATCTGGTGACAGCACACAACCTTGTCTAACACCCTGTTTTATTTGTTTGAAACATTCCCAATTGGTTTCCAGTTCTTATGGCCGCTGTTTGTTGCCAGTACATATTCTTTATTATTCTTAGATCTTTGCTGTCTACGTTTATGCTTTCTAAAATTTTGACTATTTCTAGGTGCTTTACTTTGTCAAATGCCTTGGTTTAATCTATGAAACATAGGTATAGATCTGTTTTCACCTATATGGCTCTTTCTACTATAGATCTTATGATATAAATGGCATTGCTTGTTCCTTTGCCTTCAACAAAACCACACTGTTCATCGCTAATTTCTGTACTGATTTTGTTTCGCACTCTTCGCATGATGATTCTTAGTAATATCTTAGTCATATGACTCATAAGGCTTATTGTGCGATGATCATCGCATTCAATAGCACCAGATTTCTTTGGTAGGGCTATGAATATTGATTTGAGCATGTCGTCTGGTATATATCCGCTGTTGTAGATATCATTCAATATTTTTGTTATTATTTCTATTCCAAAATCACCCATGGCTTCAATCTTTTCTTTAGTTATATTATCTGGTCCAGGAGCTTTTCCTGCTTTCATATTGTGCAAGGCGTCTTCCACTTCTTCTCTGAGTATTTCTGGTCCTTAATATTTACTTCCGTTCGTTCATCATTATAAAGATCTTTAATGTATTCTGTCCATCGTTCCCTTATGTTTTCTTGATCAATCAACAGTTCTCCTTCCTTTGATATTAAACATCCAGTTTTTGATTGCGTTTTTCTTCCTGTTAATTCCTCAATTTGTTTGTATATAGCTTTAGCATCTCCTTTTTGTTGCATTTCAATCTCTTTGCATCTCTCTTTTAGCCATACTTCTTTTGCTTCATTGCATTTTATTACAATTTCTTCATTTAATCTCTTATGCTCATCTTTACTTTCTTTATTTCTTCTTCTTGTATCCATTAGCTGCAAAATGTCGTCTGTCATCCATTTCTATCTTGAATTTGTCCTCACTGGTGGTGTGAACTCTTTTGATGTTTGTTGCATTGATTCTTTTATCATTTCTCACTGTTCATCAATGCTTTGTATCTTCTCTATTGCATTGTACCGATTCTGAATTGTGATTTTATATTTATCTTGCAACTTATTGTCTGATTTGAGTAAATCTAAATTTAACTTGATGTTAACTGAGGCTCGTTTTGTTGTTTTTAATTTTACTCTAAGCTTTCACACAACTGGTACATGGCCACTATTGCAATCTGCTCCTGGTCTAGTTTTCACACACACCAGACTTGTTTCTAAATCTATTGCTTATCATTATATAATCAATTTGATTACGTGCGTTGTCCCCTGGGCTTTTCCATGTCCACAGACGTCTTGGATGTTGCTTAAACCAGGTGTTTCCTATCATCATGTTGTGTGTTCTTGCCCAGTCAATAAGTTTCTCACCTCTTTCATTCCTCTCGCATAAGCCATAATGACCAACTACTTCCTCAACTCTTTTCTTTCCTACTTTTGCGTTAAAATCCCCTAGAACTATGGTGTTTTCATGTGGTTTGCATTTATGAAGTGCCTCATTTAACTCGTTGCAAAATGTATCACTTTTTTCCTCTAGACTGTCTGCTGTTGGTGCATAAACTTGTATAATATTTATGTCTATTGACTTTCCATTCAATTTCACTAAAAGGACTCTGTCAGATATTGGGTAAAAGAAATTCACTGTTCTTCCTCTGTCTGCATCCAAGATGATACCTACTCCTCTTTGGTGTTCAGTACCTCCAGAACAGATTATTTTATGTTTATCAGAATGCATTACCCCTGATCCGTTGTAATTCATTTTGCAAAAGTCCCTGTAATTGTAAGCCCATTCTTTTAATCAGTAATTGTAGTAGTAAAAAAGAACATATAAGCAGAAGTAGTAGTATTAGTAGTAGTTATTGTAGTAATAGTAGAAGCAGAACAGTAGTAATATGACTATTAGTATCAGTAGTAGTAGTAGTAGTAGTAGTAGTAGTAGTAGTAGTAGTAGTAGTAGTAGTAGTAGAAGCATTAACATTATTATTGTAGTATTAGAATCAGTAGAAACATTAGTTGTAGAAGTACTCCGAGCATTAGTAGTAACATTAGAGGTACTAGAAGCGTTTGTAGGAACATTAGAGGTACTAGAAGCATTAGTAGTAACAGTAGAAGTATTAGAATCATTAGAAGTAACAGTAGAAGTACTAGAAGCTTTAGTAGTAACATTAGAAGTACTAGAAGCATTAGTAGTAACACTAGAGGTACTAGAAGGATTAGTAGTAACAGTAGAAGTACTAGAAGCATTAGTAGTAACATTAGAGGTACAAGAAGCATTAGTAGTAGAAGTATTAGAATCATTAGAAGTAACAGTAGAAGTACTAGAAGCTTTACTAGTAACATTAGAAGTACTAGAAGCATTAGTTGTAACATTAGAGGTACTAGAAGGATTAGTAGTAACATTAGAAGTACTAGAAGCATTAGTAGTAACATTAGAAATACTAGAAGCTTTAGTAGTAACATTAGAAGTACTAGAAGCTTTAGCAGTAACATTAGAAGTACTAGAAACTTTAGTAGTAACATTAGAAGTACTAGAAGCATTAGTAGTAACATTAGAAGTAACATTAGAAGTACTAGAAGCTTTAGTAGTAACATTAGAAGTACTAGAAGCTTTAGTAGTAAAATTACAATTACTAGAAGTTTTAGTAGTAACATTAGAAGTAATAGAAGCTTTAGTAGTAACATTAGAAGTACTAGAAGCTTTAGTAGTAACATTAGAAGTAGTAGAAGCTTTAGTAGTAATAGTAGAAGTTCAAGAAGCTTTAGTAGTAACATAAGTAGTAGTAGTGCTAGAAGAATTAGCAGTAACAGTATAGTACTAGAAGCATTATTAGTAACAGTAAAAGTACTAGAAGAATTAGCAGTAACAGTAGAAGTACTAGAAGCTTTGGTAGTAACATTAGAAGTACTAGAAGCTTTAGTAGTACGTAAGTAGTAATAGTACTTGAAGAATTTGCAGTAACATTAGAAGTACTAGAAGCTTTGGTAGTAACATTAGAGGTACTAGAAGCTTTAGTAGTAACGTAAGTAGTAATAGTACTTGAAGAATTTGCAGTAACAGTAGAAGTACTAGAAGCATTAGTAGTAACATTAGAAGTACTAGAAGCTTTAGTAGTAACATTAGAGGTACTAGAAGCATTAGTAGTAGAAGTATTAGAATCATTAGTAGTAACAGTAGAAGTACTAGAATCTTTAGTAGTAACATTAGAAGTACTAACTAGAATCATTAGTAGTAACATTAGAGGTACTAGAAGGATTAGTAGTAACATTAGAAGTACTAGAAGCATCATTAGTAACATTATAAGTACTAGATGCTTTAGTAGTAACATTAGAAGTTCTAGAAGCTTTAGTAGTAACATTAGAAGTACTAGAAGTTTTAGTAGTAACAGTAGAAGTACTAGAAACTTTAGTAGTAACATTAGAAGTACTAGAAACTTTAGTA